>JANSVA010000006.1:9151185-9182042 GCA_025504915.1 Erythroxylum reticulatum
GGTAAAAAAATTGTTGTTAATATTGTTTGAAGTGTATTATTGATGTTTGAGTTATATTAATGTGTATTGTTGAAGTTTTACTTATGTTTATGCAGATTATTGATGTTTTAGTTATGTTAATGTGGATTTTCATGTTTAGGTTATGTTAATGCGGAATGTTGATGTTTCAATTATGATTATGTGTTTTGTTGTTGTTTCAATTATGTTTATGCGAATGGATGATGTTTGATATATGTTTATGCAAAATGTTGATGTTTGAGTTATGATAATGTGGAATGCTGGTGTTTGAGTGGTGTTTATGAGGATTGTTAATTTTTGAGTTATTTTTATGTGTATTGATGATGTTTGACTTATGTTTATAGGTATCGATGATATTTGAATTATAAATATTCAATATAATGGCACCTGGTAGAAACAAAGGAAAGAAGGTGTCAACTATCAAAATTTTTCGTCCCCTATAACAACCAAATTAATCCAACTTTATCAAACAACAACAATCAAATTCATCCACCAATAAAGCTAGTGAGCAACAACCTCCATCTACCTTAACTAGTGCTGAGGGATCTTCAGGTATGTTAATCTTTACCATATATAATTAGACTTATGCTCCAATATATATTTACATTTGTAATGAGTTTTTTCTTATCATTATTCTTTTGTTGTTAGGTTCCAATATATGCATCACTAAAGGTTCTAAGTTGCAATGCATGAATGTTTTAATGAACAAGTTATCTGTAAATATTGATACCTTATAAGGTCATCTTATTGATAAGATTCAATTAGCAAAATTTTCTACTGAGTTAGGGGTCATTGCCAGGATTGAATTGCCTTGCCTTTAGCATACCAAGTAGTTGAAGCAAGATAACTTGCTATAAAATGCTTTGTACAAAGTTTTGGTAATTTTTCAATTTATTTAATTATATGTATTTTTTACTTGTTTACAGATTAACTTCACTTTTACTTGTTGTTCACAGATAAAGCTCAATATTGTCAATATCGAGAACCCTGAAGTTTCAAGTTGTGTCACTCTATAAAGTTGGAGTCAAATGTGTGATTATTGGGCCTTTGCCAATGTTAAGGTTTGTCATTTTTCTCTTCACATTTGCTTCGATTAATCTTGTTACACAATTTAATGACTATTTCCTTTCTTTATTTAGGAAAAGTGTATGAAAGCCAAGGTTAACAAAGAAAAAAAAAAGAAAACTCCTCACAACTAAGGCTCCATATCCTATGTTATTATACAAAATGAATCTGTAAGTTCTTTGTTTAGAAGTTATAATTATATTAGTAAATAAAATATTATTCATTATGTTTTCAATTCTTTTTTTTCCCCATAAAACAGAGTGAGGAGGAACTACATAGACAAGAGTGTGACAGGATCACAAAATAAAAACTCACTCAGTATAAAGAAGGTCAAGGGTGGATGTTAGAAGAAGCACAAAATAACTATATAAGTATAGAAATATATTTAAATTTTAAATTTAATTATTTATGTAGTATTAACTAATAATATTTGAATTAAATATTAATTTTACCTTTTAATTTTAGAATAAGATGTAGGAGTTGTTGCAAAGATAATTGTTTGAAAGAAATGAGCTAAATATAGATGACATTTGTAACAATGTGCTTAGTATAAGATTCGACTACGTTAAAGATCTTGTGTTTGGCCCTAAGCTAACTGCTACATCCTCATTAAAACCAGAATATGTTGCTAATCTTCAAGAGGAGAACCAGTCACTTAAGGCTAAATTACAATGTAATGAAGAAAAGTTAGAACTTAATGAACAAAAGTTAAACTATATTGAACGAAAGTTGACCAAGCTAGAAAAGATGGTCAAACAAATACTTTGCCCAATTTATATAAGTAGTAGTGACAATGAAAACGAGTCTTAGTACATAATTATTTTTGTTAACGTTTGTAATTAACATTTAATAAGGGGTTACGGGTTTTTTTCCTACCAATTAGGGCCCTCCCTTCACCACCCCCATGGGGATGGTCTATAGGATTCATAAAAAGTAGATTGATGAAGCTTTAACTTTGGGCCCGCATCCTGATCATGATTTTCCTTTATACATGTAAGTATGATGATATTGGGCTATACTGCCCCAAGTTCAAACCTACGTGCCCTGACCCAGACGTTTTCGAGATGCCCCTAATAACCAACGAATAGCAAGTGCTTTTCCTTATGTAGTTGTACCAAACAAAAGGAAGAAGCAGGTTTTTCTTCAGTGGATGCCTCTTGTTCTTGTTTAGTCCCCTTCATATCGAAACTTATGGATCAGGCAAGTTCGAATTGATGTAACATAAAACCTTATCCCCTATTGTCTCAACGGCCGACCTTCACTCTTCATAAATCTCTTGAGATATTTTTTAAGCTAAAGCAGCTACTTTAAAAATTAAGGTTTGGAATAAGATGATCTAATGTCAAAAAATTATATTTACCTCTGCCATTTTATGAGTGTCTTCCTTTTCATGTCTTGTTTGATTGAGATCGAACTTAACTTAGGTAATAGTATCCTTCGTAGATTCTCCTAAGTATGGTTGGTCATGCTACGAGCTTTTAGGGGGTAGCTTGGGGCTCGTTATCCTGATTGTCATTTTCCTACCTCTAGAAGGAAAGGTCATTCCTTTCTTTTTAATATAAAATGCTTCTAATTTCTAATTATTTTTAATTGTATTTTTGTTTAATAAATTATAAAACAAAAATCTAAATATTACAAACAATAACATGGACTAAAAATGTTACTGGTAATTATTAACATGATAAAATTTTAATAATAATGATTATTAAAAAATAAAAATGTTGCTAAAGATTTTGACTATATTTCTAAAATTGTCACTCAAAATTTTTAGCTACATTTTTAAAAATGTTGCCCATAACTTTTAGCAGTGTTTTAAAAAATGTAGCTAAAATGTATTTGCTACGAATATTTAATCATCGCTAATACTTTTACGCTTTGATTCAAAATTCATCGTTAAATATTATTACCTATGTTTACGATAACGTAGCTAATAACATTTATCCATGAAACCAAATTGTACGAAAATAACATTGACAACAATTCGACTTATCCTCACCTATCTCTTTTGGCAACATATTCAACTCACAGTGAAATGTAATTTGTGACAATTTGATAAAAACATTGCCTACAATATTTTGCTATTGAAATTGTGTGATGATTTGGACGACAAATTGCTATCGTCGTGAAATATTATTAGTGACGAATTGAGGACTTTTAGTGAAGAAAATTTTCATCACCAAAAGCCCCTTTTATTGTAGTGTCTTATATAGACACTCATTTTGGATTCCCTAAACTTTGATTTTGAATTAAACTATTATCTTATAAACCAAATCACTCTCACATATATTTTAAAAGTGCTTTATATATAGTGACAATAATTAACTAAAATGACAATACAATTCTTGTGATATGAGAAGATAACAATAATAAAGATATCTACACCAGAAAAACATATGTTCAGACTTACAAAAAGAAAAAAAAGACAAGTGTCTATTGAGAAGGACATGAAACTTCTCAACATGTTGTTTTACAAAGATTTTTAATTGTCGACAAATACAAGTAATTTTATGTAAATATATATGTGATTAATGATATATGTATCCATATATTTTGAGTTAAAATTGTTTATTTATATATATATATATATATAATATTTTCTCCTATATTAATTTTCACTACACTTTTGCTTTTGTGATATTATTTCTAGCATTGACATTAAAGTTACATGGTGTAGAGTAGCACAACAAGTACAAGTATTAGTAGCATAGCAAAAATGTGATCTTTGTCATTAATATGTTTGCTTGCGGTAATTGTGGCCTCTCATGTTCTGATTTTTCTCTTAAATATTATTATTCTTAACTTTGATACATTATTTAAGAGAATATTATTTTGTTTTTCTATATTATTGTTCAGAGATTCATTTTAATCTCCAACATCTTATAAGATATTATAAGAATAATTTGTAAAAGTTCTCTTTCAAATATGTTTTGAAAATTTTTATACAAAAAGTCTGCTAAACACCAATAATTGTCAATAGTGGCTACTGCTAATAGGTAGTGACATCCATAGCTATAAGAAGTGTTTTTAAATGATTAATTAGTAGGTTTGATGGGCCTCTATGGCAATTTTATATTGTAAATTTTCAAACAAAAACTTCGTATTATAATTAATTATTTTAATCATTGAATCATATGAGGTGTTAATTAGTTAGTGAACTTACCATGTTATATAAGTGATAATGATGCATAAATGCATTACTATCTATGTATGTATAATGAGGAAAATTCTTTTTTTTTTGAAAAAGGAAATTGAATAAATGAAAGAAGAATTAGAGTACATTAGCATAAGGAATACAAATCACAAAAAAAACTACTACAAAGGTAAAAGGAAGAAAATAAGAAGATGAGTAGCAACATGAAGCCTCAAACAACAGAAGGCACTGAAAGAAGAAATTAAGAGACGAACCCACAACCCAGCAAACAGTAGAGGGCCCCTATACTAAAGTCAGATATGTAACGTTGTGCAAAGATTAGAGCTGCAAGAGAGATGGAGATTTTTAGACTATACAATATCGTGAATAGCAGAGATTAACAAAGAGAGTAGGCTATCTTAAGTCAAAGATTTGAGCTGAAAGCGGCGAAGATTCCGTTCGCCAAAGTGCATAAATACAAGCTCCCAAGACAATCGTAAGAATAGGTCGTCTAGACACTGGTTGAGAAGAAAGGCAAGATGTAATAGCAACCAAATCTGAGCCCAGGGGTGTCCAAGAACAGAGAGCAGTGATAGATGTCCATATAGTATTGTTGAAGGGACAGGGAAAAAAAAGGTGAGAGCATGATTCCATATGTAGAGAGCACATGGGGCAAGATTGATCCATTTGCACATAATGAAGATGATCCACTGTGGAAAGCTTGTTTTGAATGGCCAACTAGAAAATGAAGGAAATCCTCAGTGTTAAATGACGGCTCCAAACAGTGGCAGCCTAAGGAATAACGGGTTTAAGGGCACGCAAATTATCACAATAAATTTACTGGTCAGATTGGATATAGAAATACCTTTCTAGAAGAAGGCATCCGGCTCTTGAGGAGAGGGGGATAGGCAGGCTGAAGGTGGCAATGATGACGAGGAAACTTCCAAGAGTTCCCAACAATGAAGGACATCATCCGAGTTTTGAGGGGTAAAAAAGGAAAAGCCCAAGAGAGAGACATCTGATGGATTAGAGGGCTACGATTAGACCAGTTATCATACCAGAGGAATACCATCCATCCATCTTTAATTACACAGGAAGTCTCCTGATCGATATCGTCCCGAAGCTTCAAAAGCTGATTGAGAAAGAAGGAATGTGAAGCTTGCGATTGGATAGCCCAGTTACTAGTCCCTTTAAGAAAATAAACATGGAGCCACTTGATCCATAAAGTGTTCTTATCCTCCAGAAGCCACCAAAACCGTTTAAGAATCAAAGAACGGTTAGAAGTTTTAGTAAAAAGATTGTTCAAACTTGCTTCTTGGTTTGGATGGCAAATATCAACCCATTTCACCTTAACTGCACCAGGGTTGCCATTCGAATGACTCCATAAAAAGGTGTGAAATAGCTTTTCTATTTCCTTGATAATACTTTGCGATAGGAAGATGTGGGAACTCCAATACACATGCAAAGAATTAAGGACTGATTTAATAAGTTGAAGCTTACCCGTGTAGGAAAGTGACTTATTCACCCAAGACTTAATTCTTTTCTGTATCCTTTCTAAGAGGGCGTGACAATCTGCCTAGTTAAGTCTCTTGGTCGACACAAGGAGACCAAGGTAAAGGAGAGCAGGATTTTACATCTTCATGCCTGTGGCCTCAGTAATGGTGGATTCCAAAGTGAGAGCTTCATGGGACAAAATAAAATGACTCTTACACACGTTGATCTGTAGCCCTGAAATAAGGTGAAAGACATGGAGAGCATGCATAAAGTTTTGTATAGAATCCAAGTTAGCCCTACAAAATAAAAGAAGATCATTGGCAAAGCATAGGTTAGTGAGACCGAGTCGCTTGCACTTTGTGTGGTACTTAAAGTTAGGGTTGGAGGTAGTCTCATTTCTAATAATAACATTGAGGATCACCATTGCCATGAGAAATAAATATGGGGAAATAGGATCACCCTGTCGAAGTCCTCGTGTTGCCTTGAAAAAAGGGGTGGGGGGAGCCATTAATCAAAACTAAAAAAGAAGCTAAGGTAATACAGTCCATAATCCAAGTAATAAATTGAACCGGAAAACCAAAGGCCGCCATCATATCTTGCAAGAAACGCCAATTGATACTATCAAACGCCTTATGGAAATCAATTTTCAAGGTACAATTCGGAGGCTTATGAGAAGAAGAGTAGCCTTTCAAAAGCTCCTGTATGATAAGAAAATTATCGCCTATGTATCTTCCCGACAAGAAGGCACTTTGATTATCACTAATCAAAGGAGTAAGAACTTTCTTCAATTTGTTAGCAAGAATATTAGAGATCACTTTATAAATCAAATTGGTGCAAGATGTTAGTGATAAGTAAGGAGCTGAAGAATCTAAAGGCCTCTTTCTTAATAACCAACGGATTGTGAAGAACATGACCATTGTGAGAAGTAATAAAATAGATCTTATTAAGGTTCTGTCTGGATAAGATTGAATGGAAGAAGAACTGTGAACAAGTATCTCCCTCTTGTAGCCAATTAAGTCTAGCTTGATGATGTAAAAGGGAGGAGTGGTTATTGACCGCTTGAAGGTAATAAGTAAGAGCTATTTTCTCCTTGTCAAGGAGGTTTTGATTGCCAGGGTCAAGAGATAAAGTGTGCTGCACCTTCTTCAATTCCCTTCTAGCAGTATTAATGGCTTCAACAGTTGAGCCTTGAGCAGATTTTAGAAGTTTGAGTTCCTGTTTGATGACTTTCAGTTTCTACACACACCCAAACTGCATAGTACCCCTGCAACTGTACATAAGTCCATGTCGACAAGCCTCTTCAAAACCAGGAGCCTTCGCTAAATAATTTTTGAACCGAAAGGAGTGGTGGATAGCCATGGGTGGAGTCAACTTGGAGACTATAAACGGCGTATGATCTGAAAATAAAGGGTCCATGAACCAAATTGTGTTGCTGGGAAAAGTCTGAATCCAAAGATCATTGATAAGGGCTCGATCAAGTTTCTTACAGATAAACCACCTCCCTTTCTGTTTATTTGACCATGTAAACAAATGCCCAAACAACTTGAGATTAGACAACCTAAGCTGTGCTAAACAGTCCAACATATCCGCAGAGTGATGTCTCAAACAAACATTACCCTGAGCTTCAGAAGAGTATAGTGTGGTGTTAAAATCATCACATATGAGCCAATGTTTGGTAATAGTGCAACTGAATTGCCTTTAATTGTACCATAAATCACGTCGCTGAAAATCAAAATTACTAACATACACAAAAGAGACGTTGAAATCCAGATTACCCTGCAACAACAAAATGCGAAGATGCATGGCTTGGGCAGTAGCCTCGAGAAGATCCACCTTAATCTCATTAGCATTGAAACATATTATTATCCGCCCATATGTATGCTGGGTATGGTTAGAAAGCTAACTCCAATGTGGTCCCAAAAGATGCAGTTTATTTATATTGGCCAACTTAACTTTGGTCTCCAGCAAGTCAATCAAAAGGGTTTTTTCATGACATACAAAATCCTTTAAGGCTTGTAACTTAGAAGGATTGTTTATTCCATGGACATTCCATGTCAAGATAGACATATTAAGAAGAAGAAGGTTTGAGGCTTTTACCCTTGTCCCATTGGGATTTGCATTTAATAATCGAGAGAGAGGTGCCACTACTCTCAACTGGTATGGTATCCGATGTAGGATGAGAAGGATCATCCACCATGTCCACAGTGATTAGAGAAGCCATATTTGGACTAAGGTTCTCCTGGTTATGGGGATCAGTAGAGAATGAAAGTCGAGCTGAACAAGGAGAGACAGAATTAGACATGACAGTTCCGGCAACAGCAGAGTTTCCTCTATAACTGAATTCTGAAATGGATCTTGTTTATCCGCCTCAGGAAACTTGTTGACAGCAGGGATAATAGGAACGTCGACACTGGCAGTACATACAAGATTAGGCAAACGGCCAGGAGCCTAGAGCTCTACAGAAGGGGAATCCTTTGCTTGGGTCATCAGCTCATGATAGGTACCAGTCGTAAAAAGCTTACCCATCGGTCTCCAGATTGAGGTATGAGGCTTGGATGGGGGACACCAAAAATAAGAAACCGCTATGCTATCTTCCCATAACTGATTGCCATCACCCAACCTCATAATACGTATTTCATTGGGCAAATATGTCGAGACATCAATACTGATGCAAAGCCTAGCATACCTAATCCTTTTCTTTTTTGCAGTATTCTCGTCCATACTTAAGGGCTTACCAATGTAGCTAGCAAGTTGACTGAGGCCTTGAGTGGTCCAATATTCTAGCGTGACATTGTGAAAGTTAATCCAGATTGGGAGGCTTTGGATCTTAATGGATTCCAAGAGGAGACCTGGCTGCCAAAGTTGCAGGAAGATGGGTTGGCTCCCAAGATGCCAAGGGCCGTCCTTAAGAATTTTGGAGGTTGTCGAAGTGGAGGAGAATGAAAACAGAACTAGGTAATCTTCTGAGATTAATACATCAGTGAGGCCTCTAGTCTTCCATACTCGATTGGCCCATCGCAGAATAAGCGGAAAGGCTTGCCTTTGATCCAGGAAAAAACCAACTAGTGTGGCCTTCCAATAGTTTACACCTTCTTGTAGAGTTGCTAGATTTGGGCACATTACACGCTTGCCGTCTACCTCATAAGGGGAGTGGATGACAGAGTAGTCTTAAAGGAGTCCCCAACGACTTGTTTCCACGATTTTTGGGCAGTTGGAGGTAAATGACCAGAAGGGTTGAGGGTAGGAAGGGATGGGTAGGAGGATAATGTAGGAAAATCGACAACTTGAAGGGGAGGTGGGTCAGACATCCTCCGTTACTAGAAGCACCCTTGGTCTCAATATTAGAGCTGCAAAAGAGATGGAGATTTTTAGACCATACAATCTCGTGAATAGTAGAGGTTAACAAAGAGAGTAGGCTATCTTCAGTCAAAGATTTGAGCTGAAAGTGGCGAAGATTTTGTTCTCGCCAAAGCGTATAAATACAAGCTCCTAAGACAATTGGAAGAATAGGTCGTCTAGACGCTGGTTGAGAAGAAAGGTAACATGTAATAGCAACCAAATTTGAGGTCGGAGGTGTCCAATAATAGAGAGCAGTGATAGATGTCCATATAGTGTTGTTGAAGGGACAGGGAAAAAAAGGTGAGAGCATGATTCCATATGTAGAGAGCACATGGGGCAAGATTGATCCATTTGCACATAATGAAGAAGATCCGCTGTGGAAAGCTTGTTTTGAATGGCCAACCAAAAAATGAAGGAAATCCTCGGCGTTAAATGACGACTCCAAACAGTGGCAGCCTAAGGAATAATGGGTTTAAGTCTATACTTTAACGCTTCCTTCTTCTTCGTCTTCTCCTTTTTGTATTTTTTTGGTACTTCTCATTATTTTTTAAGTAGAGGGCATTGGTTGAATAGAAATCGGGTGATTCAAAATTATTGGACTAAAAAGCCCTTTTTGGAAAATAATGGGTATTGATGATTTTAAACCTATTCAAATTTTTGAAAAGCATCCAATCACTAATTATTGACCCTAAATAGATTATTTTATGGTCATTTTGATGATAAGATGATTGTGGAATATTTTCAGAATTTAATTCGGTTAGTAGGTAAATTAAAAACATTCAAGGGTGATTTGATCTTTTTGTACTCATTAAGGGCAATTTGGTCTTTTACATGATATTAGTGGATTGATGAGTCATTAAATATGACCAACGGGAAAATGACACGTTGTTAATGAGTCATTAGAGATGACCAATGAGAAAGTGACATGTGTAAAGCATTAAAGGAGTATAAAAAGCAAACTTAAGACATAAGTTGCTTCATTTGACAAGTTAAAGTGATATTGAATGTGAGAGTGCATGTGAGAGTGGAAAAGAAGAAGAAAAGAAGGGAGAGCAAGGTGGGTTACAGCTATGGATGGGAGAGACGAAGGAAAAGAGAGAAAAAAGAAAAGAAAAGAGAAAGGGGAAAAGAGAGCTACGATTAATCCATGGAGAAATGATCCAAGGAGTTTTTCATGCTTTTCTACCTCCAATCAAGCATCCAACAAGATCCCATGGCCATCCAAGTGAAGAAGAAGAAGTAAATGGGTTGGTAAGCTTACTAATTTTGTTGAAAATTTGGATTTGTTAGGTTATAAGTTAGATTTGGTTTTGATGGTTTAAATTGCACTCTATTGATGTGATTTCAAGGTTTGATTCCATTGGAAGCAATTGGAAGAAGAAAAATCAAGAAACCTAACATGTCAAGCCTTGGTCAAACTTGGTCAAAGGTGATATCTATTGCCTAAACTGTTTTATTTTGCCATTTGATGATTTAAGATTAATGATTGGCATTAGGAAATTAGTTTAATGATGAAAGAATGGAAGAAAAACCATGGAAATGACTAGATGAATATTCGGACATGGCTAGGGTTTTTAATGTTTTATGATCAAAAATTCTACTTTCACGTTCTATGATGTTCATAGTATGGGTTTGATGCTAATGAAGTAAAGAAATGAAAAGGAATTGATTTGGAATTTGTTTTAGTTGAAATTTGGGTAAGGGTGCTTAATTTTGTAAGTGTTAGAAATCAAATGGAATTGAATTGGAAAAGTTTAATGCTAAATATGTTAAGCTTAGCCTTAAAGGAATTTTTTTGTATAAAAGCATGGTTATGACATAATGACCACGTGAATGTGATTAAGGATGGTCATTAAGCGTATTTATGGTATTGGAATTATTAAATGAAGTGTTATGTTATTATTTGGAGAAAATTTAGTATATGGAGTGTATGTGGAAAGTAATGAAGTTGACATGGTTTATGGTGTATTCAAATGCAAAATGTATTAAGATGTTGAATGTCTTCGTATTAGGTTTTCTTATTAGAAAACGAAGCCAACTGAAGGGTTTTGAAGTGATGAAAAGGAAACTAACAAGTTGTGAGTGTATTTTAATTGTTTTATGTGAATAAATTCTTTGTAAATAATTGATGGCATGTGACTTTATATTGTACAATTATGAGTTTTATGTGAATGATACATTACAAGTGAATATTGTTAGTATAAGTGTATGTTTTAGCAATATATGAACTGAAGTGTTAAAGTTAAATTTCATACGATTTGAAGTTTCATTGAAATTATTTTATTGGTTGATAAAAATGAAATGGCTTTTAGGTTTTGGTATAGTGATAGGTTTTATATATTTATTATACCAGTTTATAGTGGTTAACTTATTACGGTTAAGCGATGTAGAACCAGCTTTGTAAATAGTGGTTAACCAGTTATGGATAAGTGATGTAGAACTAGCTTTATGACTTGTTAAGGGTAAGCCATGCAGTGCCAACTTTGTAACTACCAGTCTATAGCAGTTAACCTGTTACAAGTAAGTGATGTAGAATCAGCTCCGTAACTAGTAAATAACCAATCACGCATAAGCGATGTAAAACTAACTCCGTGACTTTAGACTTATTGTACTATATGGTAAAGAAATTGGTGCTGGGCTATTTTCAGTACTAAAAGTCATTACATAATAATGCCTGCCATTATTTATTTTTAAAAGTGATTTGAGAGGTACCATATGGTACAAATTCTAGTGGTTGGCTTATTTTTCAGTATAAAAGTTCTCAGAAAACTTATTGACATCACTATTTATTATTTAAGAAAAAAGGAAAAAGGAAAATGGAAACTTGTATGTTATAAGTTTAATGTAAAATTTTAGAATAGTATTTTAGAAAAATTGAAATTGTATTTTACAAAATGTTATGATATTATCAGATTTGATGATGCACGAATGAATTGTTATGGAAAATATTTTACCATGAGCTTTTTTATAGGAATATTTTAGTTATGTTGTTTAATAAACTGATTAACACTCATTTAACTCACCCTTATTTTTATATTTTTAAACAAACCACCTCAGGTATGCATACATGTGTTACAGTAATTACGAATCCACCCAAGGATCAGTTGTATCATTGGGTGTTGCTATGCTTGTGTTATCTTTCTTATGTATGTGTTTGCTTGAAATTGGCTTAGTTATATATATGTTTTAAATTATTTTAGAAAGGGTTTAAAAGTGTGATCTTGTAAATAATTTTAGGATTGTAAATATCTTTTTCTTAATGAACTATGAGGGCGTTGATCCTCAATGATGTTTTTAAAATGTTAAGAATCATTTGTTTGTGATTGCTTGTGAGTTGACTTAAAGTCTGAAATTTGTAGTTCAGAAATTTATGTGAATATAGAAGTATTTTGAACTTTCACAAGAGTTTTTCAAAATTTTGAGAACTTCAAAACACAATCGTATACAAGTTATTTAGCATATCAACTATGATAGCTAGAAAAGTACTAAAAATTTAGTATACAAGTTATTTAGTTATATGAGTCGATAATTAAAAAAGTTTATTAGTTTATTTTGCATTTTTTAATATAGGAAAAGTAATTTTTGAATATATCTAGAGGATGAAATTGTTTATTATGAATGAATTAGTTGAGGATTAGTTATTGATACGAGTAATTGGTGACTAAATTTTTATATGTTTAAATGTTATGACCTTATGGAGTGATTGATTAAACTAAATATCAATTCTAGCATAAAATTTTGCTTTTAAGGTCAAGTCTATTTTTGAATGTAACGTGATTTGTGGATTCGTACAAAGTAATGTTATAAATGACATTGTGGTGGAATCTTTAATCAAGATTAATGATTGAACAATATTTTTAAGAGCAATGATTAGTTTGATGTAAGCTTACAATTGTGCGTATATTAGTATATAGATTCTAAGTACTGAACATTCATTATTTTAAGTTTCTTTTGATGTAAGCCAATGGTCTTATTTTTTGAAATCAAATGAGTAAAAATGGTGGTAAAATTTTTAAGGAAATTTTAGTGAAAAGTTTTGATCCATAATGGAGATTGTATCATTAGAACTTAGAGCTATTATTTTAAAGATAATTATATTTGATGAATAGGAGAATGATAAGAACTATTTATGAAACCTTTGACATGGAGATTTTAGATGAATAATAGTAACTAATAAAGTCCCAAATTGAGTTATGAGGTGATTGAAATCATATAAGTGTTTTATAGTATTAGAAATGGACAATGTAATAGCCCATTTTCCATACTAAGGGTTAGAGCTTTAGATTATTTCATATGCATTTCATGAATGCTAAAATGATATGACTCATATGAAATAATCTAACATTTCATTCACATGCATACTCATTAGCATACACATATGAATTATGATTTCGTACGCATTACAAAGATAATATACACTCAATTGACATATTTCAGGGTATGAAAGGTTTAAATGATCATAATGTGAACTATGTATTGTTTAATTGCAATTAGTAATTTTGGAATTAATTGTTACAAATGAAAAAATGATGCATGAATTGGATACTTTTATGCTTTGTTCTTAATGTATAAAAACTGTAGGTTATAGGTTGTTTTGTGGATGAATTAGATTGAATTTTGAAGTATAATGAAGGTGAATTAATAGTAAAGAAAGGTGCTAATGTAGTATTCTTAAAGTGGGAAAGAGCTAGGATTACATAAATGATAGTGAATGAAAGTTTCTGTTTTGGTTTTTGATACATGAAAAATTAGGATAATCAAGCCTATAAAATGAGTGACATTTAACATAGATAATTGAGTGACATTTGACATAGGTAATTAAGAAATGAGGAGTTTTGATCTTTGTAAATACTTATGTTTTATATTATGCCACAATAAGTTGATGTGATTGCTCTAACATGTCACTTTCATAAGGTATGTTCTTGAATATCTTCTAGATGTTTGGGCATATGCTCTGTGGTTGTGGTGTGTTATATTTTTAGTATTAGAGCATGTTTTGGCTTCTTTAGGGTTAGACATGATATATAGTAAGAGACTCATATAGTGATCATCTTTATTATTTGTTGTAGGTCATTTGTTATAGTAGATCAAGTTGCAAAGTTAGCTGACCTTGAATCCATAGGAGCCAATAGAGAGTCTCTAGTACCTCAGTTTGAACAAACGTCTCTAAGAATTCCTGAGAGGAGAGAGAAGAGGTATGATAAACTTAGGAAGCAGGGGACTGTAGACTTTTATGGAAGTATAGACCCTGCGGAGGTAGAAGGTTGGTTGGAAAGAATGGAGTGGGTGTTTTATTTGATGAGAGGTTTGACTATGCAGTCTCGCTATTACAAGGTCCAACTTATCAGTGGTGGAAGACTATTCCTAGCAGTTCTGCCTGACCTTGTAGACTAATATGGGAAGACTTCCTGAGAGTTTCTAAAGAGAACTATATGCCAAAGATCTATCTAGATAAGAAGATGAAGGAGTTTCTATATTTAAAACAGGGAAGTCTTACTGTAGCTAAGTATGAGGTACAGTTTAATGAGTTAATGGGGTATGCTACTGCTTTGATTCCGAATAAGGAAGATAAGTGTAGGCGATTTAAGGATGAACTGAATATGGAGATCAAAACGAGGTTGGCCATTACTAATTTGAGTAGTTTTATTAAATTGCGAGCTGCCTCAATCTGAATTGAACAGTTATTGAAAGATGGATATGGATAGTATAGGCAAGAGTTCAAAATAAAGAGACATGGTGAATCTCAAGTTGATTCTAGTAGAGATTTAGTAAATGCTAGAATAGATCATTCCGATCATAGACTAGATCAAGACAGTCGGGGTTTAGATCGAGAGGTAGTTTTATACAAACTGGTAGTGGTAAAGGTCAAGTATCAAGAGGATAAACACAATAGATGCCTAGTTATGAGCACTGTGGAAAGAAATATAGTGGGGAGTGTTGGTAGATATCGAGAGCTTGCTTTCATTGTGGCTTTTTTGAGCATCAGATTAGGGACTCTTTCGCGACTTTGGGACCATAGTCTAGAGTGAGAGGGGGATCAATGACTAAGACGACTATCCAGTAAAGTAGAGCTAGTGGAGCAAGACAGAGAGGTAGATGTAGAGGTATAACAAGTTTAATAGGTCCTAGTGTCAAGACTGACGTGTGGAGTAATTAGATGTAGTCTCAGGCCAGAATCTTTGCTATCATAAGACAGAAGACACAAAACTCCCTAAATGTTGTTGCAAGTGTGTTACATGTCTTTCAATTTGAGGCATCTGCATTGTTAGATCTAGGATCTACACATTCATTCATTACACCACATCTAAGTTCTAAATTGTATTGTGAGAGAGAGATGTTGAAATTTGTCCTAGAGGTGAGTACTCTAGTAAGTCGTACTACAGTGATTGGGGAAGTCTGTAAAAGGTGCATTATTCTAGTTGATCAGGCATAGTTGGAAGCTAATTTAATAGTATTGTAGTCAAAAGAGATAGATCTTATTTTAGGTATGGACTGGCTTACTGCACATACAGTTGTTATGAATTATTACACTAAGGAAGTCATCCTCAAATCTCCTAATTAAGCAAGAGTGATATTTCGAGATGCTAGTCAAGTAGTGCCAGCTAGGTTGATTTCCTCATTGAGTGCTCTTAGACTGATTCAAAGTGGATGTGAGACTTACTTAGCCTATGTAACTAATACCCTAAGTGAGCAGACAGTATGGGATATTCCTATTGTTAAGGATTTCATGGATGTGATTCCTATAGAATTATCGAGATTACCCCCAGAAAGGGAGACAGAGTTTATGATTGAACTTGTTCTAGGTATTGCTCCTAAATCTATTCCTCCGTATAAGATGGTACCTATGGAACTTAAGAACTAGTTCTAAGAGTTGTTAGATAAGGGTTTTATCATACATAGTGTGTTACCTTGGGGAGCTCTAGTTTTGTTTGTGAAGAAGAAGGATGAGACTTTAAGATTGTGTATTGATTATAGGCAGTTGAATTGAGTGAAAGTGACGAACAAGTATCATTTACCAAGGATAAATAAGTTACTTATTTAGTTACAGGGAGCTTAGGTGTTTACTAAATTGGATTTGAGATCAGGGTATTATCAATTGAAAATAGCAGAAGCTAATGTACCAAAAAGTGCATTTAGAATTAGATATGTGCACTTTGAGTTTTTGGTGATGCCTTTTAGGTTAACAAATGCTACAACAGCTATTATGGCATTGATAAATGAAGTGTTCCAACCTTACTTAGATCATTTTGTGATTGTATTCATAAATGATATTTTGGTGTATTTAAAAAGTAGAGAGGAACATTTTGAGCATTTGAGGTTAGTTTTACAAATAATAAGGGAAAAAATTGTATGCTAAGTTCAATAAGTGTGAATTCTAGCTTGATCAAGTGGTATTCTTGGGTCATATAGTATTTGGACATGGCATACAGGTAGACCCAAAGAAAGTTAAGGCAGTGATGAAGTAGGAAGCTTCGAGAAATGTGTTTAAGATTAAGTTTTCCTGGATTAGCAGGCTATTATAGAAGGCTAAAATCTCATGCCCTTTGACAGAGCTTCTGAGGAAGAATGTACCATTCAGATGGACTGATGAATGCCAAAGGAGTTTTAAGGAATTAAAACAATGATTAACTAGAACATCGATGTTAGTTTTTCCATTTGGATCTAGAGGATATGTAGTATATAGTAACGCTTCACACCTGTAGGATGTGCTTTGATGCACTATGATAGAGTGATTGCAAATGCATCGAGACAGTTAAGGTCTCATGAGTTCAACTATCCAGTTCATGATTTAGAACTTACTACGGTGGTGTTTACTTTGAAGATTTGGAGACATTATTTGCATGGTGAAACATTTAAGATATTTACAGATAATAGAAGTTTGAAATATTTATTGAGTCAGAAAGAAATAAATATGAGACAAAGGTGATGGATTGAATTGCTTAAGGATTATGACTACACGATTGAATACCATCCTGGTAAAGCTAATGTTGTGGCTGATGTATTAACTAGGAAATTTAATAGTAGTATGACATAAATTCAGACATCAAGGTTACTAAACATAGTATAGCTAAGAGAATTGAACGTTGAGATGAATCTGGGGCAGAATGAAGCATTATTATCTACATTGAATTTTAGACCGGTATTGCATGAAAGAATAAGAAAAGATCAAAGAAAGGACCTAGAAATAGTGAAGCTTATTAAGAAGTTTAAACACAATCTGAATTCTGAGTTTGAATTGAGGGATGATGCATTGTGGTTGAAGTAGAGATTATATGTACCTGTTGTAGATGATTTAAAAAAAGAGATTTTGGAGGAAGCACATATAGTAGCCTATGCTATGCATCTTGGTACTATCAAGATGTATAGTACTCTGAAACAACATTTCTGGTGGTTAGGGATGGAGAAACAAGTGGTGGGGTGTGTTGCTAAATGTTTGACTTGTTAACAAATAAAGGTAAAGCATCAGGCTCTATTTGGGAAGTTATAGTCACTGCCTATTTTGGAGTGGAAATAGGAGAGGATTACTGTGGATTTTATTATGGGTTTGTAGAGGACTCCGAGTTAACATGATTCCATATGGGTCATTGTTGACAAATTGACAAAATTGACCCATTTCTTACCTGTGAGAGAGAAAAACATACTAGATCAGTTAGCCCGAAAGTATGCTAATGAGGTAGTGAGATTACATGGAGTTCCAATGTCTATTTTATCAAACTAAGACCCCATATTTACTTCTAAATTTTTAGGTAGTTTACAAATAGCTTCAGGTACAAGGTTAAACTTTAGTGCAACCTTTCATCCTCAAACAAACGGACAGAGTGAGATTATTATTAAGACTATTGAGGATATGCTCAAAGCTTATGTTTTGTTGTTCCAAAGAGCATGGAATTAATATGTAGCTCTTATTGAAGTTGCATACAATAATCATTATCACATTAGCATCGGTATGGCACCATATGAGGCATTATGTAAAAGAAAGTGTCGATCACCTTTGTGTTAGGATGAAGAGGGTTTAAGGATTGTTGAAGGCCTAGAGTTGATTCAAGATACTATTAATAAAGTTAAAATGATTTGTAGTAGAATTAAAGTGGCTTAAGATAGGTAGAAAAGTTATGCAGATCAGCATCGAAGAGATATCGAGTACCAAATGGGAGATAAGGTGTTTATGAGAATATCACCTTAGCGAGGAGTGATAAGGTTTGGTAAAAAGGGTAAGCTAAGTCCTAGATACATTGGTCCATATGAGATTACTGAGAAAATAGGACCATTGGCTTACAAGTTAGCATTACCAAGTAAGATGGCTCAGATTCATAATGTGTTTCATGTTAGTATGCTCAGAAAATATCAGTCAGATTTGAAAAATGTGTTACTGACTCAGGAGGTTTAAGTTGCAACTAATTTGAGTTATGTTGAGGAACTGGTTAAGATAGTTAGTTATCAGACTAACCAATCGTGAAACCGAGTGATCCCATTGGTTAAAGTCCTTTAGAGGAATCATTCGAGAGAAGAAGCCATATGGGAAACTGAGGAGAACATAAGGAAATAATACCCCCATTTGTTTGATCAGTTAGGTCAGAATTTCAAGGACAAAATTTCTTAAAGGGGAGAATTGTAATAGCCTGTTTACTATACTAAGGGTTAGAGCCATAGATTATTGCATATGATTTTAGCATTCATGAAATGCATTTCATTCGCATACTTATTAGTATATATACATGAATTATGATTTCATACACATTACAAAGATAGTATCTGCACTCAATTGACATATTCAGGGGTATGAAAGGTTTTAAATGATCATAATGTGAACTGTGTATTGTTTATGTTTTGAATTTTGGTTTAATTGGTTATAAGTAGTAAATTTGGAATTAATTGTTACAAATGGAAAAATGATGTGTGAATTGGATACTTTTATGCTTTGTTCTTGATGTATAAAAACTGTAGGTTATAGGTTGTTTTGTGGATGAATTAGATTGAATTTTGAAGTACAATGATGGTGAATTAATGCTAAAGAAAGGTGCTAGTGTAGTGTTCTTAAAGTGGGAAAGAGCTAGGATTACATGAATGATAGTGAATGAAAGTTTCTGTTTTGGCTTTTGATACATGGAAAATTAAGATAACTAAGCCTATAAATTGAGTAACATTTAACATAGATAATTGAGTGACATTTGGCATAGGTAATTAATTGATAAATGACATTAATCATTGAGTGGCAAATGTCCTATTATTATTATGACAATTGGAAACCTATGGAGTGGACAACTGGGATGCATGCTTAAGGACAAATGTTAATATAAGATAATGACACCTTGAACCTAGTTGAATTAAGTAAATATTGGAAAAGTTTCTGCTGAGTTCATTTCTCTTCTTTCTTCACTCTCTCTTCCGAAACTTGCTTCCATCTCACATCTATAAATTTTGGTTTAAGTCTTACAAAATTGCTACACCAAATCTATGCTTTTATCCTTCACAAGATAGCTATAGAACTAGAATATTGTAGTTCTTGTTGTGGTCTTTTATCTTAGCCGAAAATCAACCTATTTTTACCTTGAATTGGTGATGATTTTGCATGCATGTATAGCTAAATTAGCCTGATCATTGAGGTGAAAATTTGAGCTAGACAAGTAAGTAAAAGATTGTTCTTTATGGCATGTTATAATAGAAAGATTATGATGGTTGAATTGGGATAAATTACATATGATATTGATGTTGAAGATGTGCTGGAAAATGGAGAATGAATGGTATTTTTCTGTTATGCTTTTGTATGTATCAAAACAGTAGTTTATGGTCTGTTGTATGGATGATTTAAGTTGGGATTTAAAGTATAATTGATGAGGAATTCATGTGAAAGATAGGCGTTATTAAGGTGTTTTGAAATTTGGAAAATTAGAGCTGTAGGTGTGTTTGTAAAAAGAATGACTGTTAACGACATAAGTGAGCAGAATTTTGTAAGCCTTAGTGTAACCAATATGGAGGTTAAATTAACCTGAAATGAAGTAACCTTAAAGGACATAAAATCTGGAAAATTTCAGGTGTTACTAATGTCTCTAAGCTTGTAAAATTCATGAAGTATTGAAGGCAGTAAAGTTACACACATTAGTAATATTGATGAAAAATTCTGGAATTTTAAAATCAGCCTTATGTACAAGTTGAACCAGCTGAGAAATTTCACTCTAAATTGGTATATTTGGACTTTATTAAAGCTAGGAATGAGCCTAGATTATTGCTTGATTAATTGGTTAAGAGCTTGATAAGTTTATGTAGTTAATTGATGTCATAATCTAAAGAATGGTCTATTTTGATGTGGTTGGATTCAAATCCAGAAATTATGATTCGTTGAAGGAATAAATGAGTTATTTTAATGCAAACATGATCTTAAGGACATAAGTAATGTGTATAAGGTATGGATGAATGATAATTGAAAAAAATGGGGTATTTATGAATGAGAAATGGGTAAATGTATAAATATACATTGCTGGAAAAAGTTTGGTGAATTTATAGATCTAGCTTGCTGAAATTCCATATTTAAAGTAACAATCGTGTATTTGTTATAAGAGGCTTTTGATCATGAAAATTTTCAAGGATAAGTGTAAAGCATGGTTGATGAATTTAGAGTAAATCAAGCTAACTTAAAGGCACAAACCTGATTGTAAAATGGTAGTATAAAAAATATAATGTTTGAATAGTCAAGATTTATGAATAGTTACATACTCGGAAAGGTCAATTGAGTATGCATGAAACATGAAACATATATATGTGCATGATTGAATATTCATATGATTGATCAACTTAGTAATGTGTGAACTATATATGTGTATTGCATGATTAAAGAAGCACAAATTGATCGTCAACATCCAGACATTACTGGCTCATTAATGCAATAGTTTATCTAGAGCATATTGTGAGTTAACCTAGATGTTTTTTTTACTATGATTGAATTGTTTTTATTAAATTTTAGATATTGAATTGTTATTAATATGATTATGATAATTTTGGACATTGATGGTCCGAAGAGTTTGATATTTGAGATTGTATTGGAAGTGCTTTCTAATTGTATATGAATATGGAAAATGTGTACTCAATTGAATGTTGAATGCTGGACTCAGATCCGATGAATGTGATAAATGACTGTGCATATTGAATGAAAGTTATTGATAACATATTATGTGAATTAATTTATTCCGTCACATTGTTAGGCATGATCAGATAAAGTAGTTGTGACCATTGTGAAAAAGAGCTTAAAGCTTGGAAATGTGCACAAAGAGCCACAGATATGGGACAGTAAGTAAGCGCTCGGTTACAACAAAGTAAAAATGAAAGTGGAGTCATATGTGTATTTGCATATATATATAACATGTATCATGTGAATGATTGCGAAGAATTACTGAATTATGTTGATATAGTGATATACATGTTTGTGTATATGTTGATGATATGAATGATTGAGATAAATGATTGGATTATTATGAAATGATTATATGAAATGTTTGTAGTTCATGACATATTGTTGAGATATGATTTATATTATGATTTGGTATTCAATATTGAATGATGTGATACATATGCTGAATTCGGAAATATATTTGTGAATTTGGTTTATACTTGTGATACTTGTGTTTTGACTTAAGTAACCACATCGATGATGGTTTACTGACTGATTTCGCAAACTCATAAAAAATGTAATGTTGATTTTCAGGTAACAAGAATGGTTCAAAGATCTGGTTAGTTGACACCTGTGGAGTCTAGATATAATACTTTTGTTTAGCTTCTCCTTTCTTGTTGAACTTTTTGTATAGAACTTTAAACTCCCAATTGTTATGTTACGTATAAACATGGATTATGAAACATAATGACAATGTAAGTAAGTTTCATTTTATGAATGAAATGAGGAGTTTTGATCTTTGAAAATACTTATGTTTTGTATGATGCCATAATAAGTTAATGTGATTACTATAACATGCCATTTTTATAGGGTATGTTCTGGAATGTCCTCTGGATGTTGGGGCATATGCTCTATGGTAGTGGTATGTTACAGAAAAGTAAAGATATCTTTATTAAACATTAGATTGCATAGTGGAAGTATAAAGTATACTCCTTATTTGAAGAGATTGAGGTTTGATAAGCTCAAAATTGCATTATGACACAGAAACATTTGAACTATAAGGTAAATAAATGGTTTTTATGTGAATTGGATGTCATGTTAGTGTCATACGATTTGATTTTAAGTGGTCAATTTGGTTCCAAAGAACTTGATGGGAAATGACAAAGGTATAATAAATGGTTCCCTCGTGGTTATAGATTTAAGATCCAAAGGCTAAGGAGTCCATATGAGGCATAAGAAATACAAGAAAATATTATTGAGTTTTGTTTATAATTAAAGGCAATGAGAAAGGAAATGTTTATTATTCAGGAGTATATAAGAACAATTGTTTTATGAAGAACCCCAATTAAAGTTTCATTAGTAGTAATCTAAGTAGATGTGAATCTTGATAATGTTAAATGAATGGTTTGATGTATGGCTAAGTTAGCAAGTTGTGACTAAACTAATTATTAGTGAGAAAGAGAAAGAAATGATTTAGAAAAACTAATTTCATATGGGAGATAAGTCACAAATTCTAGGGGCATTTTCATATTAAGTTGATGCTAGGTAAGGAATTGTGTGTACTAGTTATGGTTGCACTTAAGAAAGAAGTTCTAAATTAAGTCACTCACCAGTGTGTGATATGCATCTGAGGAACATAAAGATGCATCATACCTTGAAAGTGCATTATGATCAAAAATGTAGGAAAAAAGGTGATAGCAAAGTATATGTTCAAATGCTTATTAAATTAACAAATCAAGGAAGAGAGCTAAAGAACCAATAAAAATTTTCTTAGCCAGTGCCTATTCAGGAATGCAAATGGAAGCATATTATGAAGCATTTGATGGCAGCAATTTTGTGAAATCTAAGTGGATATGATAGTATATAGGAGATAAAGGATCGAATTACAAAATCTGTCCATTTCCTAACCATCCAAAGTAGGCATTCATTTGATAGATTAATCAAGCTGTAAGCGATTAGAAGTATATAGTTACGTAGAGTGCGAGTATATGAAGATGAGATGGATGAAAGAAAATTAGTTGGGTTGAACTAGTTCAAATATCCATAAATAAGATCAATTTTTTTTTTAATGTTAAGTGATAGTACCTAAAATCGACAGTAGAGCTAGGTTGAGACATAGAGGAAGAATTTGGTGTTTAAAGTCAAAATTAAAAGAATTTTTGTGAATATCAACACGGATTTAAATAATGTGACAAGTTAAGCCCATAATATGTTGGTCCCTATGAAATGATTGAAAGAGTGGAAGCACAAAGAGCGGATGCGAAGTCAATATTTATAATGTTTTAGATGACTAAGTTTGTTTAAAATTTCGAGGACAAAATTTTTATAAGGGGAGAATTTGTAATATGCTATTTCGATTATGGTCCTGCGTGATGTGTCGTACACGCATTTTATAGAGTATGCTTTATTTATGGTATACTAGAGTAATTTAAGGTTTAAATATATTATTGAAGTTATAACAGAGATCATGGATATACCAAAGATGGTTTCGGACTTGACAAAAAAAATTTAGAAAATTTCTGAAAACTCTGAAAAGCTATGAAATGAGCTTGAGCAAGCTTTAAAAGCCTTAAAATGTGATTTGGAGATTTAAGTGACACTTTTGAATGAAATCCGAACGATTTCGATGACATTCAGTGATTTCTATATTCAATTCTAAAATTCTTTTGGGCAACTGAAGTTATTGAATAATTTCAAAATATGATGAAAAGCTTCAGAATTAACGGGTCAAAATGGAGGTTGTTTGAATGGAATTCGGGAACAGACTAAAATGCTCTTTTTGGAAAATAATAGGTATTGAGGATTTTAAACACATTTGAAAATTTTAAAGCATCGAATTAATAAATATTAACACTAATTAGAGAATTTCATGGTCAATTTATGATAAGACAATTGTGGAATATTTTCATAATTTAATTCGGTTAGTAGGTGAATTAAACGCATTAAAGGGCAATTTGGACTTTTGGTACTCATTAAGGGCAATTTGATCTTTTTTACATGATATTGATGGATTGATGAGTCATTAGAGATGACCACTAGAGCAGCCTGATCCGGCCAATCCTAGGCTACGGTGGTTAGGGCCACGGGTGGGCCGGGCCAACCCGGTCCACCATATTTTTTAAGTAAAACGTCAAAAATGAATTGATGTAACTATTAGGCATGGCCGGGCCCGTGGCTCGGTCAACTCGGGACAAAATTGGGCCAAGCCGGGTGAGTCAGGATAGGCCCACGGGTCGGGGCCTTTATGACATCCCTAATTTCCAATGAGAAAATGACACTATGTGATGAGTCATTAGAGATCACTAATGAGAAAGTGACATGTGTAAAGCATTAAAGGAGTATAAAAAGAAAAATTAAGACATAAGTTACTTCATTTGATAAGTTAAAGTGAGAGTGAAAAAGAAGAAGACGAGAAGAGAAAATAAGGTGGGTTACGGCTATAGATAGGAGAGAGGAAGGAAGAGAGGGAAAAAAAGAAAAGAAAGGAGAAAGGAGAAGAGAGAGCCATAGCTAAGCCATAGAGAAATGATCCAAGCAGTTTTTAATGCTTTTCTACCTCCAATCAGGCATCCAACAAGATCCCATAACCATCCAAGTGAAGAAGAAGAAGAAAATGGGTTGGTAAGCTTACTAATTTTGTTGAAAATTTGGATTTGTTAGGTTATAGGTTAGATTTGGTTTTGCTAGTGTAGTTACACCCTTTTGATGTGACATTAAGGTTTGATTTCACTAGAAGCAATTGGGACAAGAAAAATTAAGGAAACTAACGTATAGAACCTTAGTTAAACTTGGTCAAAGGTGAGATATATTCCTTAAATTGTTTTATTTTGCAATTTGATGATTAGATTAATGAATGGCATTAGGAAGTTAGTTTAATGATGAGAGAATGAAAGAAAAATCATGGAAATGACTAGATGAATTTTCGGCCATGGCTAAGGTTTCTAATGTGACATGATCCAAAATTCTACTTTTATGTTTTATGATGTTCATAGTCTGATTTTGATGCCAATGAAGTAAAGAAATGAAAAGGAATTGGTTTTGGTTGAAATTCAATCAAGGGTGTTTGATTTTGTAAAATTTAGTTAATGAAAATTTATAGGTTAAATATGTGTATTAAAATGTCATGGAAGTGAATTTGGATTTATTTTATGTGTTAGAAATCAAATGGAATTGAATTGAAAAAGTTTAATGTTAAATATGATAAGTTTAGATTTAAAGAAATTTTTTTGTATAAAATCATGATAATGATGTAATGACCATGTAAATATGATTAAGGATGATCATTCAGTGTATTTGTGGTATTGGAATTATGAAATGAAGTGTTATGTTATTATTTGGAGAAAAACTAGTATATGGAATGTATGTGGAAAGTAGTGAAGTTGACATGGTTTATAATGTATTTGATTAGAAAATCCATTAAGAATTTGAATGTATTCGTATTAGGTTTTCAAATCGGAAAACAAAGCCAATTGAGGGTTTCAAATTGGTGAAAAGGAAACTAGCAAGTTGTAAGTGTATTTTAATTATTTTATATAAATTAATTATTTGTAAAAAAATTGATGACATGAATTTATATTGTATGATTATGAGTTTTATGTGAATGATACATTACAAGTGAATATTTCTAGTATAAGTTTATGTTTTAGCAATATATGAATTGAAGTTTCAAAGTTGAATTTCATACAATTTCAAGTTTCATTGAAATTATTTTTTTGGTTGATAAAAAGAAAATGATTTTTAGCTTATGGTACACTATTAGGCTTTATAGATGTATGATACCGGTTTATAATGGTTAACCTATTACAGGTAAGTAATGTAGAACCATCTCCATGATAATTAGTGTATAGAGGTTAATTATTGCGGGTAAGTGATGTAAAACCAGCTCCGTAAGTAGTAGTTATCCAATTGCACGTAAGCAATGCAGAACTAGCTCCGTGACCTTAGGCCTAGTGTACCGTATGGTAAAGAAACTAGTGGTAGGCTATGTTGAGTAAGAAAAGTCATGACATAATAATACAACCACTATTTATTTTTAAAAGTGATTTCAGAGGTACCGTATGGTACCAATTCTAGTGGTCGACTTATTTTTCAATATAAAAGTTTTAAAAAAAGTTGTTGCCACCTCTATTTATTGTTTAAGGAAAAAAGAAAATGGAAAATGGAAACTTGTATATTATAAGTTTAACGTCGAAAAGCATTATGGAATAGTATTTTAGAAAATTTGAAATTGTGTTTTACGAAATGTTATGTTATTACCAGATTTTATGATGTACGAATGAATTGTTATGGAAAATATTTTACCTGAGCTTTATTATTTATGAGAATAATTCAATTATGATTTTTTAATAAACTGATTAACACTCACTGAGCTCGTTTAGCTCACCTTTTTTTTAATGTTTTTAAACAAACCATCCAGGTATGCATACAGGTACTGTAGTAATTGAGACTCCACTGCATGATTGCAAAGAATGACTAAATTGAGTTCATATAATGATATGCAATATTTGTGTACATGTTGATGATATGAATGATTGAAATAAATGATTAGATTATTTTGAAATAGATTACTTGAAATGTTTCTAGTTTATGATGTGTTTATTGAAATGTGATGTATAATGTGATCAAGTAATCAATACTGAATGATGTGATATATGGGATTTGATTCTAAATGATGCAGTGTACAAAGTTAGATGATATGAAATAATTGTGATTTTGATTAAATACTTATGATATTTGTGTTATGCTTTGAGTGAGCACATAGATGATGGCTCACTCACTAATTTCGCAAAACTCATCAAAATTATAAACATTGATTTTCAGGTACTGAGGAGAGCTAGCTTCTCTAGCTAGTCTAGTTGAAGTAGCTTTTGCATTTGGACACAGGTCAGTGTCGGGATCAGTTGTACTTGCAAATGTCTTAGTTATGTTATATTAAAAAATTTATCTCTCAACTACTGTATATTGTACATTTGAATTTTATAAATGAAATGACATTCGAGACTGTATATGTTTGTAAATAAAAATGAAAAAAAATGATTGCGACTGAATATAATTGTGAATGAAATGATTCAAAATGAAGATTTGAAATGCCTTTGTTTTGAAATGATTAAAATATGTAATGAGTTGATATGTGATACCTTAAAAATTTGGAAATGTAACTGTCTTAACATGCCCCTTTGTAGAGTATGTTCCTGAATATCCTTCAGTATGTCGGGCAGATGCTCTATAAGAGTGGTATATTACATTTTGGTATCAGAGCCTAGGCTTAGTATCTTACATGGGCATTTGCTATAGTATATGTCAAGTTACATGCATCTCAAACATGACAAACATTGTCAAGTAATGTTCAATTAGGCATGCAGTGGCAACTGATCCTTAATCTTAATTGCATTTAAGTGAGTCACACGCATAAACATTTGTTAAGAGTCTGCACTGTTAGAATCAATGAGAGGAATGATGATATGTCACAATGTGAGAAAATGGAAATTTATAAATATTGTAATATAGGTAATAATACATGGTTCGGTATGTTAGACATCAATTTAATGTATTTGTATTTGTTTTTATATCATTAAATATGACATTGGTGCTACGTTATGATTATATACCTTTGAATTGATGTGGAATTAAATATATTTTTGTGAATTTGATGAAGAAAGAATAAAGATGTAAGTAGAAGTGATGGGAATTAAAGTGTGTAGACAAAATTGAAAGGAAATCAAAATTTCTATTACGTTGAGAGGTTAAACTTAGAACTAATGGTTGTTTAATTATTATGTTAAGAGTTTATAAATTAGTGTAATGTTAGATTATTGGATTTGATATCGAAATTTCATGATGGTTACGTATCTTATATTTCTAAATTGATTGAGAACATATTTAAGTAAGATGAAATAAATGATAGCGATATATGTGGAAGTCCTCAAGGTTAAGTTAATCAGTTATTGTGAGTACACATTTGATAGTGTAGTTACTTTGGTGAATGATGTTATTGTGCACATATATAGTACATGTTTGGATATGGTGCAGGGAGTAATCTATGACATATTGAATGCTCTTAAGTCCTAGACCCCATAGGTAAAATTCTGAGATGAATCAGAGTAGTGTAGTGGAAGTATGGATTTATGTGAATATATTGAAATGGTGACTACTAAGGATAGATAACTTTTGTATGGTCATAAAATGCTTAAATGTTATCCAGGATCAATTAAGGTCAAGGTATCATTAGCTTAAGATATTAATTAGTGATTTTTCAAAAATAAATCTCTAGATAAGATGCAATGATCTTAATGGTACATACCAAGGCATAAGAGTAAATGTACATACCTATCGTTTCACCGAGCTTCAGTGTATAAAGCATTCTGATTATGTGAAATATGGTGGTAATTGATCTTATTGATATATTATGAATGGCCGAAAAGCAGCGATGAGCATAATTGATTGAAAAGGATTTCGTGAACATTACATATCATTGAGGAAAGAAAATGTTCTTTTTACAAGAACTTTCACTAAATTATATCATGTAGACCAAATGTTCCATTTTTAGGAATGGATAAATATTGAACGAATTAAAAGTAAATATTAGAGTTAGATAATTATGATACTCAGACATGAGAAGTTATATGGGAAACTGAAGAGAATATAAGACAACATAGCTCCCATATGTTAAATCAGTCACTTAAGAATTTCGAGGATGAAATGTCTTAAAAGGGGGAGAATTGTAATATCTCCTCTCTTAAATTGTTAAAGGATCTAAAGTGTTTGACTATTAAGTCACATGAGTGACATCATATAGAATGAATTTGGTATGTTTATGATATGATTTTATAATTGTATTCATATGCATAATATTAGCATACACACATGAATTTTGATTTAGACAAATTGCACTCAATTGACATATTCCGGGGTATGAAACTAAAATGAATGTGACATGAATGTGTAATTCCAATATCTTACACTTTGGATTACCAATGACCAGAACTGATGGACTATAATTGGTAACTAGGAATTTATTGTTACAATTGAGAAATTGATCAATTAAAATGTACATTTAGTCTAGGTAAAATGCCAAGTGGTATGACAAGTGGATATATGAAAGATTAGGATGACAAAGCCAATAAAATGAGTGACATTTGGCATAGAGATTAAGTGATATAAGGCAGCTTAAGAAGAGGACATATGGAAACTTAAAAAGAGGGCATGTGTACCATTTAAGGGGAAGACATGTAGCTTACTTCCTTGTAGGACAAGTGTCCTTAAATGTAACATCTCATTTCCTATGAGGAGGCTAGAATGACAAATATGAGTGATTAATAAGAGATTAGAAATGCATTTTTCATGCTCATGCATAAAATGTCATTCACATACACATGAATAGTGAAATTTTGTACATGATAATTGTACATGCATTCATGGATAATTTCGGGTATAATTGGATTGAGTTGTGTTAATTTTGAGAATTTTGAAATTTATTTTATTGGAAATTTTATTGATTAGTGCAATTGTTGTATTTTTAATTTTGATGAATTTAGGAATAATTTTCAAAAAATTTTGAAAAATAGAAAAAAGGAATAAAAAGAATATTGGAGATAGTTGAATTGTAAGGATGACAGTTGAATAAATTAGTTCAAAAGGAACTTGGATAGAGCTTAGATATTAGGAAAGTGACAAGTGTCACTGACTTAGTAAGTTGCCTTTATAATTTTGTCTGAGAGTGAGTTATGATCTCAGAGAGTTAAAAAGGACTTAGTTATATGTCTAAGTGTTATTTCGTAGTCACCTTCTTCAAATTTCCTCCCAATACACAGAGTTTTTCATCAAATACCTTTCAAGAGTTTTCTTTATTTTTTGATATCCCACACCACTTCCATACTGCTAATTGTGTCTTCTACCCTAAGAAAACCAGAAGCTGGCCATATTATACAGTGGAATGCGTGATTTTGCATGGAGTTTAGGGTTTTGGAATAGTTGCAGTTCTTGGAGTTTTTAACAAGTAAGTATTGAGTAAATCCTTTTGAGTTGTGGATTTATGAAATAAATTTGATGAATTTACTATTAGTTGCATGAACATGGCATTTATGTGTATATTCATAAACATTGTGTAAATAGGATGTGAAAATATGGATATAGTGTTATTTAGTATTTAATGGATAATTAGTGATCAGGTGATGTAGAAATAATTTTTGGAGTTTGAAATAGAAATAAAATGGTGTATGAGATTAGTGTAGAAGATTATAGTATGAAAAGGTGATATGTTGATATGCTCTATTTTCTATTCATTGTGCATGTATATATGTGTGTGTATACATGAGTAGGTGAGTGCTCTAGAGATGATCAAGAAAATGATTTTTGAGTTGAAGAGTAGTTGTAAGATGATGGTAAGAGATGGGAATGAGTGTATAAATGAAAGTTAAAAAGAAAATAGAGAATATGGACAATAGTTGCAAATGCAAAGAATGGTGGCAGAACATGAATATGATAAACCATTGATTTTTGGCTTTCAATGATTTTTGAATAAATTTGCATATTTAGGGGTAGCTTGAAATTGTAGTAAATGAGTCAAATGAAATGGAGTAAAAATACTGGAAATAATAATTGAAGTGTTGGACTTTCGTAATGGAAGTCACCAGAGAAGTTTACTGAGAATGAATAGTTAAGAGGTTAAATTTTGATCTGAACTTCCATGAATTTACTGTATTGATTTAG
>JANSVA010000006.1:9217365-9227530 GCA_025504915.1 Erythroxylum reticulatum
CATACTTGATTCCAGATTCATTTAATAGTGCCATTATCGATAGTGAACTACTATCATGATATGAAACTCATCATTCCCTTAAAATAAACTCCTTTACTTATATGGAGATAAATTGCAACACTACAGTCTAAAACCATAATCAAGCAACCAACTTGGTTATTCAATTGTGAATCAATTAATTTAGATTATAATAATATACATGTTTCCCATACATCTCTTTGTATATGTATATTACTTACAAAAGACTCTTGGTACCTTTTGACTAGATATATAATGCTTATACAAATAAAACCAAACTCTTTTGTTTTATTAACAATAAATATTTTCATTACAAAACTGTAACTGAAGAAGATACAGTTATATGTAAATACACTTGCTTTCCAGGACATTATATTTACATAACTCCAACATTCTATATATGTAATGTAATTATTAATGTTTTCATTTCAGGTTCAACTTCTACTTGATTGTTTCCTCATCATGAACTTTTGTTGTAAATTGCAACAGTTTGAGAGTTAAGAATATTTATTGTTCTTTTTTTATGTTTTGATGTAATTATAATTTATTATATGATGAAATTGTATTATTTTAATATTTTAAATACTTTGTATTATTTTTAATTTTATATTTATATGATGATGATTGTGTTTCTTCATATTAATGGTGTAATATCCTACCTTCTAAACTTGTTAAGAGAATAAAATGTTAGATTAAGTCAAATGAGTTATTTCATTTAAGAATTTATGAGGTGCATTTTATTCACAAGCATAACATTCGTATACACATATGAATCATGATTTAAAAAACATTGCAAGGTAGTATGTGCACTCAATTGACATATTCCAGTGTATGGAACAAAAATGAATGTGCATTCCCAATGTTTTGCGTTTTGATTTACCAATATCATGAATGGATGGATTATAATTAGTGAATTGGAAATTTATTGTTACAATTGAGTAATTGATGAGGTGATATGAGCATCTAGTCTAAGAAAATGTTAAAGAGCAAGATAAATTGATACATGAGAAATTAGGATGGTTAGGCCTATGAAATGGTGACATGTGGTATTGAGAATAAGCGATAAATGACTCAGTTAAATGGATGACGAGTGGCTTGAGCACAATTGCGACAAGTGACCCTCTAAGTTTGTAAAAGTTAACACTTTAGACTTGTGATGTATGGAGCAATAGAATGGTGACATGTGTAGCTTGACAATTGGTGACATATGTAGCCTTAGAATTGGTGACATGTGTAGCATTAAAAATAGTGACATATGGAGGCTTAAAATAAGTGACATGTGGAGCCTAAAGTAAGTGACATATGAACCAATGGAATGGTGACACATAGATTAGTTTGATTTCCTTTGAATTTTGTAGAGAAAATGGATGAAAAAGCCGATAAAAGTAAGAGTTAAGGTCGACCATAAGGTTAGAAGGGGGAGAAAAAGAAATGAGAAGAGGAGGAGAGAAAAAGGGGAAGAGAAGAGGAGAAGGAAAGAATATATCAGGTTAAGTTGAAATTTTGGTTTCAATTTCATGTTTCTCTTTTGATCTATCTTTCTTATTCTTAGAGCACGAATTTGAAGAAACTCAAACAATGAAAGTTGTAGATATAGGTCCTAAATTAACCTCTGTGAAAGTGGTTTGATAAAATAGTAACTAGAGCTCTAGTTATGCTTGTTTCCCTATTATTGCCTACGATAGACCCATGTGTAGGAACCTTGTAGCATTTCCTGAGTTTTGAGGACCTTAGAGTCCGATATAGTGGAAGTATAAAACATGAGAAATTATTATTGATGTCTTATTAATGCTTCTATAAAACAGTTTTGTTAGGATATGTATTGATAATGATTTATTGAGGGTTGAGTATTGGTTGCCAGTCTGTTTCTTACCAGAAACAGGACATGATTTGGATGGAGATTATATTTTAAAAGGAGATATTGTTTATGTAATTTTTAGATATATTAAGACTAATGGAAGTCTAGTTTCAGAAGGCATAAGAATCATGACATTTAGATTTTTATAGAGAGAGTTATGATTAAAAGAAGACAACTTGTTATAAAGGAACATTAGGAAGAAATGGATGTAAAGATTGCATATACGGCTAGGTTAGCTTGATGGTTGAGGCAACATTGAGCTGAATTAGTAAGTGAATTATTAACCTATTGACATATGTTAAAATAACATTTATGATGACTAATTATGGATGAATTTGGCTGTGGTGGTGTATGAATATGAGATAAATGGTTGAGTAGTAAATACATTGTATATTTGTATGTATAAAGGCTCAGAAGTTGTGGATTAAGGAGCTCATACTGAGGATTGTTGAAGTCAAGGGAGTCACCTTCTTTTGAGGTGAGTTGGGGAGACCATATCTCTCAGATGGGATTAGGACATCCCAAGACTTGCTTGATGACTTGTATACGAATATTAAACCTGGGTAATGCATAGTAGAATTGAATCTCAAATAGATGCTAGTATACTTGCGTATTTAATAAGCGACATTGTTTTGAATAGCTCTTCGAACTTAGAGTGCAACTGATGTTTTTATTGCGTATTTTGAGAAGTGATATTGTTTTCAACAAACCGGCACTTGAAGTGCAAAGGACAATGTTTTATTTTTTAAAACTACATTTTTGAACAACTTTGTACTTGGAGTGCAAAAGATGACTTTTATTGCATGAAATAGTGTTTTGGAACATACATATGCATAACTGAGTCATATATGCTGCGTATATATGTTCTCCTTTGGCTTAGAAAAATGGTAAGGTTCCATTTTATTGGTTGGATTGATAAATAAAGACATGATGCCTTATTTTTTTTTGTACTTAATATTTTAATATGATTTTTTGTGATCGATGAGGTAACAATTGGCTAATTGTATGCTAGGCACATCAGATTAAACGACTTCCGTATCTTTGACGCTAGTACATAAAAGTCCAGTCCTTGTATCGACACCTTTCTACGGGACTTACGGGTGATTGCACACCTAAGGTCTGGTCATCGACGAGGTCATCACTTAGGGTCATGAAGCTCTTGTTGACCATAGTCCAAACTCATCAAAAGTGAAAGTCGAGCCAACACTAGGAATCGATGGTTGTGCACACTAATTTGGCCGACCAGTGGCGAAACACATGATTGTTTTGGCCTATTATGAGATTTGGTTTCTTGACGAGATTTGATTTATACATGTGATGATTTTATGCTTATGTTTACTGGAACTGAAACCTATGTTCACTGGATGAGTGATTAATAGGCTAGGGCTATATGATTCCTAAACAGTATATGTTGAGTCCTAGGCTAGGCCTATGTGTTTCTGTCATGTATATTCACTTTATAGGTGGTTATGTGCATGCTAGATGTATGAAAAACCTGCCCTTAGATTATCTAGACCGTCTTGATATGTATCGAGTTCTGTTTGCAATATATGTTTTTCCTGCTCAATGAGTACATAGTGTACTCACCCCCTCTGCTTTCCAACCATGCAAGTTAATTTGGTAAGTTTGAAGCTCTGAGTGTATTGTGCAGTCTTTTGACATTTTCAAGGCATTACTGCATGTAGGTAATCTTTATTTTGTACTTTCGTTGTGTAGTGGCTCATGAACTTTTTTTATTAAGTTGGTTATGTTAATATTCTTTATGATTTTGTAAATTAACTTTTGACTGTCTTATGGTTTGTAAATGACCTTATGTATAAACCTTTTGTACTGTTGTTGAGATTGCTTTTGAGTGGACTTAAAAGACCAGAAGTTGTGATATAATTTTAAATGTGAATATAAAAATGCGTTTAAAACTAATTTACAGTTATTTTAATTGAGTTTTGAGATTTTCAAAATACAGCCATTGTGCTATCTAAATGTTTTCAAAGGATATTCAGTTAGCCTTGCATAGTCAGGTTAAGGGTACCGTGAGTATCCTTAGCCTGGGCATACGGCGATTGTCATGTGCCCAATGTGGTTCCGAGTTATGGAAATTAAATTGGTTCAGAGACTGCTTTTTTTGTTTTCAAAAGTGTTAGTACCATTTTTAAAAGTTTCATGAGTCTTAGGAGTCGAGTCTGGGTATCGAAAGTCTTTGTTCAAAAAGTTGTAGATCGTTAAGTTGACGTCTTTAATGATCAGATGATTTTGACCTTAGTAGGAGTACTTGTCGACAATCCTTAGGGTGGTTGGGATATCAGATAAGCTAGGCTTAGTTTGATCTATTTTATTAAACAATGTCTTTTTCTTTGATATTATAGAGATAGGATTACCCCATCTATTTGATCAGTCAAGTAAGAATTTCGAGGACGAAATTTCTTAAGAGGGAGAGTTTTATCTTGCCTCCTAAAATTGTTAAGAGATTAAACTGTTAGATTGAGTCACATGATTATTTAAGAATTTACGAGGTGCATTTCATTCATATGCATAATATTCATATAAACATATGATTCATGATTTAGAAAATATTGCAAGATAGTATATCCACTCAATTGACATATTCCAGTGTATGGAACAAAAATGAATGTGCATTCCCAATGTTTTTCATTTGGATTTACTAATATCATGAATTGATGGATTATAATTAGTGAATTGGAAATTTATTGTTACAATTGAGTAATTGATGAGGTAACATGTGCATCTAGTCTAAGAAAAATGATAAAGAGCAAGATAAATTGATACAAAGGAATTTAGGTTGAATAGGCCTATGAAATGGTGACATGTGGCATTGGGAATAGGTGACAAATGACTCAGTTAAATGGATGACAAGTAGCTTGAGTACAATTACGACAAGTGACCCTTTAAGTTTGTGATAAATGACACTTTAGACTTGTGACATATGGAGCAATAGAATGGTGACATGTGTAGATTGACAATTGGTGACATGTGTAGCCTTACAAGTAGTGAGATATGGAGGCTTAAAATGAGTGAAATGTGGATCCTAAAGTAAGTGTCACATAGACCAATAGAATGGTAATATATGGACCAATATAAGGATAACATATGTACCAATAGAATGGTGTCATATGGACAAATAAAATGGTGACACATGGATTAGTTTGACTTCCTTTGAATTTTCTAGAGAAAATGGATGAAAAAGATAATAAAAGTGAGAGTGAAGGTCGGCCATAAGGTTAGAAGAGGCAGAAAAATGAAAATGAGAAGAGAAGGAGAGAAAAAGGGGAAGAGAAGAGGAGAAGGAAAGAAGATATCAAAGTAAGTTGAAATTCTAGTTTCAATTTCATCTTTCTTTTTTGATTTATCTTTCACATTCTTAAAGCATGAATTTGAAGAAACTCAAAGAATGAAAATTGTAGATATAGGTCTTAACTTAACCTCTGTGAAAGTGGCTTGACAAAATAGTAACTAGAGCTTGAGTTATGCTTGTTTCCTTATTATTTCCTATGATAGACCCCTGTGTAGGAACCTTGCATTATTTCCTGAGTTTAGAGGACCTTAGATTCCGATATAGTGAAAGTGTAAAACATGAAAAATGATTATTAGTGTCTTATTAACGCTTTTGTGAAATGGTTTTGTTAGGATATGTATTGATAATGATTTATTGAGGGATGAATATTGGTTTCCGGTCTGTTTCTCACCAGAAATAGGACATAATTTGGATGGATATTATATTTTAAAGGGAGATGTTGTTTATGTAATTTTCAGATATATTAATACTAATGGAAGTCTAGTTTTGGGAGGCATAAGAATCATGGCATTTGTATTTTTTTAGAGAGAGTTACGATTAAAAGAAGACAACTTGTTATAAAGGAACAATAGGAAGAAAAGGATGTAAACATTGCACATAAGGCTAGGTTAGCTTGATGGTTGAGGGAGATATTGAGCTGAATTAGTAAGCGAATTATTGACCTTTCTAACATTTATGATGATTTATTAGGGATGAATTTGGTTGCGGTGGTGTATGAATATTAGATACATGTTTGAGAAGTAAATACATTGTATATTTGTATGTATAAAGGCTCGGGAGCTGTGGATCAAAGGGCTCGTATCGAGGATTGTTGAAGTCAAGGGAGTGTACACCTTCATTTAAGGTGAGATGGGGAAACCATATATCTCAAATGGGATTAGGACATCCCAAGACATGCTTGATGACTCGTATGTGAATTTTTAACCTAAGTAATGCATAGTATTGAATCTTAAATAGATGCTAGTATACTTATGTATTTAATAAACAACATTGTTTTTAATAACTCTTTGTACTTAAAGTGCAACTGATATTTTTATCACTTATTTTGAGAAATTATATTGTTTTCAACAAACCTGCACTTAAAGTGCAAAGGACAGTGTTTTATTTTTTAAGACTACATTTTTGAACAACTTTGCACTTGGAGTGTAAAAGATGACTTTTATTGCACGGAATAGTATTTTAGAACTTACATATGCATAACCGAGTCATATATATTGCATATATATGTTCTCTTTTGGCTTAGAGCTAGGGAAAGGTTTCATTTTGTTAGTTGCACCGATAAATAAAGGGATGGTGCCTTACTTGATTTTTGTACTTAAATATTTTTATATGATTTTTTGTGATTGGTAAGGTAACGATTAGCCAATCGTGTGCTAGACACATCAGATTAAGAAACCCTTGTACCCTTGACACTGGTACATAAAATTTGATTCCTCGTATCGACAACTTTCTACGGGACTCATGGGTGATTGCACACCTAAGGTCTGGTCATTGACGAGGACATTACCTAAGGTCATGACGCTTTTGTCAACCGTAGTCCGTACTCACCATGGATGAAACTCAAGCCAACATTGGGAATCGATAGGTGTGACACTAGTTTGGCCGACCAGTGTCGACATACATGATTGTTTTGGCCTATTTTGAGATTTGGTTTCCTAACGAGATTTGATTTATACATGTGATGATTTTTTTACTTTTGTATATTGGAACTGGAACCTATGTTCACTTGATGAGTGGTTAATAGGCTAGGCCTCTATGGTTCATAACCAATATATGTTGAGTTATAGGCTAGGCCTATATATTTCTGTCATGTATATTCACTTCATAAGTGGTTAGGTGCATGTTAGATGTGTGGAAAACATGTCCTTAGGTTATCTAGATCGTCTTGGTGTATATCGGGTTTTGTTTGCGATATATGCTTTTCCTGCTCATTGAGTACATAGTGTACACAACCGCTCTGCTTTCCAACCATATAGGTAATTTAGTGAGCTTGAAGCTCTGAGTGTATCATAGGGTCTTTTGACATTTTCGAGGCATTACTGCATATGGGTAGTCTCTATTTTGTACTTTCGTTGTATAGTGGCTCATGAACTTTTCTAATTAAGTTGGTTATGTTAATATGCTTTATGATTTTGTAAATTAACTTTTGACTGTATTGTGGTTTGTAAATGACCTTATGTATAAACTTTTTATACTGTTGTTGAGATTACCCTTGAGTGGACTTAAAAGTCCAAAAATTGTAAAAGAGTTTTATATGTGAATATAGAAGTGCTTTAAAACTAATTTACAATTATTTTAATTGAGTTTTGGGATTTTCAAATAAAGCCATTGTGTTTTCCAAATGTTCAAAGGATATTCAGTTAGCCTTGTATAGTCGAGTTAAGGGTACTGTGAGTATCCTTAGCTTAGGTATGCAGCGGTTGTCATATGCCCGATGTGGTTCCGGGCCGTGAAAAATTGTGGCTATTATTTACATGTGAAATATTTAAAAATTGTTGTTATTTCATATTAATTGTGATTATTATTTATTATTATGATTTTTAGAGATAAGGTTGATATAAACTTATAAAGTATACAGTATAACTGTAAATATATCAATGGACTATTTTGCAAATTTTAAAAAAATTCAGGAACTATTTCATAAAATTTAAAAATTACCAAAAACGGTACTTGGTATTGATTGGTATCGATACAGTACCGTACAAGAATTCAATCCGGTGCCAAGTCTGACACAGTATTCGCTACTTTAGTTGAACTAATTTCACTCATTACTATTTATGTTTTCACCATTTTCTATACCTCCGATAACTAAAGATGATAGGTTGTGTAAAAATAATAAAACTATTCATCCAAAAAATTAAAATAAAACACATCCTATTAGGTTTAGCAATTAGGTCCTTGCCCTGCATGGTCAAACTCAAAATTACCAGATCAAGCCTAATTTTTTCAAAAATTGAGCTTTAGGTTAGGCTCGAGTCGAGCTACCCAAGTCCAATTTGACTATAGGCCTAATAGATCTAAGAAAAACAATTTCATTTTGCACAAATAATGTCTTCTATTTCCCTTTTTTAATTTAAAAATGAAAAATAAGGCAAAGGTTGGGTAAGTTATCGAGCCCAAGCTCAGTCTGGCCAATTGCCAGCCTAATCACCAAACCCAAAACTATCTAGTTTGGTTCCTTAATATACTTAATTTGTCTCTTTATCCATACACCTGCAACTCTTAAAACATTACAACAACAATAATAACAACACCCAGAGAGAATTCTAATTTTTGTGAGGTTTTGGAGGTACAATAGTGCGCAACATTACCCCTACTATATAGAAAGGCTGTTGCTGATAAACCTACATAAATGATATATATGTATACACATATATACACACACATATACATTTTAAAATAAAATAAAATAATATAACACACACATACACACACACACACACACACAGACAGACAGACATAAAAATAATAATACTAATACTATAGATAAATATGTATAAATAAAAATATGGAAATATGTAGTAAAATATATAATATAATAAATATAAAGCAAGGTAAAGAATAATAATAAAATATAGAATAAATAAAATGATACAGAAACTAGAAAGAAGTCAAGTGCAAAAATTGATCAAACAAGCTATTATAAGAAACAATTAGGCTAAGTAAAAAACTATTTAGGTTAAATAACTAGGAAGTAATATGAAATAAAAAATAGGCCAAAGACAAGACATAAGACTAAAAAGAAAATGTTTCAAAGGTACAAGAGAATGAGAATAACCTCTCTAAGTGAGATCTTTTATTTGTATCCTAGAACGTTAAAGTTTTTTATTTACGGGCAATGTCCTCGGTAAGTTCTAATTGAGTCATATCATTCTTGATCACCTCTTTCAATTTTTTTAGACCTTCCTATTTTTCTTTTACAGTCTCTAATAATTTTTTCCTTAGAGCATTAGGGTGTCTCCTTTTAACATGTTGGAATCACCTAAGTCTCTTCTCTCTTAATTTTTCATTAATATCAGCCACCTTTAGTAGGTGTCTTACATTTGTATTCCTGATCTTATCTCTTCTAGTAAGGTTACACATCCAATGGAGCATTCTCATCTCCACCACTATTACTTTATGACTATTCACCTGTTTGATAGGCCAACACTCCGTCCCATATAGCATAGTTAACCTAATCGCTAAATGATAGGATTACCTTTTAGCTTGAGTGGTTTTTTCTTTTCACATAAAACTCCTAGTGCACTTTTTCATTTAATTCACCTTAATCTGATGCAATAAACTATAGCTCATCGATCTCTTCATTGCTTTAAATGATAGATCTTAGATACTTAAAAAACTCTTTCCGTGGTATAACTTCTAAACTGACCTTAAACTCCACATCGGAGGCCATCCTATGGCCTGAAAAGTTAACTATAAGTACTCATTTTTAGTCTTACTTAAGTTAAAGTCCCTCGATTCTAACGTATCTCTTCAAAGTTCTAGCTTGATATTGACACCCTCTTTTGTCTCATCTACTAAGGTAATATCATTAGTAAATAACATACATTAAGGCACATCCCCTTGAATATTCTTGGTAAGCTCATCTATCACTACTCATCATCATCATCATCATCACACCCAGTCTGAAATCCCACAGTGAAGCAGGGTCTGGGGAGATCTGATAGTACGCAACCTTACCCCTACATAGTAGAGAGGTTGTTTTCAGTAGACCCACATGCATATGTGACATGCAAAATAATGATGCAGGACACAGAAGAAATAAGTGAATAAGTAAAAACTAGCACGCCAAATAATTAAGTACGTAGAATTCTAATAAAAGACGAAGACATACCTGATGTGTAACACCCACATATTCCCTGGAAGGATATGTGGATGCCACACAAGACAGTACAAACAAACCAAAATATTTCACACATGCATTTAAGTATAATTGTTACAAACTTACAAACAAATCCACATATACATATCAGATACAA
>JANSVA010000006.1:9227630-9239932 GCA_025504915.1 Erythroxylum reticulatum
TATGGGGGATGGGGGGGGGGTGGGGAATGTAATGATCCAAATTTTTGTTAAATTACTCATAATGGATCAATAACGAGAAAAGCCTACAAAAGTATAAGTTGAGTTTAAGAAAGCATAGGTTAATTTCTCTCTTAAACTGTTTTTCTTATAGGTTACTATTCAGTCCTAAATTTCGATACCTATACCTTCACCGTCCTACCACCATTTTCAATGATCTAGGACTCTACAAAAAGCTCTCTGGATGCTCTACTAAATCCCAAAACTTATTTCATCAAAAATAATCTAAAATTGGAGGAATCATGAATAAAAGTTTCAATTCATTTAGGTAAGTCATCGATCTCCTATTTCTAGTCATTTTTGGGCAAAACTAACACCACCATTGTGTTTAATGGCCATAAAAACATAGAAAAGGGGTTACCTTTGAGCTTTAATCATTCGATTCTAGCAAACCAAGAGGAGTTTTGGCACAAAAGCAGTGCCATTGGATTCCTAGAGGCAAGCTCGTCATTTCTATGTAGGTGATGCAGATCACTCCCTCTCTAACAGTGGTGCATGTACCCTACACTCCGGTGATGTGGTGATTTTTTGACATAATTTAAAAAATTCCCAAACATTATGTGGATCAATTTTTGTAAAAGTAATGTATTAAAGTTTTTCATATTTTGTGAGATAAAAATTTAGAAAGGGTTATGTTCTTATATAAATGCTTGAAATTGATTAAATTGAGTCATTGTTAATTAGAATTGAGAATATCTGGATGTATAAAGTTTAAATGAGGCTTTATAGGTTAGAAATTGGTATCCTTAAATCATGATTAGATTTGTTATCAATTTTTGCGATATACTACTGGGTGATATTACTGTTATTACAAATATGGACAAGACATATGATTGGAGGCCCAAATTGAGTTATGGTTGCTTGTGGATAAAGAAGTGTATTTTCATTGTAGGAATGACCCTTTTGGAAGGGAAACGTCTATTTTATAGCGAAAACTCTATTGAATTTTCAATGGATTCCTCATAAAATGTGACATTGTCATTTTTAAATAGAAAATAGAGCTTCTTCGTACTGAGTTATAGTCTTATTCTTGAGATATCTAAAATTGGTTTAGGTTTAAAATCATAATGATTGTTCCTTTTTTCTTTCTATAAATCAATCAAGAGTAGAACCCTCTACTTCGCGACACTTGGTTTGGTGTGAAGGAGCGCACTCTGCTTGTGAGTTAATATCTATTGTTATGAGAATGCATTAAAACTCATTTTTATATTCATCATGGAAATCAGCATCATTCTCATATACACACATAATACTTATACATATGGATTCACATATGCATACATATTTTTGTTGTGCAATGATATGCTTATCTTGATATGTGATGATGTGGAGGATTGTTATGGTATGAGCTACCTAGTGGGCATCATTGGCCTATGCACATAGTGAGTCAATTGGTTGGTAATGGATTTGGGTTAGTCGTTGATCCATTGATGGATCCATTGATTGAGATACGACACGACTGGGGTGGTTCATTGGAGCTTGCTCTTAGATTCCAACTAATATATGATACATGATATGGTAGTGTGATTGTGACATTTCGATCAAGCTTGCTCTTATATGACAATCATGTCATAGTGAGGCTATGGCGGTTTGGTTGAATACGGCTCTCGAATGGTAGTGCACTACATTTGGACCAAGTGACCCATGTGGAGTAAGAGAGGCCCTATGACTATAGTCTATAGGTAAGGGGTATGTTATAGGGTCATTCATCAGTCTTCCACTATTGATTGTGATTTATAATTATGATGATTATGTGATAAGATATTAATATGGGAAATGTGTGCATGTTTATGAACAAAATCATTATGTCATGAAATTGCATTTATGGATGTAATACATTATAATATACACATATATGTATCATTTGAAATCCTTAGGAGTGCATAACATAATGATATTATTAATTCATTCAATGAGGTCTAACTGCCCTCAATGATTTTTTAGGATCTTCTTTTTCGATTTCTTCTAACATAGTACTTCGCCGATCTTCTTCCTCTTCGACGATTCAATGTATGCTTGTTGGGGAACTTTGACTCTAGAGCTGCGATAGTCTTGTATAGATTGGATTTCCATTAGATTAACTATCTCAACATTATAGAACATTGAGGATTGTATATTGTTAGAACTGTTTGATTGTTATAATTATGGATTTAGTCATTTTAAAACCTCATCTTTCTTATGGATATAGGGATTTGACGACATTTTAGGCTTGCTAAGGGTCTAGTAAACCTTGAGTTTTTTGCTCCTTTAGCGTTGGTCTCTAACAATGTTAAAGTTGTGACAGTTAGAAAAATATCTCATTAAAGATTTCCAACTTTTAAATCACTATATCTTAAATTCCTTTCAAGAAAATTTGCATCAAAGATGAGGTAACATAGTTACTTATTAGGATAATATTAACGCCCATGCATTTCCTATTATAATTAATTTAACATTATTTCAGTTTTAGTTTAATTTTTTAACATGTTTGTTGACTGTGGTGTCATTCAAAATGATAGGTTTGGATTGAAATTAAGTAATGTTCTTTCATATTTTAAACCTAGTAATTACATAAGTGGCATGCTAGGATTATTGTGCAAATTAATTAAAAAGTTAATTTCTAATTACTTCCTAATATTCTTATAATATGTATATACCTAGTAATAGTTTGTTAGCAAGATTTTATTTTCTGTTACCTGATGGTGAAGTTCATAGATTTCCTCTTAGTAATTACATAATGTACTTGATGTTTATGGTTAGTAATATTACACTTGATCATCTTTCGTTTTAAAAAGAATGATAACAAATGTTATGGAAGAATTGAATTTGATGTTGTAATATTATTAACTAGATATAAACCAAGTTTTAAAGGAAAACTCAAACAAAACTTTGTTGAGTATTGATTTCTTACACACTTTTTCCAAGTATATGAGAGGTATTGGTAAGGATTTGGATATTAACATTGATTCATCTATGACTACTTAAGGATGTCTATTATGTTTGACTATATTTCGTTTAGTAATGGTCAAAATGATGATCTAGAGTTGAAGAATTTTTTGTTTGTAATTTTTTTGTCCTTATTCTTAAAAATAATCATTGGTGGTGTCCTTGCGTTCTATTAAAAGTAAGGGACATTACAATATTTAACTTAAATCATATAGAGGGTGATGTTATACAAAAACAATGAAGCACAGAAACATTGTAACTTAGTGTTTAAGCTATTTGTGATAAGATTCTATTGTATGATAGCTAATGTAGTGAAATATTGGTTTGTGATTGTAGGTACATGTTTTTTCTTCATAGGTGATAGTTTCACTTAGTTTACAATGCAATATTATAGTTTTCTAGTCCATATTTTCTTTCTTTTATGCAAGAGAATTTTCAAGCCAAAAGAACAAAAATAACATTATGTATAGATATTGACTAACATTTTGATTAATTTTATTTGATTTATAGAGATTGACTAATATTTTGAGTAATTTTTCCTTTAATAAACAAATCAACGACTGTGGGATTTATTTGCATTATGAGTCAAAATTTTGGTATAGGTATTATACATATAAATCAGAGATTATAGCATGTCTATGTGTTTATATAGTGTACATATTTAACATGCAATTTGGTATTCGTGACTTATATGACTTGTAATGGAAGCATTCAGCAAAGATTCAAAAGCACCTTTGTGATTGAGTGATTTCAAGTAACTTTAACTACCTTCATCCTATAATAAAACAAAGAATTAAAAATGAGCACATATAATTCAATTCATTTATTATTTGTAATATAAAGGATTGTTACGAGATATAATATTCTTTTTCTAATTTTAATTTAAGTATGTAATCGTTTCTGAATTCATATGAATGACATGTTTTTTTCTAAGACCTTTATTTTAATTTCCTTATATGTTAAGTTTAAATAGTTTAAGTACCATGACTCCAAATTAAAAAATATCACAAACCTATACAATACTGCAACCATATTGAAAAGAAAAACCACCGCTTTTTTCAAAAAAAAAAGAATTATTATATATAAAAAAAGTCTCACTTATACAAAAATACCTTTACTTGATATGAACAAATACCGCTAGTTTATATCACAAATGCCACAACTTTACATTAAAAAAAATTCCCTCATCTAAAACAAGAAATAACACCACTCTTTAGAAACATAATGGTACTATATATAAAAAGTACCATTGCTTTGTTCAAAAAGTATATATTCTCAATACTCTAAATGTCACTACTCAATATTACAAATTTATGCAAAAAAATCACCACTTTAAACAATGAATACCACTAGTGTGATGAAGAAACTACCAACACTACATAGATGAAATACTATCACTTATATTCAAAAATTACCTTGACTCAATACTTTAAATGCCACCACTATATTTTATAAATACCACAAATCTTATACAAAAAATACCAACACCTTAAAAAAAAGTATAAAACCACTTTTTAGAAAAATGGCAGTATTATATAGGCATAATACAATCAAATATGTTCAAATAATATCACCACCCTATGAAAATCATACCACCAAACAATACAAAAAATACCATTAATTTATATTGCAAATATCATGTCATTAGATCAAAAATGCCATCACCATATCTTAAAAATTCTTGCACTTTTAACATAAAAAACTACTCCAAAAAAACCACATGGTTACTTTTTTACAAAGAAAACATTTATTGTATTATTTTAATAATATACATGACTTTTAACGTGATTGCTAGTTAGATCGTGTTCATATGTTATATACCATTACTAAGAGGAATATAGTTTAGTACACACCTATGTACTTAACTGTGTTTCGTGAATGGTTTTCTCAATGAACACTATTTAGTATACTAACTTGTACCAAACCATTTTCATGAAAGGTTATCATAAAGAATATGGATAAGTAAACATTTATGTGTTGACCTATGTTCATGAAAGTTTTTTATATAGACATTATATAAGACTTGCCTATGTACTAGACCATGTTTGTAGAAATTTTCCCTAAGGCACATAAATTGATATAAGCCCATGTTATAAATTGTGTATTTAAAAAAAATTCAAAAGGATTTCTCATTAAACACGATAGGTATATGTTCATATGATAAATCATGTTCGTGAATGGTTTTCTAAAGAACAATATTTAGTACACTCAAGTGTGGTCAATAATAACTTAATAAAGGAGCGTGTTTTTTAATAAACATAATAGGCATCATGCCTATATGTTCAAAATATGTTAATAATTCCTTTGCACACTCTAAATCTATTTCTACTAAAACTAAAACACCAATTGAGAATATACCCATCCCATTCAAACCAATTGATTACTTCCCTTTGTGTATAAACACTTATTAATTTCATTAAGTTAAGGTTTAATTTGTCTTGGATTTTAGGATTTGGTGCATACTATTATCAATTATTTTCAGTTATGACTACATATTTTTTAAAAATATGAGTAAGAAACCATCTTCAAGTAAAAGTAAATGCACACCTAAGAGATGGCTAGCTTTACATAACCCAAACCAACTAAAGAGAGTGCGCATCTTATGTTATTTTTCAATAATCAAGGTCACTTAGAAATTTATGAAATCCTAACAACTAGACCTTTTTTAACCTAATGAAAACATTATGTTGTATTCTATGGTATAAATTAGTTTGGTAATAGAGATGGTGGAAAAGGATGAAAACAAGTTGGATAAAAAGTTTAGTTGTTAAAATGTATACATACAAAGAGCTAACCCTCAAAGTGTTCCCGATATTTAAGCTTAATAGAAATGTAGCTAGAGATGACCCAAATGAGATTACTTTTTAGATGGATGGTGCATGCATCTTTCTTAATGTATTACATAATGTAGAGTGAATTGCAAGTTTTACCAACCTAAGTTTTTTCATTCCCACTCATAGTAAACCACTTTATTAAACTTCCTTGTAGATATATCTATATCTATTTATTTTTTGCATCATCTATTTCCCACATAAAATCAACATGCACTTTTTGCATTAACCAATTGTTCATATTATTTCAGGTAAGGAGAGTATAAGAGTAGTGACTCATTATTTCTCCTCTTTATGGTGCTTAGTGGAGAGTCATATTATAACTAGGGTAACTTTGTTACAAATCATTTAGAAATTATAGTGACAAAAAAGAAGGGGTGATATATGGAGGTTCTTATATCACATGCCCAATAAGGAACCTTTAGGTATTTATTAACCTTCCTTAGAAGTTTATTGCAAACTCAATGCCTAACATTGACCTTCAAGTTATATGACACATGGAATTAGTTAACAAGTTTAAAGAGCATATGTTTTAGTTACTGTCAAAGTTAGTGATTTTGATGGTGATATGGCTATAATGAGGTTAAGGTAACTGACTAGCCACAAATAGAGCATAGAGAAGTCAAAACTAGGAAATGTTACTTATTTCCCTAACAGTCAACGTGAGAAAACATACAAAGTGTAATATCCTGCCCCCTAAAATTGTTAAGAGATTAAACTGTTAGATTGAATAACATGAGTTATTTCGTTTAAGAATTTATGAGGTGAATCTCATTCACATGCATAACATTCATATACACATATGAATCATGATTTAGAAAAAATTGTAAGATAGTATAGACACTCAATTGACATATTCTGGGTATAGAACAAAAATGAATGTGATATGAATGTACATTCCTGATGTTTTGCCTTTTGGTTTACCAATAACAAAAATTAATGGATTATAATTAGTGAATTGGGAATTTATTGTTACAATTGAGTAATTGATGAGGTGATATGTGCATCTGGTCTAAGAAAAATGTTAAAGAGCAAGATAAATTGATACATGGGAATTTAGGTTGATTAGGCCTCTAAAATGGTGACATGTCGCATTGGGAATAAGTGGTAAATGGCTCAGTTAAATGGAGGACAAGTGGCTTGAGTATAATTACAATAAGTGACCCTTTAAGTTTGTGACAAATGGCACTTTATACTTGTGACATATGGAGCGATAGAATGGTGACATGTGTAGCTTTACAAATGGTGACATATATAGCCTTATAATTGGTGAAATGTGTAGCCTTACAAGTGGTGACATGTGTAGCCTTACAAGAGTGACACGTGAAGCCTAAAGTAAGTAACACATGGATCAATAGAATAGTGATATATGGACTAACATAAGGATAAAGGATGACACATAGACCAATTGAATGGTTACAAATTGGTGAGCTTAACCTTCTTGAATTTTCTAGAGAAAATGGATGAAAAGGCAATAGAAGTGATAGTGAAGTTCTATCATAAGGTTAGAAGAGGGAGAGAAAAATGGGAAGAGAATAGGAGAAGGAAAGAAGTTATCATGGTAATTTGAAATTCTGGTTTCAATTTCATCTTTCTTTTTCGTTCTGTATTTCATGTTCTTAGAGCACGAATTTGAAGAAACTCATAATCAAAGTTGTAGATATAGGTCTGAGCTTAACCTTTATGAAAGTGGCTTAACAAAATAGTGACTAGTTGAGTTATGCTTGTTTCCCTAATACTTCCTGTGATAGACCCCTGTGTAGGAACCTTGTATTATTTCCTAATTTGAGGACCTTAGATTTCGAATTAGTGAAAGTATAAAACATGGAAAATGATTATTGATTTCTTATTAATGCTTCTGTGAAACGGTTTTGTTAGGAGATGTATTGATAATGACTTATTGAGGGGTTGATATTGGTTGCCATTCTGATTCTTATCAGAAACAAGACATAATTTGGATGGAGATTATATTTTAAAGGGAGATATTGTTTGCGTAATTTTTAGATATATTAATACTAATGGAAGTCTAGTTTCAGGGGGCACAAAAATCATGGTATTTGGATTTTTGTAGAGAGAGCTATGATTAAATGAAGACAGTTTGTTCATAAAGGAACATTAGAAAGAAAAGCATATAAACATTGCATATAAGGTTAGGTTAGCTTAATGGTTGAGGAGACATTAAGCTGAATTAGTAAGTGAATTATTGACATATTGGCATATGTTAGAATAACATTTATGATGATTAATTAGGGATGGATTTAGTTGTGGTGGTGCATGAATATAAGATATATGTTTGAGTAGTAAATACATTGTATATTTGTATATATAAAGGCTCAAGAGTTGTGGATCAAGGAGCTCATACTCAGGACTGTTAAAGTTAAGGGAGTGTACACCTTCTTATGAGGTAAGTTAGGGAACCATATCTCTCAAATGGGATTAGGACATCCCAAGACATGCATGATGACTTATTTATGAATTTTGAACCTAGGTAATGCATAGTGGAATTGAATCTTAAATAGATGCTAGCATACTTGTGTATTTAATAAACAACATTGTTTTGAAAAACCTACACTTGAAATGCAAAGGACAATGTTTTATTTTCTAAAACTACATTTTTAAACAACTTTGCACTTGGAGTGCAAAAGATGACTTTTATCGCATGAAATAATGCTTAGAGCCATGGAAAGGTTCCATTTTATTAGTTAGATCGATAAATAAAGGCATGGTCCCTTACTTGACTTTTGTGATTGGTGAGGTAACGATTGGCCAATCGTATGCTAGGTACAACAAATTAAGCGACCTTGTACCTTTGACGCTGGTACTTAAAAGTCTAGTATCCTTATCGACACCTTTTATGGGACTTACGGTTGATTCCACACCTAGTGTCTGGTCACCGATAAGGTTATCACCTTAGATCATAACGTTGTTGTCAGCTGGATGAAAGTCGAGCCAACACTGGGAATTTTTGGATGTGCACATTAGTTTTGTCGACTAGTGGTGACACACATGATTGTTTTGGCCTATTCTGAGATTTATTTTTTGACAAGAATTGATTTATACATGTGATGCTCTTCCATTTGGGTGTACTGGAACTGGAAACTATGTTCGTCAAATAAGTGATTAATAGGCTAGGCTTATGTGATCCCTAACCAGTATATGTTGAATCATAGGCTAGGCCGATATGTTTCTATGTCATGTATGTTCACTTCATAGGTGGTTATGTGTATGCTAGATACGTGAAAAACCCGTCATTAGGTTATCTAGACTGTCTTGGTGTGTATCAGGTTCTGATTGTGATATATGTTTTTCCTACTCACTGAGTACATAGTGCACTTACGCCTTCTACCTTCCAACCATGTATGTTAATTTGGTGAGTTTGAAGCTCTGAGTGTATCGTGTGCCTTTCTGACATTTTTGGGGCATTATCGCATGCGGGTAGTCTCTGTTTTGTACTTTTGTATTTTAGTGTCTCATGAACTATTTTTATTAACTTTGTTATGTTGATATGTTTTATGATTTTGTAAATTAACTTTGGACTGTCTTGTGGTTTGTAAATGACCTTGTTTATAAACCTTCTGTATCGTTGTTAAGATTGCTCTTAAGTGGACTTAAAAGTCTAGAAGTTGTGGTAGAGTTTTAAATGTGAATATAGAAGTGCATTTAAAACTGATTTACAGATATTTTAATTGAGTTTTGGGATTTTCAAAATACAACCATTGTGTTGTCCACATGTTTTCAAAGGATATTTAGTTAGCCTTGTATAATCGGGTTAAAGGTACCATGAGTATCCTTAATTTGGGTATACGGTGGTTCTCATGTACATGATGTGGTTTAGGGTTGTGACAATTAAATTAGTAAAGTATGGTTTTAACGTTTTTAAAAGTGTTGTTAACATTTTTAAAAGGTTCACGAGCCTTAGGAGTTGAGTCTGGGTATCGAAAGTCTTTGATTGAGAAGTTGAGTTTCAGATCATTAAGTTGACATCATTAACAGTAGGATGATTTTGACCTCAGTAGGAGTACTTGTCAACATTCCTTGGGGTATTTAGGATATCAGATTAGCTAGGCTTAGTTTGATCTATTTTATTAGACAATGTATTTTCTTTGATTTTATAAAGATAGCATTACTCCCTTCAATTTGATCAGTCAAGTAAGAATTTCGAGGACAATATTTCCTAAGGGGGAGAGTTTTAATATCTTGCCTCCTAAAATTGTTAAAAGATTAAATGGTTAGATTGAATAACATGAGTTATTTCATTTAAGAATTGAGGTTGAGTTATTTCATTTAAGAATTGAGGAGGTGCATTTCATTCATATGCATAATATTCGTATACATATATGAATCATGATTTAGAAAGCATTGTAAGATAGTATATGCACTCAATTGACACATTACAGGGTATGAAATAAAAATGAATGTGATATGAATGTACATTCCTAATGTTTTGCATTTTGATTTACCAATAATATGAATTGATGGATTATAATTAGTAAATTGAGAATCTATTGTCACAATTGAGTAATTGATAATGTGATATGTGCTTTTAGTCTAAGAAAAATGTTAAAGCACAAGACAAATTGATACATGGGAATTTAGGTTGATTAGGCCTATGAAATGGTGACATGTGGCATTAGCAATAAGTGAAAAATGGCTCAATTAAATGGATGATAAGTGGATTGAGTATAATACAAGTGGCCCTTTAAGTTTGTGACAAATGGCACTTTAGACTTGTGACATATGGAGCAATAGAATGGTGATATGTGTAGCCTTACAACTAGTGACATGTGTAGCCTTACAATTGGTGACATGTTTAGCCTTACAAGTAGTGAAATATGGAGGCTTAGATGAGTGACATGTGGAGCCTAAAGTAAGTGACACATGGACCAATAGAATAGTAATATATGGACCAATAGAAGGATAACATATGTACCAATATAGAATGACACATGAATCGACGAAATGGTATCACATTGAAGAGAAAATGGATGAAAAGGCAACATAAGTGAGAGTGAAGGTTTGCCATAAGGTTATAAGAGGGAGAAAAACGAAAATGAGAAGAGAAGTAGACAAATAGGGGAAGAGAAGAGAACAAGGAAAGAAATTATCAAGGTAAGTTGAAATTTTAGTTTCAATTTCATCTATCTCTTTCGATCTGTATTTCATATTCTTAGAGAACAAATTTGAAGAAACTCAAACAATCAAAGTTGTAGATATAGATCTTAGTTTTATCTTTGTGAAAGTGTCTTGACAAAATAGTGACTAAACCTCGAGTTATGCCTGTTTCCCTAATACTACTTGTGATAGACCCCTATGCAGGAACCTTGTATTATTTCCTAATGTTTGAGGACCTAGCTTCTGCGAAACGGTTTTGTTAGGAGATGTATTGATAATGATTTATTAACGGTTGAGTATTGGTTGCCAGTCTGATTCTTACCAAAAACATGAAAAAATTTGGATGGAGATGGTGTTTGTGTAATTTTTTATATATTAAGACTAATGGAAGTCTAGTTTTTGGGGGAACAAGAATCATAACATTTGTATCTTTGTAGAGAGAGTTATGATTAAAAGAAGACAATTTGTTCATAAAGGAACATTAGGAAGAAAAGTATGTAAACATTGTCTTGTACAGGTTAGGAATGTTTACAGGTTAGGAAGAATAGTAATTCGGAATGGGTTATGAGTGTTAGAATTGTCTTGGTATGTTCATGCATACTCATACTTGGAAATAGTAACTTTTGCACATGTAAATGCCTGTACATGCATTCATGACATTTCCCGGTATTTGTGATCATAAAGGTGTTTATTATGAAAAGTTTAATTTTTGTGTTTGAAAATTTGATTGGAAAGGGTCATTAGGAGGTTTTACATTTTTAGTGAATTTTAGAAATTTTTTTAGAAAATTTTGGGAAAAAATTTTGGACTAGGAAAAATGTCAAGCGGCAGCATGAGTATTTTCCGGTAGTAGAAATTACTGTCCAATGGCACTGGAGATTTAGATAAATGATGGTAGGATTTTTTATTTGAGCCATTGGAATTTTGGAGAAAAATTGGAGTGGAAATTAAATTGGTTTTGGAAAGGAAATAAAAGAGGGCCTAAGCATATGACAAGTGGCAAGTGACAAGTGTCACTTGCCTAACCATGCCATATTTTTAATTAAACACATTTTCCCCTCTTTGACTTAGCATTCACGAATGTTCTCTCATAAGAAACTAAAATTGCTTTGTTCTTTCTTCTCCTACGTAGGCCTTCCTTTCCTCCTTCATTGTTAGTTTTTCTTCCTTAGGTATTTATTCTCCACACATATAAAAGCTCTCATATTTTACTTGCTTCCTCTTCCTTTAGCTCACCGAAAAAGGCTAGCATAAACCTCTCCCTTAAGAAGATGATGAACGTGGGAGGTGAAGAGGAGTAGAGGGTTTGTGATTTTGGAAGTTTAATTAGGTAAGAAATATGTGTTATCTTATGGTTTTATAGTTAATTGCATTTTT
>JANSVA010000006.1:9255894-9272225 GCA_025504915.1 Erythroxylum reticulatum
TTTGTATAAGTTAAAAATTCATATGCATATGTTAGCGAATACTTAATTATGCAAAGCAGTAAATTCCTAAATTTTCTAACCCCTAATATGGGGTGTTACAATCTAGATGTGCAATAGGTGGACGTACAAATTTTGTAGCACCTGTAGAAGATGATACTTCACCTGGACTTACATTTGCTAATGAAAATCATGGTAGCCTAATCCTTGGCCTAATCTTATCTTGTTTTCTCTTTAGTGATATATTTTTTGTAAAAGTCTAGATCACCCACTCACAGAAGGTCACCTATCCTAGTACTACTCTCACCCATGCACATTTAACCTCTGAGTTCTGATGGGATCCAGTGCATTAGGCCATGGAAAACGTGTCTTTAAAGGAGAGGTATCCGTATCCTTATAAAGTGTACTTCATTCCCCTCTCCAACTAATGTGGGATCTCACACTCTCCACCCCTCTTAGGGCACTGCCCTCTTTGTGGTTCAGCCTAGTTGGCACAACAGTTCAGGTACCAGCTCTGATAGCCCAAAGTGGACAATATCTGTGAGCGGGTGATCTGGGCTATTACATTTTTAACCTAAAATTTACAAAGCCCAAACTAGACAATATCTGTAAGCGGGTGATCTGGGTTGTTACATTTTAACTTGAAATTTACATTTTATTGAATATTCTAGTAATAGAACAATATAAATTCAATATATAATAATGTATTATTGATGCAATAATAGATTATTTCATATAATATTCTATTTCAAACATAAATTAATCACTATTATAAACCTTTTTCTTAACAAATGGAGATTTACTTCATCAATAGGAAGAAAACGAATATGTTTGCACTTTTTACATAGACATTCAATCTTTGGGTCATCCATATATGCAGGTTGAGAATATGCATAATGAATGAAAGCTTCAACTCCCTTAATAAACTTAGGATTAATGAAACCATCAGATGTTAATCATCTATACATCCAAGATCTATCAACATTACTCATTTCTACAAAACTATTATTCAAAACAGTGATTTCATAGTTAGTATCCAACATTTCCCCTAAGTTTACAGAAGATTTAATCTTTACTTTACATAACATCCCCTAATTTTTATAGGTATTTGACCATTTTTCCCTCCAAATTGAAACCAACCTATCCCACTAGTGAGTTCAGAAATAAAAAACTCAAACACAACTAATTCCACCTTAGTAATTAGACAATCACCACATTAATACAAAGTTTGATTTTAAATAAGCACTATAGTACATGACATTGTTTACACCAGTGAATCAGGAAAGCAAGTTCTCGCTGTGAATCCTAGGCTCATGGAATTTTTCACCAATAAGCCTCATAGGAGTTGCATCATAGGTTTCTAGCCTATATACCATCCTACAGGTTTATTATACAAAGAATTCTCATATCTATTAAACCTACAAATTTCTTATGTTAATACTAAGTTTGAGTTATTCACATTGAAGTTCAAGTATTTATGTTTGAATTAATTACCTACAATTGATTTTAATATTATGGACATGGCATTGTTTACACCTGTGAATCAAGAAATCAAGTTCTCATTGTGACTCCTAAGCTCGTGGAATTTTTCACTGATAAGCCTCATGGGAGGTGCATAACAGATTTCTAGCCTATATACCATCCTACAATTTTATTGTGCGTTGGATCATCGATAAAATCTTAAACCCATTCCACATACAGTAAATAGTTATGTAATCATAAATCAACTCATCAATGATTCAAACAAAACCGAAACATAAATACTTAGATTATTAAAGAACATAAAAACTCATTAATGATTATAAGCATATTCTAAACAACACAAATCATGACCTCCTTTGGATTCACACAAAACCTAAACATAAATACTCGTACTATTAAAGCAACACATATGGTAGACATTAGTTGGATAACTTACTTGGATGGACAGACATCCACAGACTATAAAGAAGAAGGATGAGTGATGCTTTTCAATACAAAATAGGCCTACGAAAAAGAATATTTCATATTTAATATAATACACTTATTCAATAGTTTTATATTTATACTTGTTGCATACAACGCCAAATTTCACTATAAGCATACAATCAATTATAGGTATAAGTTAATAAAAGCATGTGATATATACCAACACAAATAGAGCAGTTCCAGCATATGATATAAACATCAATTCTTTAGAGGTAAAAATAGCTATAATTCACATAAAAAGAAATAAAAAGGCATACAATAATCATAATATGGACCATACTAGCCTAATCTAATTACAAAATTATCAACGTTATTCTTCCTATGTAATAGGGCCAAGAAATTTGATGCCTAATAATATTATTTCTTTCTATATATTCCCTCAATTGTGAAGTGTATAGTAGAGGAACAATTACTTTTACTGACTATTGAGATAACCTTCTTCTCGCCATTTTATTTTGATGGAAGAATTTCAAAAATGCATGTTGGGAAAGTAATAGGAGATCTCTTCTAATGTTTATGTTTTAGATCTTTTCGTCTTTGTTCTGCATAGTTCTCACTTTTCTTATCATTTTTATTGAAAAATGTGTTCCATTTTGCAACCACAACTTGCCTTTTACCTTTTATTGCAATTGAGACAGATTTGATTTATTTGAGTTCACAATTTATAAAAGCTAACCATGTTAGCAAAAGTCATATTAAAGGAAATATAAGTTTACATAACATGTAACTGATACATTATTTTTAGTAACATAATTACCAATAATATCTACAAGAGCAAAATCCTTTCTTAAAGTATGAAATCAATAATTCATAAGTTCATTGGTGTGATTTTATCTAAATTTGGTTATAAAAGATAGACATAAACGGTCCAAGTAATTAAATTCACTCAACATCATATGATTACATAAGTGCTTTTGAATCCTGGTCAACTTCTTCCATTACAGGTCATATACATTATCAATAATATATTACATGTTACAAGGTGCATATGACATCTAAATATGAACTCATTATAACAAATGATCTAGGATGTCAATCCTTATACCACAATTCTAACACATAGCATATGTAAATTCCACACTTATTTTATTCATCAATAGCCATACATACTTAAAGTGTTATCTAATCTTTATAATTCAACTTAATAACAATATATAATAAGAAAACATTCAAAAAGAGATAAACATAATGACTTTGTTACTTCTACTATTGCCTTGGGAATTCTCTTACATAATTGATAAAAAATAAATGGATCACAGAACTATATCATTGTATTCCATACCAAAATAAACCAAAACTTGCTATGAGACATATGCCCTTAATCTCTAACCAATATTTTGTTATGTTAGGCATAATTTAATGGAATTTATATTATGACATATAGTTCAAATAGCGTGCCTCATTAGTGCTCCAAACAAGTTCATTATACCATTTTTCCTTATGATTAGAGTCAACTATCATAATCTCCCTTACTTCTATTGAAATGCAGTAACACCACTAATGCTTATTCTAAATGAGTGGATTAAAAACAATGAAGAAAAAGATATTTAACTCCAATTCATTATCTAAGATGTTATTTCATGCATCAATGCTAATATAAATAAATAAAATATAATTACTAAGGTAGTATTGAATGCATCAATGGCAATATCCAAATCATTGCCAATATTTGTTGCATATATGAAAACAATATGCAAGAAATTAATAGATGGTGAGGATAAGGATTTGTCCATATTATTTCTTCAATATTTAGTTTACATCTATGTAACAAGATTACATCAATATCAATGCATCAGTATAGAACAATGTATTAGTTTCAATCTAGGAATTAAGGCAATTCCATTATATAATATCATAAATTGGACTGATTTAATATTATTTCAATAAATCAAAGAAAGCAAGAGATGTTTTAGATTCAGTTTTTGATGGTTGAGTGAGGGGTGACGATGAAGTTAGATTGGTATGACATATATTCAAATGATATAAGCCTTACATTGTTCTATCCAAACCAAATATATTCCAAGTTTTTAGGTTTTATATCTAGTGAAAGTTTGATTATAATTAAAAATAATAATTAGATCTTGTCATGAATTTGCTAACAGAGAACATATTTTCAAAATGTTAGTAAGGTTAAGAGCTCAAAAAATAAATTAAAAAAGAAAAAGTAGAGAAAAGAAAAAGGAAAAGTGAGTTTTTATACAAAATAAAATAGTATGGAAGTTGCTTATCTACTATACTTTTTCTCTATAAGAAAGATGGATAATAGAAAATGTGCATTGATTACATGTTTATAATCAATACAAAATTTAAGTAGCACCATTCCATTCTTAAGTTAAATAATATGATAGATGAGTTGTAAAGGTCTAATATCTTTATGAAAATTGATTTAAATTCTAGATACTGTCAAATTAGGATGAGGGAAGGGGTGAGTGTTAAAATACATTCAAAATAAAAAATGACTTTATGAATGGTTAATAATGCCACTTGAAATCACAAATACACCAAGTGCTTTTATAAGATTAATTAATCATATTTCACGTGCATTCACTAGAAGTTTGTTGTTTTGTATTTTGATGACATTTTGGTGTACAATAGGGATTTTGATGAACATATATGTCATTTATAACACACAATACTCAAACTGTCGTTCGTATATAAGCATTTAAATGAAGACTTGAACTAATCTAATGGCTTGTCAACAATTAGGAATATCACTCATACAAGTAAAAGCACTAAGGACATATAACCATTTAATAAAAACTTCAAGAAGAGTTTGTTTTTATAATGACATGCTGATCATATAGATTCTAAGTAACATAATTCATAACAGGTGATGCCCTAACCAATCAGTCTAAATGCCTATGAAGATCACCTTCCAACTTTGTCCAAAACCATATATATATAAGATAAAGAAACAAGATAAGATTAAAGCACTCATTGTGGAAATTACTGGCAAAATAACATTTAAGGGAGAAACTAAAGTTACTGGACCATCATCATTTGGAGAGGATGTGAAATCATGAGATATAAGATTGCTTCATTCATATTTTTCATTCAATGACAACAAACCTTGTTATTTTCATCCATTATTGGAAAATAGTGGAATTATGCCATATAATTTTGTATGGATTAATAAAGTTGATGGGCCATATGGGAGATGTAGAGTTACAATGCCCATATTCCTTAAAGTGATTAAAACAAAGTTATCATTATCTTAAAGTGATCATTATCTTATTTTCTATGACCAATACATCACATCCCTAAGTAGACAAATATTATTTTATCTATTTAATTAGGATAGGCAAGAAACTTGTTCAATAATTATAATGATTTATGTTAGGCAAGATACTTGGTACACTAATAACTAGTACAATTCATAACTTAGTTAATCTCATATAGAGGAATAAAAGAGTGATCTTTTTAACTGAAGTTAATGCGTATGCAAACTATTGAAAGATTCAAGAACTAATTTTGTTAAAGGATAAGCAATTCATATATAAGGTATGCAAGTTTGATTAAAATTGCATACGATTGATATTTTCCATAATTGAGAAAAAGTTTGGTTATTCCACGAATGCAATAACTCACTTAAATCTCTCATTTGGAAAAACAATACCAAAATGTGTTTTTTTAATAAAAGTTTAATGAAATTCAACAAATTTCCAAAATTCAACAAAATCCATAAAGCTAAAACTTTTTAAAGAAATATGAAATGATAAGAATAAATGAAACATATTGAAAAACCTCATCCACGTAATATGCAAAGTTTTCAAGAATTTTTGAAATCCTAAATTTTTATTATACACTAAACATTATAAATTGATATCATTGACAAATTGGGTATTATAAACATTTATACTTTAACTTTAAAGAGAATGTTGATATAAGTCATCCAATAATTAATTTGGAATTATAGGAATTGATTTCATAATTATAAAATTATAGTTATTATTTGACTAATCTTGTATATTAGTATAGTAATATTTTTTATAATATGATTATTTATTATTTTTAGATGTAATTGTGTATGGAAATTTACTTTATATATTGAAAAATTATTGTTGAACAATCTATGTAAATGAATTGCCCTAACTCCAAAATAAGGTTTAAATCTTAGTAACCATCTAACCTACACTTTATATTATTAGGTTCCATACGAATCTTTCTCTATTTGATTCAAGAAATAATCGTTTCTCTAAAAGAATTAATGAAAAGGTCAGGTCTATTCCAAATTCTCTTAAAATAAAATTATACTATTCTTTTAGAAGGTGCAATACCACATTTTGCCTAAAAGTTAAGATTTCATCTTCTCAAAATGAAGCAGAAAAGGCATGAAAAAGAGAAGAAAAACAGTTTTCGAAACACACATTACTAGTTGAGTTTCAAATGCCATTGAAGGGGAGATTTGTAAATGGTTTTAACTTAAAATTTTCATTCATCACACAATAACGGTAAAATGCAGACAAAACATATATAATGCATGAACACTTTCACAAAATCCCTGCCTATAATACTCATTCACACATATATAACAAACAACATTTCACAAAATCTAGATAAAACTCATTCACACATATATAATAAGCATAAAACATAAGGGAGGACAAAACCCTCTTTAAACAGAGACAAGGACAGCGACAGCTACGAGGACGGCAACAAAGATAAGGACCATATAGACCAGGACAGCAGCGACAGGGAGGAAAACTGACGGAGGAGAAAATGACAAAGAGAAAAGGAAAATGACGATGGAGGAGGGAGCTTAGTAGCTTTTATGTTAAACGGAAACGATGTCATTTGGTGTTAAACCAAACAATGTCATTTTTTTATATTAAAAACATTAAAGCTGAAGCAAACAACAATGTTTATCTTTCAATTTTACTAACGGGATAATGATTCCGTCAGTACTTTACCGACAATAATTTATTCTGTCCGTACACTCCAACACTTATTTATGTCACCAAGCATTCCCACCTATTTTATCGATGGACATTTTCCATCCGTCACTATATTCTATCAAAAAAATTGTCAGGATAATTTCCCTCCCCATTTATCATCGGATATTTTGTCCGTTGTTAAATGAATTTTTTCTTGAAAATTTTACCAATGGAACATGGTGTTTTGTTGGTAATTTAAAATGTTTCTTTTTTCCGTCGGTAATTTTCCATTGCTAATTAATAATTTTCTTATAGTGTTGATTGATAAGCATCTTTGTATTAGATTTGATGATAGAAAACTTAAAAAAATTATATGGTATATGTTGTATAATTTGGTTGTGTATCATAATAGATTGTGACTTATGTTTGGAATAGACAATGTATAAAAGTACTAATATTGTGTGTAATACAAACTTTCTTTTCTTATGTGAATAGGTTATAAACACAACTTCAACCAGTTATACTTACGTATTAATGTCCATTAATAATCTTAGAAGTGTGTCACATATGAAAAGAACATTCAAATAAGAAGTCTTCTATTCTTAAAGATGTCAAATCACTTATTAATTTGTGCTAAGTGCTCTAGGTTTTATTAATCTTTAAAGATGAGTGGCAAACTTAGAATGTGCTTGTGCAGGGGATTTTTGGCTGGTTAAAAAATTAAGTTTCAATGATCTTTGCTTATTCTGTGAATATTTTATTAATTACATATAACTTGATATAATTTTTTGTTTTCTTACTTAATTGTACACTCTACTTCTATATTGATTATATCTATGACTTGTTTTTGTTTCTATTAACTTTTTAGAATAAAACTATTAACATAATTCATCACGAAATGTCAACATGGTAGATAGTTTCCAATGGTAAAAATGAGCTTTAATGGAAGGTATCTGGCATAAGTCTCCCTCTGAAGAACAATCAATGCACAATAGATCTGTTCACCAAAGTCTAATCATCGTTTGCCTTCAATAACTGATCTTCTTCTTCAAAGTTTTTAGTATCATTCAAATTAACTATCTTTCATTATTATCTTTATCTCATTTTTTTTGTCAGAAATCTATTGGATAAACGTGTGATTTATATACCATGTGTTGTGTAAGGCTTACTTGAATCTTTAAAAGAATGTAGATGAAAATGGAGACGATGACGATATCCCGATGATCTATACAGGATTAGGTAAATTGGTTGTCTTGGAACAGTCGTTGATTGCAAAAACTATGTCTATTCATTATGACAATCATGGAGTCATCCAATTGGGTATACATGTGTTCAATTTTAGGTTCCTTATATAGTTTGATTATCTTTTTAAGTTTTTAGGATTTAATTTTTCTAAGGATTGTGAAGAAATTAATGTGATTGTTCTATATTGTTATTCCTCAGGTGAAACACATGGCATGTTGAGTTCATTTAATTCACTATTCCATACTGCATATTGGAAAACATTCAATGTATCTTTTGATAATTTAGCTAAAGACAAGAAGTTGTTGGAAGAAGCTGTCAATAAATCAACTATTGGGGGAAGATCTTTGTCTGTTTCAACTGATATCTTTGAATGTATAAGGAGCCTTCTTGGGAATACAGACATAAGGAACTCCTTGACCTTATCTATCAAGTCTCATATCACTTGAAATCCAAACAAATAATTATTTCTTTTTCTTTTTGATGGAATAGACATGAAATTCATTAATTTTCTCTTTATTTCTTGTTTTGCTGTAAGGATTGTTAAAGTTCTAGTTAAAATCTTCTATTACTTATCATATATCATTATATTATATTACTTACCATATATCATTATTTATTGTTTTCTTTAAGAATCATATATCATTATATTACAAACTCCATGTTAAAACTATTTAAAAATTTTGTGACATCATATAAATTTGTCAAATCATATAATTTAAAAGAGTATAATAAAAATATATATCTATGTAATATTAATTAATTTTGAGTTTAGAGTCTTATAAATTATTGAAATGATTTGACATTGTTGTTAGCTAGACTTAGAATCATTGTCAATAATATTAAATTTGACTTTTTTCGATATGATATTCAGTCACAAAATAATCAAGTCAAAGTTAGTGAATTCATAATTATAAATAAGAGAGTTATTTTTTTATTCAAACATTTGGCGATGATTCATGCATTTCGCGACGATTAATAAGAGAATTACCCTTTGGCGGCGATATTACTAAACCATTACCAAAGGATAAGGCTTTTGCTATGATTTCAAAATAATGTCAGTTAAAGGCTTACCATTTGGTGACGATGTCTCTAAATCGTCACCAAAGGCTTGCGATTTAGCATCAATTTTAGAAAGTGTCAACGTCAAAAGTTTATTTTTAGCTACGATTTTAAAATTGTCGCCAAAAAAACTTCGCTAAAGGGCTACCTTGCTGTAAAGAGGACATGTTCAAAGAGTATGCAAGTTTGAGGAACTAACGTACAAGTAAAGACATGACTGGGAAACATGAATATAAGTTCTTATCACTTAAAATTGAATGGCTTACATACTGAGGTTGTATAAGTCATATGGCTTATTACGACTACTTTTAAAGTGAATGAAAAAATTTTAAGTTAAAATTAAGGATTGAACGTGGAGCTCGTATGAAAACAAAAGGAAAAGGAAAATTTGCCATTAAAACTCATATAGGTAACACGCTAATTTCTTATGTGCTATTTGTACCTAAGTTAATGTTGAACAATTGCTGGAAAAAAAATTATATCATACATTTTTCAATAATTCAATCATTATTTAGTATCTATATAAAGTTGAAGTTATGTTAATTTGCATGAAAAAAGTCCACATTCATTAGTCTGAATATATACGTGTTCAAAAATATAATGTTGATGAAAAACTACTTTGGTACATGAGTGATGAACATGAATCATGTGAAGTATCTGAAGATGACGTAATAGATGGTTTTCTTATAAGGATAAAAAGAAAAAAATATTAAAATGCATTTATATTTAATAGCATGTTAAGCACCTTTTCTCTCATTTTTGCCTCTCACTTTATGGTCCTTCTTTTATGTTTTTCTCCAAAAAACTAAGTGACTTTTTTGAAGTATCTTCCAGTTTGGGACAAGATTAACATATTTAGAGGCTGCAATTAGTGCTTTGAGTTTGTTTCACTTTTTTTTAGAAAAGAAAGAAAAAAAAAAAACAAATCCCCTCTTCCATTCTCTGATTTTTGAGTAAGTCACCATTGTTTTCAAGTGTGTTCAAGTTGTTAAGTATGTTATTGGATTATTCTTTAATTCAAATTTTAGGTTATGTAGGCCTAAATAAAGAAATTTTAGAGTTTTGATTATGGAGTTAAATTGATGTTTGATTAAAATATACGAATTATAGCATATATAAACAAACGAAGGAGATTAGAACCTTACGCTTACTAATTAAAGAGTGGACCAAATAGGTCATCTACGAATGTGATGGTTCTCCTTTAGTGTTAATTTGATACTTGTGATTATTAAAAAATTAAATCCAGTCAAAAAGAGTCATGAACTTGTCGGTTGTATAGAAAGAGTTGGAATTTCAAAGTACCATGTGAGGTCGTTTATGGAATAAATTTTTTTATGTCTTGGTAGTTAATATGTTAATAATTAATTTAATAATGTCTTGAACATATTAATATGTCAACAAATAATTTAATTATGTCTATATATTCATGATTTTAGATTATCTTAATTTCAATGAAATTACTAAATGAACATTTAAGATAAGATAACAAAAAATATATTTGCACGTTTTCTTTTTTGTTAAAACTTTTTTTGAACTTTAGTGATTTAAATATTTCTTTTGGTTTAATTTAATGATTAAAACATTTTTTTGATTAATTCATCAGTTTTGCCTTATAATTTTTGAAGGATAGGAAAAAAAAACAACTTATACATTTTACGGTTCAGATTTGAAACATTTTTAAAGGTAACCGAGTTGAATTGATTATTTTCCTCCCCTATCAAATTACATAGTGAAAGTGTATTATATAAAATGTGATTTATTTTTTACTACTAGATTTGATGACTTTAAGCCTTGGCTAAGAACTTTATATTAGTGTTTCAGTGGAGGATATATTCATCCATGCATACATATTTTCATAGGAGAAATTCAGATAGTAATCGTGCGATTCTTTTTACCATTAAATTTTTAACAAGTTTTATTATGTTTGTTTTAAATGGTATTTTTTCTAAAGGGTATTGGAAATTATTTTCACTTTTTATATGACTTTCAAATTATTGATAATTTTTTTAAAGTTTGTATGGATTACACATATTTGAATCACTTGCTTTTATGACACCTCGGTCAGGATTTAAGTAGGAGTAATTCATTCTTACTCCAAGTCTCTACCAAGATTATTGAGCCCTTTTCTCTCTTTATTTTCGACATTCTTATTTGTATATAGATTCAGATATCAAATAGATCATGTACCTTCTTATTATTGGTATTGTTAACTTCTTGTTTTGAATAATTATGACAACTATAAAATTCCAATCGAGTAGACTCATTAATTATACATGAGTAGGAGATGATAATTATAGACACGTATACAAGTAGTTTACAGAAGTAGGAGATGATAATTATAGACGCGTATACAAGTAGGTTACAGAAATTTATTAATTGTCATTTTAGAATGTTTGAAACTTAGAAACAAAGAAAAAATTGTTTTTTTGCAAAGCAATTCTTTAACGTAGAAACAGATTAACATATAAAGTTGATATTAATCAATAATGCATATATGATTCGATATTATAATATATTATTTAAATTTTCTTTATATTCGTATAAGGTAATTTAAAATATGTATCTCGACTGTGGTTGTTATCTATTGTAATTAAAATTGAAATTGTATTTTTGTTGGATTTATTTATTTGTTTTATATATACATTATAGCAACTTATGTGATAATTAATGAAAGTCTAATTATAAGAGTACATCCTAAAAATGAAAGGATAATTTCGATGAAGCAAACACACGCAGGAGGGAGATGAACTTTGTGTATATAAAAATTCAAGATACTTTCAAATTGATAAGATCTTGCTAAATAAAATAAATAAAGAGTGCTATAAACTTTTAAAAGGATCTTGTCAACATTGAAAAAAAAAGGGACCTGTTAATTGGAAAAGAGCTTGTTATCACTTAAATAGAAAGGACCTAATTAATCGAAAGGAGCCTGCTGATGTTCAAAATGATAGGAGCCTGTCTAATCGATAAGAGTCTACTAACTTTTTAAAAGAAACCTCTTGTGATATAAAAACAGAAGGAGCCTCTTGAAAAATTAAAGGAGCCTCTTGAAAACTTATAATCCAGAAATTTAAAACTAAGGAAGAGAGAGAAAATGACACAGTAGATTTATATTAATTTGGCATATAACGAAGCCTACGTCTAGTCCCCAAGTATTCAACTTGTATTTCACTATAAAATTTAGTTGTAATTTGATGAACCTCTTCAAGTCACAATAATATATTTTTCAAGGTTCTTCAACTTTTCACAGTAGTAGTATTTTGCTAGTCTCTAGAAGCTCTCAACGAATGAGAAAGTAATTTGCTCAATATGAGCTTTAATGATCACCCTCTCAAAAGAATTTTCACTTTTTAAAACATAAGAAATTTTATAATGATATGACTTTTAAAATTACTGATGCTATGAATGTATATTGAAAATTTGGCTTCTTGATTTTTCTGGATATTTGTGTGTTTTGCAACTGTAGTGATTCTTTCTTAGATAGGCATTTCCTTCAACTAGTCACTACATCATTTCAGTTCTAGGTTGACTTTGTATCTTTGATATCATCTTTTATGGAATCTTCAATATTCAACCCTAAAGAGAAAAAATATGGCAATGTTTTGAAATTGATTGTCGAAAAATATAGGATTTGCATGATCTTTTCAAATATTGTAAACTAAATAAGGTAAGCTCATAAAAGAAGTTTCCTAGCAGAAAGTAAGCATTTATCCTATGATGTTATTTCCTTTTAAGAAATATATCGATACCTATATAAAGAAATAAATCCAATTTGAATTTCAAAATATTATTCAGTTATCATCAAAATCATTAATCAAAAACCTTAAGCTAACAATATCCTCCTTTTTATGATGATAAACAATAATAGATATATTCTAAAAAATTCAAATAATAATAAAAGGTTTTAAAAGAAACCTATAAACTTTGCTCGCAATTAGACGGAGCCTGACTTCTAAAGGAAAGAGCTTGTCATTTGTTTATCACATATTTAAACTCGACAAGTTCAACAACATTTTAGCAGAATATATCATCAATAGCAATCATATCATTAAGGCAATGTTGAAAATATATCATCAAGGAAAAGTATATCATTAATTTTCTCCCCTTTTTTCATTATTAAAAAAATAGACAGGAAGAGTGACTAAGGCAACAAACAAGTTCATAAGTATGTAAGAACAGACCAAGTAAAAAATAAGACATTAATAGACCAAGAAAAAAACAAAATCTTAATCAAAAGTTTTTCTAAGCAACATTTGCAACTCATGAATATGTTTTTGTATGTTTTCTATTTAGTTGCGCAATTGATCTTAATTGGAAAGAATTTCCTTTAGATGTGGAAGGATCATATCATTAGAGCTCTATAGTGGAACAGGAGCTGACTTTTGTGGGGTAGGACCTAAGAGATCTACTACTCTTTCTATCTTCTTCTCTATCCACACATTGTCCTTCAACATGTAACCAAATTGGTAGGGAATTGAAGAGTGGATATTTACAGCTCATACTAATTCAGAATTCAAAAGGCATTCCAAAATAAGCAAAAATCTTGGTTTATAACATCCCATATGGTAGGCCAATAGTGGTATTCTTATGACTTCCCTTGTCCATTACAAACTTCATAATCATTGCTGGGAGGTTCGTCTTATTATTCTTCAAAAGATTGTAGACCATATACATATCCAAAAGACTGCATCTTTCTACTAAGCTACTCCTTAGAAAAATTGACGTAGCCAAGATGGATGTAAGGTATCATAGCAGTAGGTTGAAGTGCTTACACTAGGGTCTCCCTTTATGGACATTCTTAGTGTGTAGACATATAAAGTCCACAACCTTTCTTAGATCAATGTTAGCAATGTCCCACTTATGACAAGGAATGTCAATCTTACCTATAATGTTCCCCAAGATTTCTGTTGTAACCAAGATCTCGCCCTCACGTACCAAATAGATGATTGTCAACTTCCCACCTGTTAGAGAAGTGCTCTAAGGGCAATCACCTTTAGTAGAGCGCTTATTGTACAAATCATTTTATGATTAATAAAGACATTTTTCATTATTTCAATATTCATACATTTATGGATTTGATGTTGATCTCAAATTGATTTAATGAAGTCCTTGATACAAAACACAGAATGGAGGAAATTATAATGAAATCATGATAATGAGATTCCTATCACATGTAATTATATTATTATCTAAACTTTCCCAAGTCGTAGGATAATAAGATGGGATATCATTAATCTATATAGACTAACACATGTTATACTTCTTAATTGGATCAAGTAGTAGATCTCATAAGTTGTAGACATGATTTGTTTAGAGTTCACATGTGAACACTTACTAAGAATAGTAAGTACATTAGATTGACCTACTATTAGACAATTATATGGATATTCTATTTTAGTTAGAATGATAGTCTCATCATTACAATGAAAGTATCCTTCGACTTGAGGTGCTCAAGGATATCTCGGATACCGATCCTGTGCTTTCACTCCATTCATCGGTGCCTTTTAGGGGTCACTCATAGGGTGGTGATTGGGTATAGCTTGAGATATTCGGAGGAAATTGAGTAGCTAATAAAGGATTCACTACTCATAATAGAAGGAGATGATACCCACGACCTTTTATTGAGGTCATTACTCAGGAGTCTCTGGACAGAGCAGATATATGTCATGAAGAGAGCCTTCAGTGATACATAGAATAATGAAAACCTCAGGACAAGATCTACTATCACTTGGACTAGATGCAACGTAGTCAGTCTAGTGGGAGTTGACACTTTGACCATACTCTAAATCAAGTAGGGTATAGATGGTGAAAGGACTAATTGCATGGAAACATTGCATATAGAAGGATTCGTAATCAAACCACTGACTTTTCGGTCAATTAGAGGTCATGATGTGTTGCTAGATAACACTCTTGAATTATTTGAATTAAGTGGCCAAGATAACTGGAAACCTAATGGGCCACAGATATAGGAGATCTGAAGGATGAGTAAAATGATCTTCAATGGTGATTCAAGATATGAGAGAGTGTTTGGGGATTGTATCACGATGTGATCATGGTAGAAATTTTTACATGGAATGGATTGAAAACAAGTGTTGTTGGCTGCCAATTCGGTCATTAACTTCCCATAACTTCCATTAATGCATATTATTCATGGTCATTAACTTCCTATAATGTCGGACCCCGATTTTAGAGCCCAACTCTTACTCTGATACCATAGTATGTTGGACCCCATTTTCGGAACCCATCATTCGGAGTCATCATACCGTGAGTGTGCGTATTTCCTTGAAGGTTATTTCCATGAACTCGTCTTAGCCATACCCCGCAAGAGTGGTGTGCCCACACCAGTCAATCATCAAAATTATAATTTGACTTCTGAAACAAAAATGGTAGTTTTAAGTCTCTAGTTTAATTTGAAGCAAGAACTATCTCAATTGGAACTCTATAGAAGAGGTTACGCTTAAAAAGCCAAAGTATATTCATACCTCAATCATGGTCTCCAAATTGACCCCTCACTTTCTCTCAATCAAACTCTTTTAAATCAACTTGACAAGATACAAATTTCTATTGATATATGGAAACATATATTAGGAATCTATTGCTTCAAGAATCACTTCATTTAGAGGTCGGATGGGGAAGTTATGGCCAAAGAATTCAGCATGTGTATGTCCTTACTCTTTTTGTACCTGTCTTGGCGCAACTGCCATAACTTTTTCTAAATATGTTGGATTAGGTTTGTTATTGGACCTTTTGAAATAATACTTCTAGATCTACAACTCTCATGAAGGTCAAAAAGTGAGATTCTGCTTCTAAAAGGGTCAAAAATTGTGATTTACTGAAGCTGTCCGGTGTATGTCCGTTCAACGGACAACCATGTCCGTTTAATAGACATTGTCGGGCCTGAGAGCTCTTTTTCACTCGAGAAGGTCCGTTTAACAGACATGGGCGATGCTGAGGGTCATTTTTGACCTAAGAAAGCCCGTTAAATAGTCTTAAAGTCCATCTAACGGATATAGGGGTTCCCCAAACCCCTCCAAAGCCCCTCCAATACTTCCTACATCCAATCTAACACCATATTTACTCATAATCTTCCCAAATTCAACCCTTCTAGTGTAAAACCACTCCATAACAATTCAAACACCAAATTTATCTCATAAAACTCTCAATTCTCAACCCATTTGGTTCATCAAA
>JANSVA010000006.1:9272325-9284613 GCA_025504915.1 Erythroxylum reticulatum
GAATTGATGAATGAAACATGTTTTGATGATAATTAAGAGTTAAATGTTCATAAAATGAGGATGGGTTCATGATGAAACGTGGATGAGAAATGGGATAGATTCAGGTCTTGCTTTTACGTTTTGATGGATAATAGATTAGGGAATGACATAATGTTGGATTGGGTAAATGAATAGTGTTTAATGGGTGCTGGAAAAAAAATGATGGATGTAATAGTTTCCATCTGATTATGCTTCAGTTCTTTAGCCATAACTTTTTGTCTAGTTATCTAAATGAGATTATTCTTGATTTGGAGTAAAATATAGACATATGGATACACTTTTTATGAAGAAGTCGAATTCAAATTATGTTAAGAAAAGTCTCAAAATTTGACTTGAAGTTAAAAAACTGGGTATGCGGGTTAGATCCTAAAAAATTTTCTAAATTACTTATTATTTGTTTTATTATTTATTTATATTTTGTATGTTTGTTTATTTATTTATTTTTAGAATTGATTCATTTATTTAGTAGTATGAATGGAGATTGAAATTAGATGAAAAGATTGGAATTTAGTTAGATTAATGTGGTGTTAAGTGGATTAAAGGGGTTAGAGACATAAAAGACAAAAGAAGGGGTAGAATTGGAAAAACCAAGTAAGTGAAGGGCAAAAATGGGAACAGACTAAATAAATGGTCTTGAATTAAGAAAGATAAGAAGATAATAGAGAAACTCGTGGAAGAGAAGAGAGGAAGAGAGAAAAATGTGGGAGAGAAAAAGAAGAAGAAAAATCGTGGGAGGAGAGAGAAGGAAAGAAGAAGAAACAAAGAGGAATCATCTTGTTAAAGTAAGCTCCATGCTATTTTCTTCTTGTTTGTTTTGAAAAAGGAAGTAGAAAAAATGGGTTTTTGTGTTGGGAATGAATGGAGGAAGAAGATGATTGAGAGACCCATTTGATTTATAAGGTTTCTAAACAGGTTTTGGCTTTTCTAACCTAGATAGACCATGGGTAAGTTAATGCTAAACCCAATTTAGCAATTATTTAATTTATTGTGATTTTGAAGTTTTAGGGGTTTTATTGAATTTGAATTTAATGGAAATTTAGTTTTTTTTAGGAAATCAAGAAAATCCTACCTAAGAGCAAGGGGTAGGGTCAATTTGAGTTTGGATTTTCAAGAGTTATAAGGTGGGTAAAATATTTATGGTTATTGTGTAAATTGTCAATGTGCCTATATGTGTGTATATGCTTGAATTCTAAATTGTGAATTGTTGTGATGTAGAAAATGCATTATGATTTGTTCTGTGATATGCAATGAAAGATGTATGACATTTTGATATGATTAAATTGGGAGTATGATCATGCTATGTCTTGGAATTGTATCATGGCATTTTGATTTAAATGGAAAGAAGAAGAAAAACATGAGAATATGCATTTGTAATTGATTGAATTGAGCATAAGAGATGATTGTGTTTTGGCAAGAGTGGAACCGTTTCATAGTCACGTGCATGTCGAGATAAAGCCTTCTCCCGGCTGCCCGCTTGTGGCATTCAAGATCCAAAAAGTGGACCAGTTTCGTTCACTGTGTAAACTTTGGTTTCTTCGTTTTGTTTCACGGAACCCTTGAGTCATTTATTTGTGCATTTGCATTTTGATATGTTAAGTTATGATGCAACTTGAGCATTATGCTTTGATGATCAATCACATCCAGTATGTTCTGTGTGCTGATATATTGAATTATGAGATGTGAATGCTGAAATTACATTGCTGGATTAAGACAAAATATGTATGCCTACATGAATGTTCACATATATGATTAACTGTATGGCTCATTGCCAATGGCTATAAATATATTAGCCATAAAGCTATGTAGCGCAACCAATCATTTTCCCTCCTCAGGTGCAGAAAGAGAAGATTAGTGATCCTTGCAAGGCATTCGAAAACTCCAAGATAGCTAGAAATCTTTTGTACTAAACTAGTGACTATTTTGGATAGCTTTATAGGCATATCAAACATGATCATCCTTTTGTATTTTGTATTAAGTTTGATGTTTATGTTGATATGTAAGTAAAGCTTGTTCCAACATTTACTTTGTTTAGAAATGAGAATGAGAATTTGAGAAGTTCCTTTCGTGTATGATTATGTTATTTTTAAAGGTTGAGTATGATAGAAATGGAATGTGTATGTACATATTCTCCTTATTGAGATTGCAAATTGTTGCTAGTATTAGAATAGCATATTAGAGTAGGAAATATTGCATATGATAAATCATTTGAGGTGATATTCAAAAGTTTCACGAAAAGTACTTAGTAGTCGAATTGATATGAAGAGATATTGCATTTTGCAAGCTTTCATAAGTATAGAAATTGTGATCAGAAATCAAAGGAAAAACTGCATTGATCTATGTAGAATTATTCAAATTTGTCTTCATAAAAGTTATAGCTTATCCTCTTAGCTTTTCAACGGTATAAAGTATATGATTATGGGATGTCAGAGCTGAGAGTTATGATCATTACAAGTTAGGATATCGTAGAGGATGTGCATACCGAACAACTAGAGTAAATGAAGTTTTATCACACTAATAGAGTTGAATTTGGGAAGATTATGAGTAAAGGGGCCGTTAGGATGAATGTAGGATCCATTGGAGGGGTCTTGGAGAGATTTTTGTTCAGAAAACCCGAAGGTTACACGGTCAGGCCATGTATAAAGACACTGGCCATGTATTCATGATGCTGAAAAATCGCCAGACCTGAAAGTTACATGGTCTGACTATGTATGTTCACACGGTCCATGTTTGACAATCCAAATGACAAAATCTCACTTTTTAGTCTTCATAAAAATTGTATATCTAGAAGTCTTTTTTCAAACCGTCTAATAATTTTCTTAATCTGATATCTTTAGGAAAAGTTATATTAATTGTCCCGAAACATGTTCAGTGTGATTGAGGACAAAATCATGTTTGATTCTTTTGGACATAACTTCATCTTCCAACCTCCAAATGAAGTGATTCTCAAAGCAATAGATTCCTCACACATTTTTCTATCTTTTTATAAAAAATTGGTAGTATTTGGTGTTGATTTGAAAAATATTTATGTAAAGAAAGTGAGGCATCGGTTGGAAGAGCATGACTGGGTTATAAACACACTTTGGATTTTTAAGCATATCTTGAGCTATAGAGGTCCGAATGAGATGGTTCTTGTTTCAAAATAAACTAGAGGTATAGAGATACAATTTTTTTGAAGAATTCAAATTGTGATTTTCGTGATTGGCTAGTGTGGGCACGCCACATTTGTGAGATGACGACTAATGAGGGTTCTTGGAGATAACCCTGTAAGGAAACCCACTTACGCTCTACAACTCCGGATTATTAGGCTTCGAAAACGGGGCCCAACAATGCATCTGTGGAAGTTCACCTAGGCAAAATCTTTGCTTCGCTGTGGTGAACTTGAAGGTTAGCTAGGATTTCTTTCGGGTAAAGTTTGTCGCGGCCAACTCTAGGTTTCGCCACGGTGAATTTGTGAAAATTTCGCGAGAATTCCTCTCAGTAGAAGTTCACCACGATGAACTTTTCTCTACAATGAATATACTTCGGTATTTTAGGTATGTCTTCTTTAGTAGTTATTCAAATGGACTGATTCTTAATTTGAAGTAAAATAGAGACATAGGTCTACAAATTATCTGAAGAAATAAAATTCTAAATTAGACTCCAAGAATTTCAATTTCTGGGTGGAAGTTGAGTATAGGGTACTGTCTTAGAATAAATGCAGTCCGAAAATATTTAGAGTATAAATTTTACACTACGGAACTAAATTGAATGATTTTGGTGTCATTAGAAACTTATGAGATAGAAGGAAAATTTTCAAAGAAAGTGATCCCAAATTACTTCATTTTCATTGTCTAAATGATCAAGAACGATATACCTGAAAGTTAGTGTTTGGAAAAAAATCTGAAATGATTCATTAGGTTATGAAATTATATTCTCATAATTTTATTAAGGAATAAACCATAAGCATAAACGATACTTATACGAGATTGGAAATAAGAATGTTTACGTGATGTGAATGATAGAGCAATACCCGGGATTGTCATGAACATGCATTGTACATATTCCATAGATACACGTGTGCATAAATGAATGCTTATAATTGTGCAAATATTAATGTGTGTGCATCGTGTGTATTGCATAATTTTGATGCGCAGGATAAACGTCTGCATTCAAATGTTTCTAGTTCATTAAAGCTAGTGCTAATTTGGAGCGTACTATAAGTAACTTAGATGGTTTCTCTTAATTAATTGTTTACTTTAAAAATATGTTTTAAATGATGATATGAATGCGGATTGATTTTGTGTTGATTCCAGACAATAAAGGTCTAAGATTTGATGCATGTATGTGATACTGAAGTGCTACTTGTATGTAAATTTGATGAAATACGTAATACATTATTTGATTGTTAAATGTCAGACTTAGTTCCGGAAGAAAAATGTGAATATGCATATGAATGCAACAATGATACTTAATATTATGTTGAATGCCGGACCATGGTTTGAAGATGAATGTGAAACTGAATGTGAATCCGAAAGCATGTGATAGACTGAAATTACGTGAATGTGATGCATTCCATTACATGAATGCATGAAACATAAAGGCAGTTGTGACCGGAGTTGCCACCAAAAAAGAGCTTAAAGTTCAAAATGTGAAAAAGAGCATAAAGCTCAGAAAGTGTATAAGGGCCAAAGGCTCACTATGTAAAATGAGTCCTGTATCCCCAACAGATAAGGGATAGTTGTAAATGAGCTCGGTATTCACAATGGATACTGGACAGTTAGGCACTCGATCACAACAACGTAATAATTAGAAAAAGGTCACATGAGCATTTCATATACATTTTAAATAAGTATGTTTGATTGTTTAAAATGCGAAATTATGTAACACCCCATACTAGGGGTTAGAATATTAAGGAAATTTAGTACATTTTATGCTTTGCAAATTTGAAATTTTGCTTATTTGTGCATAAGCATTTTGGACACATACAATTAGTGTGCATGTATTCATGACATTTTTCTGGGTAAAATGGATTGATAACTGAGATTAAATTGTGAAAAACTCATTCAGAGACTATTGGCATTATTTCAAATGTTTTAGGAATTTTAGGAATTTTCTAGAAATTTTGGAATATCAAGAGAAATAGACCAATGGCTTAATGACATGTAGCACTCTATGTGAATGAAAAATGGCTCACATGAAATGAGCTATGTGTCAAGTTGGTAGCAATGCATGTGGTAACAACACACGTGAGTATGTGTGTTATAGGGGAAATTTTGATGAAGCTTGGTTGTTCTTTGGATTAGGGAGTGCTCTTTGAAAATCACCAAACCTTCATCTCGGATTATTGTTGTTGATTGTAAGTTAGTGTTAGACTTTGTAAACAAAACAATTTAGCCCAGCTAAGAAATTGTTCTCATTGGTTTTACTTCTTCAACCTATCCCTGGACCTTGCTCATCATTCACTGTTGAAGAATATCAGAAAAATCAAGTAAGTGATATTCTAACTCTCTAAGTTCTGTGAATGTTTCAGATGATATTTTAATGTTGGAAAGAAATTCATGCATGAGTTAGATGACGTTTTATGTTGGAAATATATACATGCATGAGAAGTTTATGTATTATGGTCTTAGTGAATGGATTCACTAAATGACTTGGGTGAGGATTTGAGGTCGTGAGTGTATAAAGATAGTAGTAAGAGTATCTGGAGTTGAATATGAGTTTACTGAGTGTTATGTAATTTGAAAAATGCCGAAAATGAAACAAATGTAGTAAGGATGAAAATACAGTAGAGAGAGAAAGCTGAAAATGATTTCAAGTGCATGCATCAGTTTTTAGTATTTAAATATATATGTGATTTTTTTGAGGTGTGATGAGTTGAAATGGAAGTAGAAGAATTTGTTGAATTGTGATATGTGTTCTTTGAAAAAGATTGAAGTGTAAAATCTATGAAGTTTGAAGATTTCTTTTCTGTGAAAGTTCACCGCGGCCAACTCTCCTTGGTTTGCCGCTGCAAACTTGAAGGATTTAACTAGAATTCTTTTCAGGTAAAATTCATCTCAGTCAACTCTAGCTTTTGCTACAACGAACTTGTGAAAGTTTTGCAAGAATTCCTCTCTAGAGAAGTTTTTCGAGGCGAACTTTTCTCTACACTGAATATGCTTCAGTATTTTAGGCTTAACTTTCTTTTTAGTTATCCGAATGGAGTGATTTTTAATTTGAAGTTGAACTAGAGACATAAGGATACAAATTGTCTGAAGAGATTAAGTTATAATTCTGCCTCTAAGAATTTCAGAATTTGATTTGAAGTTGAGATAAGAATTCTGATGAGGCTCAAGAATAGCCTGAAATCTTTTGAGTATAACTTTCAGCATAATAAACTAAATTGGACGAACTTGGTATCATTGGAAACCTAAGATAAAAAGGGAGAACTTTCAGAAGGAAGTATTACCTAATTACCTAAATTACCTGATGAGAATAATTAAGCAAAGTGGGCTTGAAAGTTGATTGTGAAATAAATATGGATTGAGGGATTAAGTATGATTTCACATGATTGATAAGGTGACAAGATTAGGAAACCCGGATTTTTGACATGAATATGCATCATACATATTCAGTATACATGAATGTGCATAATTGAATTTATAATTATGCACAATAGTGATATATGTTTGTATTAAATGTTTTAGAGGAACCCATCGAGCGACCGATTTCAGATATTTCCGAGACGTCGAGGCAATAGGCAATAAGGGAGATGTTGTAAATAATTTTGGACGGTAAATTTTGTAATTAATTTTAGATGATAACTTTTGTAGATAATTTAGATGATCAAATTTGATAGTTTTGCTTTGACTGTTTTGTTTGCTACTACTTTTGGTCCATTGAATGATTTGCAAAGCTGTTGGATTAACATATGAATTGAATTTCAGACAATTCTATTTTCATTCTGTTAAGTCCTAGTTGTGGATAAATAGGCATGCCCAGAAGGGTCTGCAACTGCTTCTGTGATACTTCGGTGTCTTTTATTATTAACACTTTGATGTCTTCTGTTATTGACACTTCGGTATCTTCTGATATTGACACTTAGGTGTCGAGACTTCGATCTCTTCTGTATAACTCCCGTTACCTACTTCTGTAAATGGATTTAGCAGACTTATGATTTTGTACTTTAATATTAGTTTTATTTTGATATAAGCTAAATTGTGTTCTGTTTCTAAAGGGTTTATACCCTTTTGTGTTGAGCAGTTCTGTTATTTATAAAACTTTGATTTGATCTTAATTTATGTATATGATGTTAAATTATAGTTTAAATATTACTCACTAAGCTATATGCTTAGCATGGTGGATTTGTCCCGTGTAGGTTCAGAGAGAAGGACGTAAGAACTGGGATAAGTCAACCGCAATGACCAAAGAAGTATGAAATTTGTTTTGTTTAAAATGTATTTTGAGTTTGTTTTTGGACTTGTTTTTTATGTATGTTTGCTCTGAATCGCTTCTACTTTAAGCTTTTGAGAATGCATGATGAATGTTTCATATATTTTGGTTTTGTTTGTTCTATTTTGCGTGGCACTCGCAATATCCTACCAGGGAGTATTAAGGTGTCACAAATTATCTTACTTATGAGTGAGAATGTGACATTTGATGAATTATGCTAAATGCAAAGATATGAATTACATGTTACGTGTATTGATGTGTTGTATGAATTGAGTGAATCATCGATGATGGTTACCTTATTGAGTTTGCAAAACTCATCCAAAATTTGCAATATTTTTCACGCTTTGAAGAGTTACCCTATTAGATAAACGGGATTGAGGTCAAGATCAGTTAGCATCTGCATTCATTTTCTTTGTTTTTGGTATCAAACAGAGTTTCTGCAATTATCGTAACTTATGTATTCAAGCATTTCTGTTTTGTAATAACTTTCCATATTGGAGATTTTTGGAAATGATTTTGCAATGTAATGAATCTATGACTACAAGTACTCTGTAATTGTAATGGGCCTAAATGGCTATTGAAATTTAGATGATTGTATTACTGTGATTGAAAAAGTTTAAAACGAGCCGGATTTGCTGATTAATTTCCAAGTACACGTTTGTTATTTTTGGAACAAAAAAGTTATACTGAGTTTTGGACTGATTGACTTTACTAGCATGCCACTTTGGCGGGATACGCACTCGGATATCACTCAAGACGTCTGGTACGTGTCTAGCGAGAGTGGGGTGCTACATCATATTACTGAAAAATGATGCTAAACTTTTCATATATGCATTTTCAATTAAAATATATGTAAAGTTACAAAATGGAATTAAGAAAGGAGAGGCAAAAAGATATATTAATGAATATTTAAAGCTACAAGGATATGTACATAAGTTGAAATTTAGCATTCTTGGATCAATTATGGAGCTTTAATTATCAATGAGTCAATAATTTTGCAATTCAAAAGAATACACTTTTTTTTGAAGTTATGAACAAGGATAGATGCATTTGGGACCAAACATGTAGTTTTAGAGATGGAAACTTTATGGCTCCTATATAAATATGTCATCATTGTTGTCCATCATTCCAAGTAAAAGGTTAAAGCATTTGTTCACAATTTCTATAAAGCATTTATAGGAAATTCCAGCAAGAAGAATAAAATGGTGTAACATGGTCTGGAAGAAGACATTCAACATGTACATGTGGTAATCCTTTGGCTAGGAGTTATAAGGAGACTAGATACAAAAGACATAATGAAGTTTAATATAGAGAATCCAAACTATGAATTATACAAAGCTTAGACGGAAACAGTGGATCATCTATTAATAAACTATAGGTACACAAAACCAATCTGGCAGACGATACAAGTTGGGATAGGGGTTTGACTACCAGCTCAAAGGTAGGAAGAAATGGTAGACCAAGTTGCCACATTGAATACGACCAAAAGTGCAGATTATAAAGAATTAAAAATATGCTTTGCAGCAATGGTGTATTTCATATGACTGGAGAGGAATAGAAGAATATTCAAAGGGGAAGCAATAAAGATGGAACGAGTTTACCATAAACTAATTTTACATAACAAGCTCCTGATGCTAGCAAGAGGAGTAGCAGACAACCTTTCCCCTAACATTAAAGCATCACGGAATTTTAAATGAGAGGGTTATAATGAGAAAGACTAGATAGCTATGTTCTTTTTACTTAGAAATTAAAAAACCCAAAGAATGATAATGCAGCAGAAAAACAAAACACAAAAAGGAGGCTTCTTGAAAACAAAACATAAAAACAATACCTAGCGAACAACTGACTTTGATAGATGAACAACTAAAGATGACCACAACGAACTGAAGATGACCACAATAGACGACACTTTTTCAATGGAAAAATTAGAGGAAATATGACAGTAAAATAATGAAGATGAAAGAGCTTCGTTTTGAAACAAAAGACGTCATTTTTTATTAATTCAGAAGAAATACGAAAAACATTTGGTGATGATTCAGAAAAAGGTCGCCAAATGTAAACCATTGGCGACGAATTCAGAGAAACATCACCAAAAGGTTAAAAATTGACGACTAAACGATTTTTGTTAATTGTCGCCAATTATTTTAATATATATTTATATATTTAACAAATTTTATGTAATATAGAAATTCAATAAAATATTATAGAACGTATATATAATAAATATAGTTTTGTGACACCACATTCAATTACCAATCATATATTTTAAAAGAGAAAAACAAAAAAGTATAAATCTATGTAATATTAAGTAATTCTGTGTTTAAACTTTTGTAAATTTTTAAAATGACATTATTCTTAGCTAAATTTATATTTACACTTAAAATCATTGTCAATAATATTAATTTGATTTTTATGAATATGATATTAATTTTTATTATTCATTCCCATTTTTACTATATTGTAATTATTTTTAATTATGTTGTAATTAATATAATGATATATAAATGTATAGATAATAATTGTAATTAATATAATGATTTATACATGTTTAAAATATTCTCTGGAGAGAAAACATCTCTCCTACAATAAGCACAATTAAACAAAACCACATCTACCTCTCATAAAACAAGCATGGTCAAAACAACAAGTAACCCACAACTAATAACAAAGCGAAAAAATGATAACGTTGTTGTAAGCTACAAACAAGGTAATCTATCTACGATGGCGTTTGATAAATAAGGTAAAGAAATCTTCCCTAGCTGACAAAGCCTCCAGATTCTTCCTAATTAAGGCTGAACCATCAAAGGCAATCTTCTTATCTGAGTTGGCCAAGTTACCAAGTATGGGTCCCTCCATCTTGCTTTTCACCTTTTATTCTTCTTTTTACCTTTGGTTGTTATTCTCTAATAGCTAGTCATTAGCTTTCTTTTAGAGGAGTCATGGATCACTCCTATCTAAGGTGAAAGCTAACCTTGAGATATGAAATTACTTGATTCTTTTATTATGAATGTCTTCTTACTTTATTCAGATCTCCAGCTAGTAGTTAGAGATTATAAGGTCTTGTTTTGGAGAGACAGCTTCAATCCCTAATCTTCATTCAACTTTTCAGGCAAGTCTTCCCTCTTTGTAATTTTTTATTGAACTACTCTAACGTTGATATGTTCATCTACTTAGATTCCTTGCATGCATTTTTTATGTAATTTCTGCATCTTATTAATTGCCTACAGTTACACTTCCTGTTTCTATACTTCCTTCCATTTTAAATTCCATGATAATAGCTCTCTCCATATCTAATAAGGGGCTGGGGAGATCCAACTCCAATGTGTTTGGCCTTGCTTTATCAAAATAGTGGCTTTAAAGGAAAACACATTTAATTTCGCATCCCCTAAATATAGTAGATACGTAGTTAGCATTCTCAATCTTATCATATGAAGTTGTCTCAGTTAATAGATCACAACATTAACATTGCTAGAATGTTGGAACAAATTTGTGGGGAAATGGGATATTTGTGTGCGTGAATGATTATCCAAGATCTCCAAAGTCATTTCCTTAGTGTTTCTTCTTATTTACAATATTTCTATTGTTTGTTATAAGCTCATATTTAAGATGTTCTCTTTTGCTGATGTTTTTGGTTAGAAATAATGCATTATATTTATACCCATGTTCAAAATTAATTCTTAGATTGATCACAACTACAAAGATAAGTAGTGAACTTTACCTTAATTGATAAACATCTTTGTATTAGATTTGATGATATAAGACTTAAAAAGTTATATGGTGTATGTTGTATAATTTGGTTGTGTATTTATGTAGGTTTCGACTTATGTTTGGAATAGATAATGAATAAAACTCCTAATACTATATGTAATACAAACTTTCTTTTCTTATGTGAATAGGTTATAAACTCAACTTCAACCAATTATATTGACTTATAGATGTCTATTAATAATATTAGAAGTGTTTCAAATGTGAAAAGAAATTCAAATAAGAAGTCTTCTATTCTTAAAAACGCCAAATCACTTATTAATTTGTAGCATGTGCTTTGGGTTTTATTTATCTTTAATGGTGAGTGGCAAATATAAAATATGCTTGTGTAGGGAATTTTTAGATGGTTAAAAATCTAAGTTCCAATGATCTTTGCTTCTTCTATGAATATTTTGTTAATTGCATGTAACTTTATATAATTTTTGGTTTCCTTATTAAATAGTATAATCTGCTTTTATATTGATTATATCTATGACTTGATTATATTTCTATTGACTTTTCGGAATAAAACTATTAACATAAATTCATCGCAGAATGTCGACATAGCAAATAGTTTTTGATGGCATAAATGATCTCCGATGGGAGGAATGTAGCAGAATTCTCCCTGATAAAGAAAAAATCGATGCACAAAAAATCTCCTCATCAAAGTCTAATCACCGCTTTCCTTTAATGTTTGATCTTCTTATTAAAGATTTGTATTATCATTTGAATTAGCTCTCTTTCTTTATTATTTGTGTCTCATTTTTTGTTGGGGAGCTATTAGATGAATGTGTGACTATATATACTATAAGTTGTGTAAAGCTTCCTTGAATCTTCAAGAGAATGTAGATGAAAATGAAGGTTGTAGCACCTCTTACCGCAGGGTACACACCGGGACGCCCGGAGATCATTCCAGTACATAACCTACATGAAAGGTGAGTTATGTCACTACATTCACTTCATATGGCATCATAAGAAAATCGTAGTATATATATATATATATATATATATATATATTTAAACCACTCTTTCCTCATTTCCTTTCACAAAGTCGATGATTACATTGTGTCTTTCACGTTTTCCCTATGTACATCA
>JANSVA010000006.1:9284713-9305350 GCA_025504915.1 Erythroxylum reticulatum
ACCACCCAGTATTTATGAACTAACACGTAAGTGACATTTTCCATGCAGATGACAGTAATTTTTCAACTTTATTTCACAAATCCCCAACTCTAGGGGATTTCTTCACCACTTACCTGCTGAAAACTCCAAAATTTTCAAGCCCTAATCTCCACACGTTTTACGTACTTCATTGAGTACAATGACCGGCTTCTCGTTTTTCTTATGGCAGAGGACGCAAATGACAAAGTGGGTTTTGTGAAGTCTCGGAAAAACACAGAAGTCTCTTAGAAGTATTTGATGGAAAACTCTGTGTTTCCAAAGGAAGTTTGGAAAAAAAATTATAATAAAGGAGGGACTTGGACAAGGCTTAACCTGTCAACTCTCAAAGAATAAAAACCTACTTCTAACAAGAGTACAAAAGCCTAAGTGCCACTTGTCACTTTCCCCATACCTAAGTTCTAACTTAGTTTCTTTTGGAACTAACTCCCTTAACTACCATCTTTACAATCTAACTATCTCCAAAGCTCCATTTTAATTTCTTTTTCCTATTTTCTACAATTCCCATAATTCACAAATCAATCCAATTATACCCAAGATTATTCATGAATGCATATACGATTATTTTCATTTGCAGACAAATTCATTAGTCATATATATATGTGTGTATGGCATACTATGCATGAGTATAAATAAGCAATTTTTTATTTTAGCCTCTCAAAGATCACTCACATTTACTATTCTAACCCTCCCACAAGTAATGGGATGTTACAGAGGCGGTAGAAATGTCCTGATGGTCTGTACAGGATTAGGGAAATCAGTTGTTTTAAAACAGTCATCAATTGCAAAAACTATATTCATTCATTGTCACGCCGATTGAGTCATTCAATTGGGCATGCATGTGTTTGAATTTAGGTTCCTTATATCGTTTGATTTAGCTTTTTAAGTTTTCTACTATTTGCTCGTTAGGTAAAACGCATTATATGTGCAATTCATCTAATTCAGTGATCTATACTGCCTATAGGAAATCGTTCACCGTATCTTCTGCTAGTTTAGTTAAAGCTAAGAAGTTTTTAGAAGAGGGTGTCAATAAGACAGTTTCAATTGATGTCTTTGAACATGCAAAAAGTCTTCTAAGGAATCCAAACATAAGAACTCCTTTACCTTATTTACCGAGTCTCATGTCACTTGAAATATAAAAAAATAATTATTTCTTTTCTTTTGAATGGAATAGGCATGAAACTATTAACTTCTAATTAAAATCTTATATTACTTACCATATATCATTATATTATATTACTTACCATATATCAATATTTATTGTTTTTTTGTAAGAATCATATATCATTATATTACAAACTTCATGATAAAACTATTTGAAAATTTTATGACATCATATAAAATTGTCAAATCATATAATTTAAAAGAAGAAAATAAAAAGTATAAATCTATGTAATAGTAATTAATTTTGAGTTGACAGTTTCATAAATTATTGAAATGATTTGATATATTTTAACTAAATTTAATTTTACACTTAGAATCATTATCAATAATATTAAATTTGACTTTTCTCAATATAATGTTCAGTCACAAAATGATCAAGTCAAATTTAGTAAATTTATAATTATAAATAAGAGAGTTATTTTGTTATTTAAACAGTCTTGCCTTTCGCGATGATTATTAAAGTCATCGCTAAGGCTCACCCTTTGGCAACGAAAATACTAAACCATCACAAAAGGATGAGCCTTTTGTGACAATTCCCAAAAGGCATGGCCAAAGGCTTGCCATTTAGCACTGATTTTATAAAACATCACAAAATGGTAAGTGTTTGTCGAAGTTTTCAAAAATAATTGTCAAAAGTTAACTTTTAGCTACGATTTTGAAATCCTCTCCACAAAAACGTAACTAAAGGTCAACTTTGTTGTAGTGTATGCTTATTCATTATATTGTCATGTCTAAATGCAAAGATGTGTTTGGCATTATTTGTTATGTGATAAGCATTGTGTAATACTTAATTCTAAAACATGTTTCTTTATATGATATATTTTGCGTATGAATCAAAGAGTATATCGGACAAATAAGAGATTGACCCTCTCATATAGGGAATTACCTCAACTATTTGTGATGACTGGAGATTAAAAGGTTTTAAGTTTATTATCAAAGTGATAATTAAGAGCAAAAGCAAGAAACTTAAATCATGAATTTCATCTTAGATAATAAGTCAAAAGAAAACTAGTTTAGGATGATCAAATGGTTACCATATATATCTTAAGTTGCTAGATAAGAGTTCAAAAAGATGGATTTAAGAGTAGAGCAGTGAACTCATTGAAAATCTTAAGTATGTTTGAACCAATATAATTTTGCACGAAAAAAGGCATACGCTCCAAGTCATATTGTGTGAGACCCTAAAGTTTTAATGAGCCTCATAGTATGCTCCTATGACTTCTGTCTAATTCTTAAAAATTAAATTTAAAATTTACTATTTTAGAATGCTACCATAAGATCACGTGTAATACAATCTTATGGAACAATTTTAGAAAAGTAAATTAAATTTAATTCAAGAAAATTTAGAATAGAGAAAAGTCATTTTGATTGGTGACTCATATAAAAAAAATAAGTATTCAGAGATGGTCATTATCACTTAGTAAAAGAATTGGATACGTTTGTGATATGATGAAGTAAATGAGATGAAAATTAAAATGCAAGAAATGGCCTAAGATATAGCATATTAAGTCTACTCAAGAATTGATTTATTAGTAGAGATATCATATATTCCTAACAAATAGGATAAGCTTTCATCATAGAGTTACAGAACAAATATGAGAACTATAAATTTTCAATTGAATAAACCCATAATGTGTGTTCAGGGAGTAGGCTTTTATATCAAATATTGTCATTTTCTACATAAGTTAGACAAATATCAAGGTTTGTAGAATTTGAGAACATTTCAACAACTTAGAATCTTACGTCGATTACACCCTCCAATATTAGAGTGTGATAAAGGAGTAACAAAATTCTATGCTACTAAAATTTATTACAAGTCAATTGATAGTTTAAAAAGTGAAAGCTCATATTCATATCTTGACAGGAATTTCCTGCAAAACATTATGTGTATAAGAAGGATTCAATTATGAAGATAATTTGTTATAATCTCATACACAAAGTTCAAATAGGGTGATTGAAGCTTCACCAAGAATCAAGTTTAAATAATTAAGTTCAATGCACAATGAACCTCTCGAGAAATGTTAGACATATGATATTCAATCACTTTTTTTTTTTTAGAATGACATCTTTAAATTTTTATTTTATTGATTAGATTAAATAAGAAGATGGGCTTTGGGGTAATTGACTCCTCCAACTCTCCCAAAACAGGAAGCCTTATGTACTGGAATTTGTCCCTTAGGTTAAATTTGAGTTAGATTAAAATTAACTATCATTAATTTAAATTAAATAAGGTTAGGTTGATTTAGATAAAATAGAATGTATAATGCTCAAGTTTAATCAAGATATTTATAAAAATTTTCATATATTTTCAGTTAATGAAAAAATTTTGTGTAGAGTATTTTTATTAAAAAAAAGGTTTTGTCTTTCATTTAGTTCCAAAAACCCAAACGTATGAATGCTTCTCTACAGTAAATTTCTCCACATTAGATGTTCATACGTATGATGTGTCTTCAATTTTACAAACTGGACCATTGATCATCTCCAACACGAAAATCTATTCGTTTGTAACTTCAATGTCAATTTTCGATTCTAAATGCCCTAAATAGTAATAATAGAACTGTTTATTATGAGAAAAATAAAGTCTAAGACAAGGCTTTGCAGTCATGTCTTCAATGGATGAAACCAAACAATCTTTGAAACAGAAAAGCATCCAATCTATCAAAAATAACCAATTATTTCGCGTGATTAGATTGCTCACCAGATCAAAATACAAAATATATTCCATTTCTCAGTTTCCAACCTCTTGTTTAGAAAGATTTCTTGAAAACACAGAATATCAACAAAAAAGAGTAAACTTTCCCTTCAAATCATTGATGTCTAATCTACTGTACAAAAGCTGTGTCTCTTTTTCGTTTTCTTGGTAAAGTAGTACAGGATTTTCATGTCGTTAAATCTCCAATGCATGTAATTTTGGATCATCTCTTACATGGAATCTGTCAGCTGCCTGATAAATGACAGAGGAAGACACATCACTTTGCTTCTTCTGGTATAGTAAACCTCCATGATTTCAAGCGAAAGAAGCGCTATACACCATTTTTGAAACTCCCCTTGAAACATGAACAAAGTTCTCTAGATATTCAAAAGGACGTTGGAATTAAGAGCCCATGTGACTATGACGATGACTTGATGTGGATCGAGCTAATGATATGAACTTTGATGGGATTTTAACTCTTGACCGGGATGGACTCTTTGCCTTTTTTACGTACGTTAAGAGGGACGTGTACCTAAAAAATCCGCCACATCTATGTCAACCGGTTTCTTAATTCTCGACGATTTTGATGTGGGGAGCAATAAGAATTCATGGAATTTCTCATCGTTTAACAACAGAACTGAAGAAAATTTAATAATTCTCGAACTGACCTAGAGCTCACCTATCAGAAAATGTCAGAAATGAGGCCTTATACGATTACGTGGCCTTCCTCTCCTTTTGTGGTGGAAACTTGGACACCTACATGTTGGAAATCCTTTGATTGATGTTAAAATATTCCACAGCCTGTTGCTTGCTTAGGTACAGAGGTCGGTGCCAGAAAGTGAGCTGCCAATATGAATGTATTCTTGCCATCAACTTTAAATCGTCAAATTTTGCATCGAGAGTCGAGTAGCTTTTGTCTTTTGTACCATATTCTTCTCTAGCGGAACAAAGTGGGTGGGGAAGTCGCAGAGACACTCTTGTACTAACCAACATATGTTATTGCTACTGCTTTGAACAAGGGTACAGAGCATATAGTAACCAATGTTCTTGGGGAAATTACTTATTTGAGGGTACTCTTTATTTTTATTTTAGTTAGCAACCTTTAATTGAATTGGAATTTGGAATGTTAACCTTTGCATTGTGGAAAAAGAAATCATGAATATCACAGAAGTACTCATTCTGATGGTATTTTACATACTGCTTGTTGTTTGAATCAAACTTGGATAGCTTGCCATGGTTCAGAGAAGCAACTGTTTAAATAGAGTACGGTACGAATGGCAAGTGGGCTGTGAAAGTGAAGAAGAAAGGAAGATATACAGTGTATATTATGCCGGAACAAAGTTTTATTACCCATAAATTTTGATATTATCAATAATTTATAATACAAATTATTAACAATTATTAAATAACAATAATAATAGTGACGTAGTTAATTTTATTTAAGATATAACTGTTGAACTTATTCTGTAATATGTGAGGATTACTGCAAGTCTCCGAAAAAAGATGAAAGTGGAGAAACTTGGCAGACTCTTTTGGAGCAAGAATACTACCAAAATAACAAGGCAAATCATACACGAAAAGTTGATGATGAGTGCATCGAGTAACCTATGCAAATTGGTATTATTCAATTCAGTTGAAACTCGACAATATCTCTTCGGTTCTTGGTTTTCACACTGGTGATTGTGGATGTTGCTTGATTAGATGGTTTCCTTGTTCCTACTTTCTTTGTTACTAATGTCATAAATGTTTATTGAAAACTGTAATGGCTCTGATGTAACTTCTTACTTGTGGATATTTTGGTCTGATCTCCTGGAATCAGAAATTAATTAACGTAAACCAGATCTAGGACGGAACACAAAGTCTGAGGTGAAAATCATTTGGATTTCTTTGAAGACCCTTGCTGCGTGTATAGGATGCATGCCGATTTTCTAAATCCATGTTGCATACGATAGTACTATTTTATTTTACTTGCTCTAAAAAGGTAAAGATTGGTGTAATAGATTGTGGAACATACTTGATAGTTGCTATCAGTTAATTAGAGTTCCCTGATCTTCTTCACCAACTGCTCAACTTTCAACAGAAAAATTAACAATTAGTGCCTCTTTTTTTAATAGTAACTATCACGTTTTATTAATTCCATTGAAAGAGTATACATCGCCCATTATAATACAGCAACATGACTGAATTTAAGTGGCAGTCACGACTACATAGAAAACAATGGTCATTTCTTTTCAAGTGAAGTTAGTTAATATATATGAACTTTATAATATTTTCTAGAAAAGCTTCGCAGTTAGCATATGCAGAGATTGTGGATGAATTGGCCTATACTAAAATATAAACTGGCACGCTTTCACCTATAATTAAATAATTATAGGTGAAATTAATTATTTCATTACAACATGTTTATTTGGTGAGACAAAGTAATAACGTGTTATTTGGTGAGACAGACGAGAATTAAAGATTCTTCATAATTTGGATCATAAATTTAGTAATCTTTATAATTGTCGTTAAATATTATGTAATAAATATTAAAAAATCAAGTGACATATAGATTGAGATTATCAATTACTGTTAATGAACGAGCAAACAACGAACTGGTTTTACCATCTATAACGCAAGAGTTCCCAGTTGTTGACGTTATGTGTTGCTCCTCAATAAAGAAAGGTAAAAGCAAAATTAACCACCATACAAGCATTTATGAAAACACCATCGCAGGCTACGTAAAGGAATCGCGGGTCACTCATGTTTCTTTTTCCTTTTTTTTTTTTTCTTTTTCCTGTAGACATGACTATAGTTTCACACTTAAGCCCATACTTTATGTAGAAGTTAAAATTATAAGGTAATTTTTTAAAAGAAAAAAATTTATTTGCTTTAAATTATTCAAAATTACTTTTTTTAATATTAGAAATATTACAAATGAAACTTTTTACTAATTTTTATATAGTTATCTTAATATAATTTATCATTAAAGTTAGTTGATAACAATCACAAAGTCTCTATTATAAGTTTAACAGTTATTCAAATAAACTTCAATATTAAAATAACTAGAAAGAAATTCAATAGAATATTCCTTTTAATGTGTATATTATAAAGTTTTAAATTTTGAATTAAGAAGATGTATATACATGTATGTATATGTATATGTATATGTGGGCGGGGAGAGAGAGAGAGAATGGGGATAGAGATAGATTTTAAATGAAATCTGATAATGTCATATGGTCATAATTGTTGGTTGGATAGCATACATGTAAGAGCATTTCGATGTCGGGATTAATTGACAGTGTAACAACCTCCAAAAAGCTGATCTAGTTGCTTACAAGGTCATCCATGGAAAATGATGGCTAAAGACTATTGTGCTAATCCTAGTTGCTTCACCCGTCACAATCCAATTTCTGGAAAGGCCAAGGCTTGAGATTGATTTTTGGCTGCTTCATTCAAGTCTTTATGATGACGTCAATCTTTTATTAAACAACCATCCGTGGCAAATCCCACAGATCCTCCCTTATCACGTTGATTCCAAATGTCTCTTAATTTTTACACGGACATCGCACTTACAGTACATAATCGCGGATATCACTTACTTTTTACTGATTACACGGACAAAAAAAAAAAAAAACTGTTGACAGCTGGACTGAATGTGTAGCCAAGTGTAATGGAAAATACTTTCTTCTTACAACCAAGGACCCCTTTATCTTTAAGACAATAAACTAAGAACACATCCCCTAACTAAATGCAGTTCAACATTTAATCAAATGCGAACTAGCACATACAGTTCTCCAGTTTCTCAGTTCGTAGCATACATGGAACTTCCCCTGTTTCTCGTAAAGTTTTTCAACTACAGCTGGCTTAATTCACACATTGTAACATTTCTTGCACTCATCGATATTCAAGGCAAGCACTTCCCTCATCCAACGGGCAAGAGGCTAGATAAGTTGTCTGCTCCACTTTTTCATGGAGGATGAGGGGAGTTAAGTGGTTCTATGTTGACATAACTGGGAAATGGCAAGACTTACTAACGAAATAAGTATAGTGGAAAATTCCTCAACATCGCAAAAAATTAATCAAGACCACTGGAATGTGGTTTTCGTTAAAGACTGTTAAGACTTATAACTTAAGGTAGATGATTGACGTATAATTGCATATCCATATCAATTACAACAATCATGGAAGAGGTGACTCGTTGCAAAGCCCCAAATTTCAAATGGAAAATGAAACAGAATATGAATTTCTGTCAACATCGTGTCAACTCCACAGCTCGCAATAGTAAAAGATGTATGACTTTATATAACTGTGCGTGGTGAAGGAGGTTCAGTGTCTCCTGGTTATTTGTACCACTCTCTTTTTTTTCTATAAGTTAGTTGCATTATTAAACAATAATTAGCTAGAGTAAGGCTAATCTTTCTTTACTGTTTCTTTTTTCTGCTTGAATAAAAGCTTTGCCTGCTCTTGGTTTAGACTCCAGGAAAAGTTCCAATATTTCTGACTACTGAGATCGCTGGGGAAGATATTTTTCGTACTCATCAATAAGTTTGTAGTTTCTGTACACCGAGGGAGAAAAACAGAAGACATAATTTTGAGGTCACAAACAATCACTTGCTAATTTAACGGCTGAGCTGTTTTCTTGGAGTAATGAAACGGTTCAGTTCTAGTTCTTCCTCAGATTCCCTGGCTGCTTTTGTCGCCATTTCCGGTAAGCAAGACTTGTACTTGAAGATGACGAGTCTGCTATATCAAGCATGGCTATGTCTATCACTAGTTTTGTGAAGCTAATTGTGATATGGAATGTACATTCAAAGGCAATGTAAAACCAAAGTTTTTTTTTTTTCTTTTTCCTTTTATCATGCAAAGACTGTGTTTTCTAGGTAGTATTCCTGACAATAAACTTCCACTAACCTTGCATATATAGAAGAGAAGTCGCAAAAGGCAAACAGAGGTTATAGTAGGGAATTCCAGGCAATGTTGGATAGTATAGAAGAAGAAGACTACGCTGAGGAAGCTAGCCACACAACTGAGAAGAAACGAAGACTGAGCTTGGAGCAAGTAAAGTCCTTGGAGAAGAATTTTGAGGTTGAAAACAAGCTTGAACCTGAGAGGAAGCTGAGGTTAGCAGAAGAATTAGGTCTCCAACCACGACAAGTGGCTATTTGGTTTCAAAACCGCCGTGCCCGTTGGAAGACTAAGCAATTGGAGAAAGAGTATGTAGCCCTTAAGGCCGGTTACGAAGCTCTGAAGCTTGATTACAATAATCTTGAACAACAGAATGAGGCTCTACTTCTAAAGGTTTGTCATAGTAAAATTGCCTTTTTAATTTCTTTTCATCGTAGTAGTAAAGTAATGAATTCATTTGGTTTGATTTTTTTTTTTTTCTCTAAAACTTTGAGTTCCTGATTGTGTTGTTTGGTGCTTCAATTTCAGCTCAAAGAACTGAAAGCCAAGTTCGGCGATGATAACGCAGAGAGCCGACACTCTGTTAAGGAAGAGTCTGAGAACAATGCTTCAGTGCAGAGTAGGAGTCACGACTTCTGTGACATTAACAACTCCAGCGAACTCGTTACAGACCACAATAATTTCTCCTCTTCACATGGTTTAATGAACTGGTTTCAATTACCGGATACCAGAACAATGATGAATAATGGGTATCATGTTTACCGCCAACCTCATGTTGTGAAATTGGAAGAGCAGAGTTTGTTTAGTGTAGAGGGCTCCTGCAATTTCTTTTCAGTTGATCAAGCTCCCACTCTTCATTGGTACTTCCCTTAGCAGCATAATTAGTATATTTACCAGTTACGGTTAAAAAAAAATAATAATAAGTTTGTTTCAGAATCACTTTTAATTTGAGCTTCATTTTGACTCTTCTATTGTATCTAAATGGTTAAATTATATCATTGTATATAATTTGCTGTTAGTTCGCCGTCCGTTGAGAAGAAAATCTTATCAGTCATTTTTCTAGGGACTTGGACCAAAATTCAGGACGTTAAGACGATAATAAGTACTGCCGTACTGTTAGAAGATATGGTTTTGTTAAGTTCCTGTGTATTGGATTGTAAAGAGTTGGCTAGCCAGTACATATTACAGAACAGTTGGCTTGACCCGTCAGAAATCAGAATTGGTATGGTTCCATTTTATGTACTAACTGCGATTGTGACTAATTCGATGGTCCGATGTGTGAACCGACCATTGAGCCACTCGAAAGATTACTGTGCCTGATTATATCGATGAATCAAATTAGGGATAGGGCATATGGTGGATTAATGTGAGTTCTGGTACAATCTGCGAAACCCTGTAAGTTTTAATTGCTTATCTAACAGACCTGGTGAAGGATTATAAGCAAGCATTTTCGTCCTTTGTTGTTGGCTGTCTTCCAATACTTGAAATGACCTAAGAACTTGTCGATATATTGAATAGTTGCGTAACTTACGCGTCTAGGACTTCAACCTCTCCGATCAAATTAAACCAAAAAAGAAAAGGTTTTGTCCGCTTGGATATTTGGAGTAGTGTCAACTTCAGGAAACTGGAAGCCCTACTGTAATACAAAATGCCAACGTTACAGGATAAATAAAAGGTTCCCTGGCTAAACAATACAACCCAAAGCTGACGAAACGAAAGGGGAGCGTCTTCTGGTGCTGCTTTTCCGATTGATGAGTTTCACTTTTGTCGTTGGCTTTATGATTAGCTGTTATCAGAGCATGGGTTGGTAAAAAGCCGTAGCTAACTATATTCAGTGGCAAGATTATGCCCAGAGATGTTCTTCCTTCCAGGGTCTAGAAACTATAGGTCTATCTAAAAGAGTGGACCATCTCCACGTTCTCGTGAAAGAAGAATGCCATCCATCCAATTCCCTATTTCAAAAATGGTTGTTGAAACTTCAACGACACATTCCCCATATCCCATTTCTGTTTTCTGTCTACTACAATATTACATAATAATCTCCTGACCTTTTTACATGTAGATAATATTGTATCTAACTAGTTAGTGCACATATGACGAATTAAGCCAAGGGATAAAAAACAGTGCGAGTAGAAAAGAAAAGATGTGGCGAGAAAAGAAATAGGATGGGTTAATGGCGAAGTGGAGTGGAGGTGGGGAGGACAGAAGTCGTTTTCGGTCTTTTTCCTTTGATTGACTGAGTGGGAAGAGACAGAGGCAAAAGCTGCTGCGACTCTTATCTCCGTCAAGTCGCTTTGTGTTGGCAGCAAAAAATGGGGCCCCCCAATGTTTGACTGTGAATATAGATCTACGGGAATCTAGCTACTAGCCTTGTAAATTGCAATGACGTTAGTATACAGCAATCCCTATGAACCGTCAACCGATTCCCCTACTGTACTGTTCCAGTTTTTCTGATGCAGAGACCCCACCTCGTACGGATTCTGCCCACATTAACCTTCTAAATTACCTAGCTTATTTAGATTCAGGCTCCCACATTTTACATGATTCTATTTAATAAAAACTCCGAACTCAATCTTTCTTTACAATAAAGATTTCATGATCAGATAGAAAAATATAAATTGATGATATGTATTTTATTTTAATTATAAAATACTGATTTAAAAATTTTTTATTCTTATTTTAACACTTCACAGGAAAAGAATATCTATTTAAAAATTTCGATAATCAAATAATTATATTTTTCTATTCCTCTTAAATACATCTTTTTTAATGCATATATTAAAATAACAATCTCATTTGTGACAAAACAAAGATTGGTGCAAAGGTTTTTCTTATTATCACTTATTTAGTTGGTGCTTTTGGTTTATTTTCTCATTTAATACATTCTAAATTGCTAAATTTTTTGAAAATTTTTAATTTAGTACTCAATCTTATAAAATTGACATTTAAGTGATAATCCTTTTATAACATTAACTACTGAGTTATGTTAAAACTTTCTAATTTGACTAAGGGAATCACTTTTGATCCATAACATGTAGGCTTCTACCCAAAAAAACCAAGTAGTCAACTAAACATCCGTTTGGACTAAATCCCTAACTCTTTAACTTCTCACCTAGAACCCATAATCCACAACCTTTAACCTTAAGCCCATTTAATTAAACGTATATCAAAATATTTTCTTGGTGGAAGGAGCAGATTCTTGGAATAAGAATTAGTTATATGTCTCCTTTTAACATTATCACAAGTTACAAAGATAAAGACAGCAGAGAAACTGTATATGTCCTGCTCATGCAATTTATGGAGGTGCTTTTTTATGGGTTTCACGAGATTGTTCTTTGCTTTATTCGCATTTATCTTGATGGGTCTCCACAATTAGCAAGAAAGGAGACGCACATGAATTGGATATTTTGAAATTAAATGAGTTATGAGTATAGGTAAGAGATGCGGAATATGGATTTGAGTGTTTTAGTCTATTTAGTTAGTCATTAATTTTCTACGTGAAGGCACATATGTCATAAATAAAAATGATCCTCTTACTCAAATTAATAAAATTAACATTTTGAATTAAATTATTAAAATTATAAAAGGTTTATCTTTTAATTGAAAATTTAAAAGCTTAATTTTTGGATAATATTTCATCTAAATGTTTATGAACGATAATAGATATGATGATATCAAACATATTTAAAAGCTTTTGTTGTAGTTTTTAATTTTCGGTTTATCTTTTTAATTTTTGTTTTTCTTTCAAATAAAAATAAAAACATATTTGGTTGTTAATATCAATGTGTTATATTTTTATTACTGATGATAATTATATATTATATAAAACTTAAAGATAAACTATTTTTAATCAATTAAATTTATTTTAATATCTTATATAATATCAATTAATAATTATATAGTATCAATTAATAAACTATCAACACAATTTATTTTATTTTATTGAAATAGATAATTTAAAATTAAAGTTTATTTGTAAATTAATATCTATCTTAATTATTAAATCAAAATTTATTTAAAAATTTATATATTTTAAAGATATTTTAAATTTAATTATATTTAGTTGATAATTGTTAATTTAATTAATTTAATTTTAAAAAGAAAATAAATTATTTATAATTTTAATTAATTAAATTAAATAGTAGATCAAATTATTTATAATCCTTAGTAATAATTAATATTTTAAATAATTAAATAATATATATTTAGTTAATAATAATTCATATTATAAAAATAAATAAATAGAAAACAAAAATCACCATTTCGTTTTTATAAATTTTGAGAATTGGAGCAAACTAAAATTAAAAATTGAAATAAACAGGATTTTTATTAAATTTTAAAACAAAAATTAGAAATATAAATACAAAAACCAGAGCTTAGACAACCATAGAGTCAGAAGCATTTCTTGTTCCAATTTTGGACCTACGACTCAGCTCAAAATCGATTTGGGTCCATATTCTTAGAGCCCAAACCATATTAGAAAGATCGATGTGAGCTTGTGTCTTGTATTAATTCTTGGACTTGGGCGTATTCTCCTGAGTCCTTTGCTTCTACTTGTTTTTGTCTGCATCTGCTCGTGTGTGTCAAGTTTGAAGACCGTCGGATTGTTTGTTCTGCATCCGAGTTTGCTGCTACATTCGATTTGGTGAACTACAAAAGGATCTAGTGACTTTAAACAGTGGCAGCAAATTTGGAGTTTTTCTTATCTTTTATTTTAAGAAGAGTTCGGCAATGACATTTGATGGGATAGACGCGAGGAAGAGCATAAACTAAGAGAAGGTTGAAAAGTTTAAGATAAAATTAATTCAAAATTAGAATTGATTGAACTAATTATATTTTATTTTAAATAAAAAAGAAAATTATATATATATATATTAACATGACATTTAATTGAACATTTTTTAAGAATTTTTTAGTTTAAATTAAATTTCAATAATTTTAAAAACTTTAAATTATTAGGTTTTGAAAAAATAAGAATAAAAATTTAACACACAAAAATTTAAACCTCTGGATCTTAATGTCTGAAAACAAGGCTTTTGTGAGATAACAAAGTCGTTTATTATAATAAGAGACTAATGTTATGAATACTAAACAGGAATTGATATCGGATTTAGTTATAGTACGATATTATATAGGTACGGGTACATTTTTAGTATTTTTTAAAATTATAAAATTGTCTCTAAATTTTTAAATTATAAAATAGTACATTAATATATTGCATTGTATATTTATAATTTTACATCAACCTTTCTTAAAAACTCGTAACAATAAAAATTTGAAATAACAATCTATTTATTTATATTAATATTACTTTTCAAATATTTCACATATAAACAATAACTACAATTAATTTGAAAAAAATCATTTAATCAACATTCAAATATATAATTAAGGATAATACAAAGTACTTAAAATGTTACAATTTTATCATATACTAAATAATAATTACATAAAAAATCTAATAAAATGAATAATAAAAATCTTTGACTGTCTAAGTATTACAACAAGAGTTCGTGCTAAGGAAACAACCAGCCAGAAGTTACATATATAGAATTTAACATGTACATCAAATATAAGTGAAATTAAAAGAAAAGAAAAAAAAATGAAACATGGAATTTCATTCAATCAAATATTCGCTTAAATTGTATTGACCTTGATTCTCATTTGCTATAAAATCCTTATCACTAAGATGAGCTTCATTATCACTATTTAAATTCATTGCTCCAAATGACATTTCAATACTTTTCCATCTAAGATTATCTTCTAATTCATTCCCATCTATCAAACTCGGTTCCTTAAAAATTCAATCCGCTAAAAGATTGATATGATCAACACAAATTGGATCTACAAAATTACTTGTTCCATTCAAAGTCATAGTAAAAAAAAATAAAAGTAAATTATTAAGAATTATAAGAAATTATATTCAATGTAATAATGATAATATCTTTCCTTTCTTAAAGTTTTAAGTTGTATCAAATAAAGACCAAGTCGTTCAATTTTTTGTATTCTAATTTATTCCTTTTCTTGAAATGAATAAATTCAAATATGCTCTTTTTACACCTTGTTGCACCCACACATTGACACAGAATTTAAATTAAAAACCTTTGCAATTTTGGAACACTACTCATAAATTGGTCTCATCAAATAACTGTAAGATAACAAAATAATATGACGATTAACTTCCAACAAGTAACAAAAGTGAAAAAATATGTATCCTTAGATTAAGCTTATCTCTTTGAAGAATAGTATGGACATCCTAAAATCACCATAAGCATTATTATCAACATTTATTTGTGAGCTTATGGGATCTTACATCATTTTATTGGCAATAATTATTGTAATTCCTCTATTAACTTTAATTTTCTTTGTAAAACTTGGTCTAAAATAGATACTAGGATTCAAAATTTTCATAGCTATAAACAAAAAAGCATGAAGTTGCCTTTCTCATCTCTCATTGATGACTGCAAGATAAGATGTGTATAAAGATGACTTTTTTTATATATTGACCTTGATTGTTTCATTCATCCTCTACGTGACATTGTAAAATTAACTTATTATTGCCTTCATCACTATCGAGAAGATGAAGTGCTCTTATGATGACAAATTGATATTGGGATCAAAATCTATAATCTTCAAGTATAATTTTATAAACTTCCAATCCAGCATTAGACCTAGTATATTTAGCTGCAACTCACTTATCACTTGTAAATATTTATCTTAACTCTTTTTTCATAAAAGCAAGAAACTAAAATGATAAAAAAAAGAACTAGTTACAAATCTCGTAATGGTAGGATGATATAACTTGGTATCATTAGTGAAATTCTTTCTCAATAAATTCAGGATCTACGCACAATTGTTGACGAACTTCGTCTCTCTTTTTTTCCTTCTAAACATTCTAATCAATGATAGAAAAATATCTAACGTTTCCTATATTTTTTGACATTCGGACAATGCAATGTGAAGCACAAGAGGTTTAATAAAAAGAATTATACTTACTTTGAAATCTTCTTCCAACTACTTTGTAAGTAGAATCAGTATTAGTAATGAATTGAACAATATTTTCTGGACCAATTTTATTAACAACTTCATCAAATACCTGAATCATACCACCATTTAATCATTTCCATGTCTACATTATGAGTCAATTTTTTATATTATAAGGCACTAAAGATTGAAGTTTAAGCTCCAAAAGTTATTCGTAGCGTAAAAAAGTTAGACACCTATCTTCTTATTTTTCTCACATTAGGTGCAACATAACCTTTTTGTTTGATAGGAAAACTACCTTCAACATCCTCACTGTCATCTTGACCACCAGAAAAGGAACTTCCACTTCCAACTTTATAGTTCAGTTTTTGCTTTCTATCTTTCTCATACTGATACTTTCCAAGTTAGGTCTTCATTTGTCATTTCACATTATAACTCACTTTCTTACAAGGTTTCACATAACCTTTGATTTTAGATAAATCTTTCTTTAATATGGTGATTCTCTTACCTTTCAAATATTTATTGCAATACAAATAAATGTTATGATTCTTCATTTCATGAACTAATCTAGTATGAGCCCAAACTAGATCATCAAATCTTCTTATAACTAAAGTGACTAAATTATTAGGAACACTTGAACTTCTCTCCATTTATTTGTAAAAATAAATGTAATTGAATAAGTATAATAAACTAAATAAATAACAAATGCACCTCTTGATCGTAAACTAGTATATAGGCATAAGTCATTAAATGGATAATCAAATTATCACATCCTAAACATGTATCACATAACTATCCATGACATCATTATGAAATACGTCATACAACCAAGAGTTAGGGTATATACAACTAACATATAACTCTCTTTTAATGTATATATGTTAGTATACATTGACAAACAATAAGTATCAATACCAAAGTATCACTAAATATCTTAATTTAAGTGAAATAAAATATCATGCGATAACTAACTTTTAATGTCAAAATTTTCTATTTTATGAGGGACCTTAACTCGAAGAACTTTTAACTTTTAAGAAGTGTAAAAGAAAGATAATATTAAAAATACCTTTAAAAATTCTACAACTCTATCAAATTTTAAGTTTAAATCAAATATTTTTTATAAACTCTCATGAAATAAACCAAATACACTAAATATTCAAATAAAATTAATAATTGAAAGAATGACAAAAGATTATTATGCTAAAGTAAAATAAAGAGTTAAATTAAATGAAATAAGAAACTAAATTAAGTTATGTCTATAACTCTATCAAAATTAAGTTTAAATCAAATCTTTTTATAAAATCTCACGACATAAACCAAATACAATAAATATTCAAATAAAATTAGTAATTGAAAGAATGACAAAAAAATTATTATGCTAAAGTAAAATAAAGAGCTATTGCCTAGCTCCTCATTCATCATATGGCTCCCTACCTTAAACAAGCTTAGTACTATGGATATACTTTCTTCCCTAAATTCAAATGAGGCTTATGTCCTGTGTAGCTCAGGATAAGATAATAAGAGCTATTTGTTCTTTGAGTGTCCCTTCTCTAGAGACATTTGGTCTTGGATAAGACATAAATGTCTGTGGTCCTTAGGCACACTTCAATTCAAAGTGATATTGTAGTGGTTTATTAGACTAAAGTCCATTTCCCATCTTAATTCCATTATTTGCCTACTTTCCTTTGCGACTAACATTAAGGAAATATGGGCAGAAAGGAATATACGTAGGTTCCAAAACATCAGTAGAAATTCACTTCAAATAAGAGATTGCATTTTTGCTAAATTTAGAGAATAGTTAATCTCCTTTAGCTCTATCAAGGAGTGCTCATCCCAACTTGCTAATGTATGGAGAATATAGAGAAACATACACACCAAAAGTAGCAGGAAGTTTTTCGAAGCTAATATTTCTTGATAATATGGAAGGCATTGGAGGGGGACTTACCATTCAGCTGACAAAAGGGAAATGCCATCGGAGTTGGAAACGGTGTTAGGGACACTCAACTAATGTCCTGGTACATAAAGAGACAAGAAGGGAAGCTTCAATCATCTTGCATCAGTCAAATTTAAGTGTGAAATAGGAAGAAGAGAAATATGGGTTTGTGGAGGATCTGTCTTACCTTTTAATCACCAAAGGATAGCTGAAGTGTTCATGTTACAAGGCTAGGCAGAAACCTAATTGCTTAGACATCTACCTAATCTGTCTCTATGCTCATTCTCAGTGCCTTAAGAGGGTGGAGATCATTGATACTCCAAACCTAATCGGGAAAAGCTGAAGGAGAATTGTCGAGATTTAGATTTCGTATTCCCATTTTGGTCTCAACGATGGGTTTTAGTTTGTACATTGGAACGTTGTTGTTTATATGGAGCTAGTTATTTAGGTGTAATGTTGTCATTTTGGTTGATGGGTGAGTCTTTTGTCTCCCTCAATTTTGTATTCCTCTTTTATATTTAATCAATATTATTCAATTCTCAAGAAAAGAACTAAGGTTGAAGCTTCGTGTGGGAGTTTGAAAAAGGGGAACCATTAACCATAATAAGTATTTTTTTTCCAATTTCAGTCACTAAAATTTTCAATTTTACAATTTTGTCCTGTAATAACTCGATTTTTTAGGAATAAGCTGTTACTGAAGATCAGTACAGTACCAATAAGTCACCTAATGAATTGTGATTTGATAAGTCAAATTACTTATATATGATCTTGGGATGAATTGGAACTAATTTGACTTATCTCTATGTGAAATTTAAGCTTTATTTGGTTAATTATGACACATTTCAACTTTATTGCTTAATAGGTGCAAATGAATAAATTTTGGGACAAGAGCCATAAATTTTGTTAGTGATGTCATATTAAGGTCATTCAAGTACGTTTTCAAAGAGGACCCTGAGTTCTAAAACTTCCGTGAAGACTCTGAGGAGAGATTTTGCCATCTAAAAGGTCAAAATTGTATATTTTTATAGATGCCCAGTGTATGCCCGCCTAGCGATCATGATGGCCCTTCAAACGAACAAGAGTGGAGCTGGAAAGATGGACAACCCAAAAATGTCTACTCAACGGAGATGAAATTTGCTTAACAGAAATTTACTGGCCAAATTTGCTTCAGAAAATAGAAAATGTTCACCCAACGGACTTAACGTCTGCCTAATGGACTTTGACGACACTGTTACGATCCATCTGGAAAAAACTAGGTTTCTTTGAGCCCAAGACACTATATATACTCATTTTTAAGACCAAAAGAGAGGGTTCTACATTGAAAACGAGGCTGCACAAAAGGAGGCACTCAAAACAGGCAAAGAAGAAGATCAAGGAGGATTGAATCAAACATTGGAAATAATCTTGTTTTATTTTCTCTCAATCTTCTCTCAACTCTTTCTTGGATGTTGATTGTCTTTATTTGTGTGGATTCTTTTATCATGTTTTTGAACTAAATCCCATTTAAGGTTAGGGATGTAGCCTACTTTGGGGGATTGATATATATTTTATGGAATGATTGGTGTTGAATGAAAGTTCTTGGGTTATGTTTATCTTTCTTGAACTTCATTGTTGTTTCTATGCTTGATCAGCATAGATGCAACCTTAGGAATCATATGATGAACTAAGAGGTGAAGTATGATTTGTGCCTTAAGAAGATAAACATATTAGATTTAGAGTTAGAGATATCCTAAACTAGTGTGATAACTTATAGTTGCTTGTTCTTAATGAATTTGACTAGTTAGGTTTCGCATTGAGAGATGGTAATCAACTAGTTAGGTATTCTTATATGTCTTGAGAGAGAATATAAGTAAATTTGGGCAATTATTATTATAACTTGTCATTCATTCAACTCCATAATTTATTGATCAATCTCTCAAATTAGTGAACCTCAACCCTAAGTCTAAATCATCAGATTTTCTTTGTTTGTTTATTTACAGTCTTTACCATTTATTGTCTGCTCTGATCTAATCATCTTTTAAGTTTCTTGTTGTTTTAGTTCAAGTAATTAGGATTCATTCAATAGTGAGTATCTTAGTACCTGTGGGAGACAACCTTGGAATACTTGATTTGTAGGTATTAGGAATGATAATGTGCACTTGTATATTTTGTCGACCAAGTTTTTTGCGTTGTTACCGGGGACTAATTTACATTTGCTACTATTAATTCTAGTTATTTTCAATTACCTTTTTCTTCCATTAATTACTTTTAAACCCTTTCTCTTTTTTTTATTTGAGGAGCTGCATGAACTTAAGGCATTCAAGAAATTTGAACAACAATAAGCTAATTAAGTTAAATCCTAAAATTGAACGCACTTGTAGAAGGACCACCACCTAAAGAAGAAGAGAGTTGGAAAATAATATTTAAAATCCAATTCTACATAGGGAACAAGATATGGGGAATGATTAATTCAATGAAGGAAATAAGGCTAAATCGGTGGTTGTTAATCTACGATAAGGAGAATTAGAGATTATCATATGTCATTTATTGCTGGCAAGCCTTCTTGCATCCGATTAAGTGCGACAGCAAGGAATTAAGAGCTGAAGTATATTCAAATATCTATGTTGCCACAATTTAATGGAATGCCAAATGAAGTGTTATGAGAGATTTCTATTGTAACATCCCGTTACCCACATTAGGGCTAGAATTATGATTTCTGGGAAACTTCTGAGAAAATAAGAAAATGCACATTATGAGTGAGTTAATTGGGACACGTACATTTTTGCACATTCATATGACTATATATGCATTCATATGACTGTATATGCATTCATTGACATTTTTCGTGTATAATTGAACAGAGTTATGATTGTTGGGAAATTATGAATTTGGAATTTAATTAGTTTGGAAAATTTATTGATTAGTGGAAGTAGATTTATATATTTGTGAAATTCGGTGAATT
>JANSVA010000006.1:9313131-9337905 GCA_025504915.1 Erythroxylum reticulatum
AGAGTTGAATATCTGATATCTGAATTTTTTATGATTTTGAGGATTTTGAGTAAAATTGCATATTTGGGGGTAGAGTTAAATTGTGGTGAATGAGTGGACTGAAATGGAGTTGAAATGATTAGAATAAAAATAGAAGTGTTGGATTTGAAAAATGGAAATCATCTGGAAATTTTCAGGGAATGGATAGTAACAGTGTTGAATTTTTGAGCTGAAACTTCCATGAATTTTCTATATTGATATAGATAGATTTGGACAAAATTGTCTTGTTTAAAATTGTAGATCCTTCTTTAAGATTTCGATTGATATAAAGTTTTTAATTTTTGGAGTTCTGGATCAGAAGTTATGAAAACATGAAGTTCTGTATGTGACTTAGATTTAAGAGTGGATGTCGCTATCGTGCAAATGCATGATAGTGACTTTGGGGGTCCAAAGGTGAAGGTCGCTATCATTCCTTTTCATGATAGTGACATTGGGATTTTAAGAATGAATGTCGCTATCGCGCAAATGCACGATAACGACTTTGGGGAGTTTAAGCAAATCTCATTATCGTGCATTTTAGGGGGGGTGAACATCCGACAGTTTTTTGACAATAATTTCTTCTTCCGATCTCCAAATATCTTGATTCTTGAACCAATAGATTCCTAACACAATTTTTCTACCTCTAAATAAAAAATGATAACATTTCTGATTGAATTGAAAAATATTGATCGAATCAAAGTGTGGAATATGTTGGAATAGTGAAATAGGATTTTCTTATTGAACACCCTTTAGTATTTTAATTATATTTGAATCTGTAGGATTGAAAATGAGATTGTTTTTTATTTAGAGTAAACTAGAGATATAGGCCTAGAAATTGTTTTAAGAAGTCGAATTATGATTCAGTTTTTAAGATATTTAATTTCTGGATGGAAGTTATGTATAGTACATTGTTTTTGAATGTGAACAACTTGATAATGTTTGAGGTATATCTTCCAAATTACTGAACCAAATTGAGTGATTTTGGTATCAATAGAAAGATAAGACATATAGGAAAACTTTTATATAAGATAGTATGACCAAATTACATCATTTTCACTTTCTGATTGAATGTGAGCTGTAGACTAGAAAGTGTGACTTGGAAAAATCTAAAGTGAGTTAATAAGAAAGGAATAGAGATTTTAATGGTTTTAGTGAGGCATAAACCTAAGTATAAATTGTACTTAGATGAGTTTTGATATGAGATTGATTTTGTGATAAAATTTGATGGATAAATACTCAGGATTATCACGAACATGTATTGTACATAATTTATTTCATACATGTGCATTATTGAATACTTATGATTTTACAAATTGTGATACTGTGTATATTATTTGTTATAGAGGACCAACTAGAACATCAACCTCTAGACGTTTCCAGATCTTCTAGGCATTAGTTTTGGGAGCAACTTGTGAGTAACCTAGATGGTCTCACTTAATTAGTTGTTTGCTTAATTTATGTTTGGATGATAATTGAATGTGTTTAAATTGTGGATTACGAATAGAAGGTCCGATGAATGTGACTGTGGATTGAGATATTGAAGTGCTACTTAAATGTGAATGTGAAGACCTAAGTGCTTATAATATGAGTGATTGTGGTACATACATTCCATAAATGAATGCATAATCAAATAATGGCAATTATGACCAGAGTAGCCACCATCAGAGTTTAAGCTCAACGAATGAAAATGAGTCTCGAGCTCAAAAGTGATTAAGAGCCTAAGGCTCATTATGTGAAATGAGCCCTGTATCTCCCAAGCGGATAAGGGACAGTTACTAATGAGCCCGGTATTCAAAATAGATATGAGACAGTTTAGGCACTTTGTCACAACAATGTAATAATTGGAAAGTGTCTCACGAGCATTTCATATGCATATTGTTAAGTATATTTGTTGAAATGAAATGCCTATGCTTAAGTGGATATGTGAAATTTATATAAAGTGCAGTAAGTGATTATATGTTATGTGAATTGTTGTGATGCATGAATTGAGTGAACCATCGAAGATGGTTACCTCATTTAGTTTACAAAACTCACCAAAATTGCAACGTTGTCTTTTCAGGACCGAGAGACGACTCTAGCTACTGAAAGGCTTTACCAGCCATGTAGATTGTGATTGGCAAGAGAAGTCATGGCTCAAAGGTTGGTCAGCTGGGATTTTTGGACAGATTAGTTAGATTGTGTGTACTTTCCTCTTTCATATAGTACTTTTGTATTAGGTTTTGATGATGTATATGTAGAAAATGTTAAAAGACACAATGTAGACATTCAGGCTTTAAGAAATGAAACGAGGAAAAAGTTGGTTTTAAAATAATGTGGATTTTTTATTGATGCTTAATAACTGAATTATGATACCATGCCACGTGTAGTGAGTGTAGTGATTGAAAATAGCGCGGCCTGATCGTAGGATACATACTAAAACGACCTCCGACATCCCAAGGTGTACCCTGCGGTAAGGGGGTGCCACATCTAGGTGGTATCAGAGCATGGTTGGCATCTGTTGGGACATATAGGAATTTTAAGCATAAAATATTGTGAGAAATGTGGATAATGATTGAAGTTATTGTTTATTATAGGTCATCTGCGCTGGGTGATCATATTGATCAACCAACTAACCAAGAATCAGTAGGAACCTCCTAGAATTCTCGAAAGAAGGGAGAGGAGGTATGATGGGCTGGAAAAGTAGGGAACTGTGGACTTCTATGGCGGCACAGACCCCGTTGAAGTCGAGGGATGGCTGGAAAGGACTGAGAGGGTTTTTGATCAGATAGACTGCGAGTTTGATGAGATGTTCGATTATGCAGTGTCTTTATTGCAGGTCCTGGCATACCAGTGGTGGAAGATTATCCCAGGCAGTACTACCAGGCCTTTCCAATTGAAGTGGGAAGACTTTCTGAGGGTTTTCAGAGATAATTACATGCCCAAGATTTACTTAGATATGAAGATGTAGGAGTTCTTGGAATTGAAGCAGGGTAGGAAGTCAGTGGCTAAATATGAGGTCCAGTTTAATGAGTTGATGGGTTATGCTACTGCTCTGATCCCTTCAGAAGAAGACAAGTGTAGGAGGTTTAAGAATGGACTCAATATGGAGATCAGAACAAGGTTGGCACTTTCAAACCTAGGCACTTTCACTAATTTGAGAGCTGCTTCGATTAAAATTGAGCAGCTGCTGAGAGAGAGACAAGCTGAGACTAGGAAAGGGTCTAGAGGGAAGAGGCCTAGTGAGAGTCAGGGCAGTTCTGGCAGGGGCTTTAGTAAGCGCCAGAACAGAGCATTTAGACCATCAAGTGGATCCAGGCAGTTAGGATCTGGGCAAAGGGGTAGATTTTCACAGACTGGCGGTGGAAAGGGTACAGTACAAAGTCAGTTTCCAGTATGTGAGCACTGTGAGAGGAGGCATGGTGGTGAGTGTTGGAGACTGACTAGAGCTTGCCTCAAATACGGCTCCATAGACCACCAGATGAGAGATTGCCCTACTACTTTGGGAACTCAATCTATTGTCAGTGGGCAATCTGGGAGTAATACTACAGTCCAGTAGAGCAGAGGTGGTGGATCTGGACAGAGAGGTCGAGGTAGAGGCAGAGGGAGAGCTGGGAGTTCTTCCATGAGGACTGAGGGGCGGGGCAACCGACCGCAGTTCCAGGCCAAGGTCTATGCTATGACCAGGCAAGAGGCTCAGGACCCGTCGGATGTAGTGGCAGGTGCGCTTCTCGTTTATGATTTTGAGGCATTTACACTACCAGATCTAGGATCCACACACTCTTTTATCGCACCGCATTTAGCATGTAGACAGCATTGTAATAGGGAGTTGCTACAGTATGAGCTAGAGGTGAGTATACCTTTAGGTAGTACTACTGTCATATGAGAGGTCTACAAGGGATGCTTGATTAGGATCGATCAGACAGAGTTAGAGGTAGACCTTATTATACTACAGTTGAGAGAGATATATGTTATTCTAGGTATGGATTGGCTTACTGCTCATAGGGTTATCATGAACTGCTACACCAAGGAGGTAGTACTAGAATCTCTTGGTCAGTCGAGGGCAGTATTAAGAGGAATTAGTCAAGCAGTGCCATCCAGGATGATATCATTTATGAGTGCACTGAGATTGATGCAGGGAAGATATGACGCTTATTTGGCCCACATCATTGATACTAGGGCTGAACAGACTGTACAGTACATTCCCGTGGTAAGGGAATTCTTAGATGTGTTTTCCGGTGAGCTACCTAGTTTACCACCAGATCGGGAGACGGAGTTCACGATTGATCTAGCTCCAGGTGTTGCTCTTATATCTATTCCTCCATATAGGATGACACTTGTGGAACTGAAGGAGTTAAAGGCTCAGCTACAAGAGTTGTTGGAAAAGGGTTTTATTGGACCCAGTGTTTCACCTTTGGGAGCTCCAGTATTGTTTGTGAAGATGAAGGATGGGACTTTGAGGTTGTGCATCGATTATAGGTAGCTAAATCGGGTGACAGTGAAGAATAAGTACCCACTGCCTAGAATCGAGGATTTACTTGATCAGTTGCAGGGAGTACAGGTGTTTACTAAGCTGGATCTGAAATCAGGGTATTATCAGTTGAAGATAGCAGAGGTTAATGTACCTAAGAGTGCATTCAGGACCAGTATGGGTATTAGGAGTTCCTAGTGATGCCATTTGGCCTGACTAATTTCCCAGCAACTTTTATAGCCTTGATGAATAAAGTATTTTAGCCCTACCTGGATCAATTTGTGATTGTGTTCATTGATGATATCTTGGTGTATTCGAAAAGAAGAAAGGAGCATGCTGAGCATCTGAGAGTTATTTTATAGATCATGAGAGAGAAGCAGTTGTATGCCAAATTTAGTAAATGTGAATTTTGGCTAGATCAGGTTGTATTTCTGGGACATATAGTGACTGGAGATGGCATACAGGTAGATCCGAAGAAGTTGAGGCAGTGATGAATTGGGAAGCTCCGAGAAATGTGTCTAAAATTCGAAGCTTCCTAGGATTGGCCAGATATTACCGGAGGTTTGTCAAAGGATTTTCTCTGATCTCAGCCCCTCTGTCAAAACTTCTGAGGAAAAATGTAGTGTTCAGATGGGATAAGGAGTGTCAGAAGAGCTTTGAGGAGCTAAAACATCAGTTGACTATTGCACCGATGTTAACTATTCCATCGAGGACTGGAGGATATGTGGTGTACAGTGATGCATTGCATCATGGGTTGGGATGTGTGTTGATGCATCATGGCAAGGTGATCGCCTATGCATCGAGACAATTAAGGTCTCACGAGGTCAATTATCTAGTACATGATTTAGAGATAGCTGCAGTTGTCTTTGCTTTAAAGATTTGGAGGCATTATCTGTACAGATCGACTTTCCAGATATACACAGATCACAAGAGTTTGAGATATCTGTTGAGTCAAAAGGAGTTGAATTTAAGGCAGAGGAGATGGATTGAGCTACTGAAGGATTATGACTGCACTATTGAGTACCACCTGGCGAAAGCTAATGTGATGGCAGATGCTTTGAGCAGGAAGTCTCACATCAGTGCAACTCAGATTCAGTTATCGAGGTTACCTAATTTGATACATTTGAGAGCTTTGAATGTGGAGTTGAATATGGAGCAGAATGAGGCATTGATTGCCACACTAAAGCTGAGACCAATGTTGCATGATAGAATCCAAAAAGTTTAGGGGAAAGATCCCAATATGGTGAAGCTTATGGAAAAGGTAAAGATGAATCCAGATTCCGAGTTTAAGTTGAGGGATGAGACATTATGGTTGAGACAGAGGTTGTGTGTGTCTAATGTGGATGATCTAAGGAAGGAGATACTTGAGGAAGCTCATATGGCCGCCTATGTTATGCATCCTGGTACTACCATGATGCATAACACACTAAAGCAGCATTTCTGGTGGCCCGTAATGAAAAGGCAAGTAGGAGAGTATGTAGCTAGATGTATAACGTGCCAGCAGGTTAAAGTTGATTACGAGGCTTCAGTAGGGAAGCTAGATTCGTTGGCCATTCCAGAGTCAAAATAGGAACGGATTACTATGGACTTCATCATAGGATTACCTAAGACTATGAGGCAGCATGATGCTATATGGGTCATAGTGGACCGGTTGACCAAGTCGGCCCACTTCTTACCAGTGAGAGAGAATAACTCACTTGATCAGTTGGCCTGGAAATATGTGAATGAGTGGTAAGACTGTACGGGGTTCCAATGTCTATAGTATCAGACAAGGATCCCATATTTACTTTGAGATTTTGGAGGAGCTTGCAGTCTGTTATGGGGACTAAGTTGAACTTCAGTATAACATTCATCCTCATACAGATGGATAGAGTAAGAGGACAATAGAGACTGTTGAGGATATGCTTAGAGCTTGTGTATTGGAGTTTAGAGGAGCTTGGGATAAATACATGGCATTAATAGAGCTTACCTATAATAACCATTATCACAGTAGTATCGGAATGGCACCATATGAGGCACTGTATGGTAGAAAATGTCGATCGCCATTATATTGGGATGAAGAGGCTTGAGAATGGTTGAAGGCCCGAATTTGATATAGGACATAGTGGATAAGGTGAAGTTGATCTGAAGCTGAATTAAAGTGGCTTAGGATAGACAAAAGAGTTATGTGGATCAACACCGACGTGATATTTAGTACAATGTGGGAGATTGAGTATTCCTGAGAGTGTCACCTTGGAGGGGAGTTTTGATATTCGGTAAAAAGGGTAAATTGAGCCCTAGGTACATTAGTCCTTATGAGATCACTGAGAGGATAGGACCTTTAGCCTATAAGCTAGCTTTACCGAATGAGATGTGTTAGTTACATAATGTGTTTCATGTGAGTATAAGAAAAACAAGGAAAAAAAATTTGAAATGTGGGTTTTTGAGAAAAATTGGAAGTTTGAATTTTCTAGAAATGAATAGTAACACTATTGAATTTTCAATTTAATACTTTCATGAATTTTCTGTTTTTATCTAGGTAGATTTTGACACAGTTGTCCTTATGATAGTTGTAGATCTTTCTTTTATTTTTCCACTGATATAAAATTTGTAAATTTTGGAGTTCTAGATCCAAAGTTATGAAATTTAAAAGTTGGGATGTTTGTGAATATGAAGAAGTAGCAAAGCACCATCGTACAAAAGCATGACGGTGACTTTTAAGATTATAGGCCAAAAGCACTGTCGTGCAAAAGCACGATGGTGACATTGAGAGTTATCCAAAAAGTACCGTCGTACTTTGCATGACAGTGACTTTGGAGGTTGGATAGCAAAAATCGCTATCGTGCAATTGCACAATAGCAACCTTGAAGCTTTGAGAGGCTGATGAACATCTGATAGGTTTTTAGCTATAACTTTTTCGTTCGACCTCCAAATGACCTGATTTTTAAAGCATTGGATTCATAAAACATCCCTATACCTCTTAATAAAATTTTTTAGCATTATTAATTGAATTGAGAAAGATTGATTGAACGAACATGAGAGAGTCTGTTGGGATGGTGTGAACTGGTGTTGTTTTACTGAACACCCCTCAGCATTTTGATTATATCTGGATTTATAGGATTTCAAATGAGATGATTTTTGATTTGGAGTAACCCATAGATATAGTCCTACAAATTGTCTCAAGAAGTAGAATTAATATCCAGTCTCTAAGATGTTTGATTTCCGGTTGGAAGTTGTGTATAGTACACTATTTTTGAATATAAACAACCCGATAATATTTGTAGCATATCTTCCAAATTACTAAACCAAATTAAGTGATTTTGTGTCAGTGAAAAGATAAGACTTATAAGAACACTTTTTTAGAAGAGAGTATGACCAAATTACATTAGTTTTACTTTCTAATTGGATGTGAACAGTAGACACGAAAGCATGATGTGGAAAAATCTGAAGTGATTTAATGAGAAATGAATTGCGAATTTAATGATTTTAATGAGGCATAAACCTAAGGATAAATTATACTTAGATGAATTTTGATACGGGAATGATTTTTTAATGAAATTAAAGGAAAGATACTCAGGATTATCATGAACATGCATTGTACATAATTCATTTCATACCTGTGCATTACTGAATACTTATGATTGTGAAAATTGTGATATTGTGTATATTATTTGTGATAGAGGAGCAACTAGAACATCAACCTCCAGACGTTGCTGGATCTTCCAGGCATTAGCTTCGGGAGCAATTTGTGAGTAACTTAGATGGTCTCACTTAATTACTTGTTTGTTTAAATTATGTTTTGAATGATAATTGAATGTGTTTAATTGTGAATTTCGGACAGAAGGTCCGATGAATGTGAATGGATTGAGATATTGAAGTGTTACTTGAATGTGAATGTGAAGACCTAAGTACTTTATAATGTAAGTGATTGTGGTGCAAGCAATCCATACATGAATGCATAATCAGATAATGGCAGTTGTGACCAGAGTAGCCACCGATCAGAGCTTAAAGCTCAAGAGTGAAAACGAGCCCCGAGCTCAAAAGTAATTAAGAGCCTAAGGCTCATTATGTAAAATGAGCCCCGTATCTCCTAAAGGGATAAGGGACAGTTATTAATGAGCCAAGTATCCAAAATAGATACAAAACAATTCAAGCTCTCGGTCACAACAATATAATAACTGAAAAGTGTCCACTGAGCATCTCATATGCACATTGTTAAGTATATTTGTTGAAATGAAATGTCAATGCTTAAGTGAAAATGTTAAATTTATATAAAGTGCACTATATGATTATATGTTATGTGAATTGTTGTGATGCATGAATTGAGTGAACCATTGATGATGGTTACCTCATTGAGTTCGTAAAACTCATCAAAATTGCATCGTTGTCTTTTCAGGACCGAGAGACAACTCTAGTTACTGAGAGGCTCTACCAACTGCGTAGATTTTGATTAGCGAGAGAAGCCATGGCTCAAAGGTCGGTCAGCTGAGATTTTTGGACAAATTAATTAGATTGTGTATATTTTTCTCTTTCATGTAGTACTTTTGTATTAGGTTTTGATGATGTACATATAGAAAATGTTGAAAGACAAAATGTAGACTTTCGGTTTCATGAAGTGAAATGAGGAAAAAGTTGATTTTAAAATATTGTGGTTTTTCTATTGATGCTTTATAAGTGAATTTTGATATGATGTCATGTGAAGTGAATGTAGTGATTGCACGTAGCTCACCCTCATTATAGGTTATGTACCGGAATGACCTCCGAACATCCCGGTGGGTATCTTGCAGTAAGGGGGCGCTACAACTATTTTGTTCTATCTCTATAATTTTTTCATGTATCACTTGATGGGAGATAAGAATACAAGGTGCAAATTTTGATTTTCTGACAATGCAATCGATTATTTCGAGGGGTTTCTTTACCCTTAGTCCTTATTCCGTTCTTTGCATTATTCTTTTTTTTTATCTTACCCAACATTGAGGACAATGCTGATTCTAAGTGTGGGGGAGGATAAATTGATGGTTTTGCATGTATTATTTTGCATTGAATTATCTTACAATTTCCATTTATAAAAAATAATTAACCTTTGTTTTGTGTAGTTTTGCATTAATTAATTGTGCATATTTTCATTAGGCATGTTTGCATACTTATACATCTTTCACATTCTAATTGTCATTATAATCCAATTTAATTAGTTAATCTTATTATTGGTCAGACTGATATTAAATAAGATGCATAATATGATTAAATTGATTACATACCTTGTCACAATTAGATGTTATATTGTTAAATTGATTGAATGAGCATGCTATTGAACGAGTAAACATCATCGAGTGACCTATTTTGAGCCTAAAGGATTGCACCCAATCGTATTTTTCTTTTGAGTGATATAATTTTCTCTTCTATGTATGCTTACTTCCAAAACTTGCATTGCATCTTTTCAAGGTTACATAATCATATTATGGTATGTTCATGAAAGTGATAAAAGGCACTAGGATTAAGCTTGAGCTAAATAGCTAACCCTTTTTATATATCAATCCCGTAGTGAACCCTTTATGCTAGTGATTTTATTTGAGCCTTTTTCTTTGTAAACGTATTCCAAAGAACCTTGAACCAAGAAAAACAAATTTACCATTGTTCAATGGTTAGTAGAGCTCTAAACGTTGTGCATTCAATATTCTTATTGATAAGTATACAAAGGAAGAAGTGTAGGGGTGTTTTCTATGGAAATTGAAGGAGTATGCTGTAAAAAAAATGAAAAAGTGAAGATAAAAAGGAAAAATGGCATCTAAATGGTGTTTTGAAAATTTGGGCATGTTCAATTCAGATTCTAAAGTGAAAGAATGAAGGAAATTGTAATAATAGAGTTAGTGGAGTTTCCCAAGTATTATGGTTGGGTAATTTCTAAATAAATTTTTCCAATGATGATTGTAAAATTTGTAGTTTCTACTTTACTAATTATTGAATGTTTGAATTCCTATCCTTTCTTTTTTAGCCTACTTTACCCCTTATTCCTATTACAACCAAAGGAATAAAGACCTTTTTGATTCAAGGATATGCCATAGATGGGAGTAGTAGAGAAGTAGATAAGATGCAAGTTTATGGCAAGAGACATGCATTAAAAGATGATTGAGAGTCACCCTTAAACACTTGTGTGTGAAAGTGAATACTTTATGAGAGACTTCATGTAGCACCCTACTCCCATATGACAAATGCATGTGCACCCTTCGGACGCATGTGCACATGCCCGATAGAAATGGTGTGTTAACCATTTCACCTTTACTATATCACATGGAATCGTAAGTAAAACCATAAATAACACATTGTATGAAAACCAAAATTTTCCTCATTTCATTTCTCAAACTATAATTCACATTGTAGCATTAACCATCATTCATATTTTACAATGTCAACCTAGAGTGTTTACAACTCAGTCTCTATAATATGCTACATACATAAGGAAACTAAACAAAAATGAAAACAAATTATTTCTTCAATCCCAGATGACCGACCTTTGAGCCATATATGAACTCCAAAAGTTGTACAAAATCACTTCTAAGCAGTTTTAGAAGCTAGGTCGTCACTCTCTTGAACCTAAAATTGTCAACGATACAATTTTGATGAGTTTTGTGAACTCAATAAAGTAATTATCCTCGATGGTTTACTCTTGTCATATAACACAACAGTTTATATTATCATGTATTTCATATTAACTTGGTCACATCAAGTAATATTACGGATCACTTATTCACAAATCTCATAATTCAAACACAAGCTCATACCATTCATTATCACATATTCATACAAGGGAAGTCATCATAACAATGTAGTTATTCAATTTTTTCGTATCATATTTGAATGCAATGTTTATGAGACTCAATTCATTTATTACTTTGTTGTGCCTATGTGCAATTTTCACTATCCCGTATCCATTGTGGATACTAAGCTCTTTCATATTGTCCTTTATCTGTTGAGGATACATGGCTCCTTAAATATATTGAGCCTTAGGCTCTAATCATGAATGTCTGAGCTTTAAGCTCTTTTTTTTACTGACAACATCAGTCACAATTACCCTTATATTTTATGCATTGAAATGAAATGCATGCAACAATTCAGTCATCACATTCAATCACTTTCGATCGCATTTTACACATTAACATTAATCATCAGGCTAGGTCCAGCATTCAACTTTTTAGTTGACAATCAAATAGACAATCTCATTCATATACAAGTAGCACTTTCAATGATGTTTATATGCATCAAACGCCTCAGACAATTATTTTCCGGAATTTAAAACACAATCAACACATAATTCAATTCAGTAATAAACAGAACAAATTAAGGTGAGACCATATTAGGTTACTCACAATTGCTCCCTTTTTTGCTTATTGCCTTGAAGTTCCGATAATATCTAGAAATGGTCGCTCTACTTGCTCTTCTATATGTAATCAAATACAATTTCAAATTACCACATTGTTTATGTAACTGAATGTGCATTTTTATAAATGTATCATATAACATGCATGTTCAATGACATATGCCTGGGTATACTTCTATAATAAACCGATGCAAAGATCAATTGTACTCTAAATGTGTCAAAATTCATACACTCATTAACTATTCCAGCTTTCTCTTCAATACTGACTTTCAGGTCTACTTTACATGATCATTATGACAAGGAAAATAGTGTATTTTTGTAACACTTTCTTTTAGACAATTGTTCCCCTATGAATTAAGTTTCTAATGACTTGGTTCATTATTTTATAAGTTATGCTCAAAATGCTACCGACTGAGTACATTTGAAATTTTGGCTAGGGAATGATCATGCATTCAAAGTTATACAACCCATATCTCTCAATTAAAATATCCCAAAATTACAAACTTTATACCAATTGAAATCTAAGAGAATAAGCTACAACTTTAGTGAAGGCACCTTTGTCTAATTTGACCTACATCAATACAGTTTATTTGATAACAACAAGATATAATTTCTATCACAGGTAGTGTTACAACCTAAGCCAAGGCTCAATTTCAAGCTAAATCTCAAGACCCTTAAGGACATAATTCAAATTTAATTTCTCTTCAAAATTGTATCCACATGTCTCTAGTTCAATTTATATCAAGAATCATCTCATTTGGAAATATACATATCAAGATATAATCAAAATACCGAAATATGATCAGTGAAATCATTCCAGTTAACAATATTCCAGTACACTCACCATTTTTATCCTAAATTTATCATTCAATCTTTTCAGAATGGGTTCATATGTTCATAAATTTTGGTAGAGATGAAGAGAAATGTGTTATGATCCTATTGGTTTAAGTCTTATGTCATTTGGATGTCAGGAGAAGAAGTTATAATAAAAAGAACAAAAGATGTTCAGAGAAAACACTACAGCTAACATATTCCAGCAATTCTTCTTCACCAATATCACATGCATGTCAGTCCAATTCAAACATTATTCTCATAACATTTAACATGCCTTTAAGCTCAGATTGTTACTTACCTATTATATTTCCAATTGAACACAAAACTTCATATTAAACCAAGTTTCCAATCATGCAAGATCAGTAACGAACTCTAGGTGAAAACAGATTGTGGGCAACAATGTGAAGACCACTTTCAGCTAGTTTTCTTGGCTATTTCATGTAAGGTAAAAATATGGTTTTGGTGCAGCAATATGGCTAGGGTTTGGGGAAAATACAGAGAAAATTGGAAGCAATTTTGGTGGACAAAAGTGAGGGAATCACTAGAAACATTGCTGCTGGAATTTGCTCCATCAATATGCTAGATGTCAACTTCTAAACTCATCATATGTCCTAAGGCATGCTATCCATTTGTTCAACAATTATGTTGCCACTAATCCACTCATTATGCTTCCATTTGTCTCCTACAAATTAGTCCATATTTCACTACAAGATTGGTCCATCTGTCACGTACTAATTGGTCCAATTGTCATTTAATTACTAGTCCATTTGTCACCAATTTAACTATGTCAAATGTTACTCAATTTTAGGCTTAATCATCCTAATTTTTCATGCGTCAACTTATCCTACCACTTGGCATTTTTCCTAGCCCAAATGTACATTTTAATTTATCAATTTTTCAATCCATAACATTTAATTCCAAATTTTCTAATTGAAATCTAATCATACCAAAATTCAAGACATATCAAAACACAATTCATATCATGATCACTTAATATTTTTCATACCCTCGAATAAGTTGATGAATGCATGTACAATCATTTTAATATATCAAAAATAAATTTTCACATGTATATGAATGCTCAATTATGCATGAACATGCAATGCACTTCTAATTTCTCAATATCCTCTCATATTCACTAGTTTGTGGTTCTAGCCCCTAACATGGGATGTTACACTTCATTCATGGCATATGGTTTTGATTAATTGAAGCATTATGATGTCTTATTATTGCTTAGTTTGTGATCTAATTTATGAAATATTAGGTGGCCTTATGTCTATATTTCAATTCTTACCTATAATGCTTTCAACTTATTGGATTGAGCTATGATGATGATTAGGTGTGGAATGATGGAAAGAAAATGTTTGTGGGTATCGTTCATTTTAAGTAAACTCTCAGGAGACTATAACTCCTCCATTATGGATGCATAGTATTTAGAGGCTTGTGGCATATGCTAAATGCCACCGTACACCTACAAAAAGTGGAATCAATAACTTGTTTGCAAATTTAGTAGTTAGTTTTCTTTTGTTTTTACTTGGGGACAAGCAATAGTTTAAGTGTGGTGGAATTTGATAAATCAAATTATTTATATATGATTTTGGGATGAATTGGATCTTATTTGACTTATCTCTATGTGAATTTTGAGATTTATCTCACATATTTCAACTTTATTGCTTAATAGGTGCAAATGAATAGATTTTGGGGCAAGAGGAATAACTTTTGATGTGGATGTCGTATTAAGGCCATTCAAGTACTCTTTCGAAGAGGACTCCGAGTTTTACAACTTCTGTGAAGACTCTAAAGAGAGATTTTGTTGTTTAAAAGGTTAAAATTGCGCATTTATATAGATGCCCAGTGTATGTCTACCCAACGAACATGATGTCCCTTCAAACAGACATAAGTGAAGCTGGAAAGTTGGAAAACCCAAGAATGTCCTCTCAGCGGACATGAAGTCCACCTAACAGACATTTATTGGCCAAATTCGCTCTGGAAGATAGAAAATGTCTGCCTAACGGACTTAACGTTTGCATAACATACTTTAACGGCATTGTTACGATCCATTTGATAAAAACTAGATTTCTTTGAGCCCAAGACACTATAAATACTCATTGTTAAGACCAAAAGAGTGGGCTCTGCACTGAAAACGAGGTTGAACAAAAGGAGGCACCTAAAAGAGGCAAAGAAGAAGATCAAGGAGGATTGAATCAAGCATTAATCTTGTTTTGTGTTCTCTCAATCTTCTCTCTACTCTTTCTTGGTTGTTGATTGTCTTTATTTGTTTTGATTCTTTTATCATGTTTTTAAACTAAATCCCATTTAGCGTTAGGGATGTAGCCTACTTTAGGGGATTGATTGGTGTTAAATGAAAGTTCTTAGGTTATGTTTATCTTTCTTAAACTTCATTGTTGTTTCTATGCTTAATCACCATAGATGCAACCTTAGGAATCATATGATGAACTGAGTTGTGAAGTATGATTTATGTCTTAGGAAGATAAATACATTAGATATAGAAATAGCTATATCCTAAACTAGTGTGATAACTTATGGTTGCTTGTTCTTAATGAATTTGACTAGTTAGGTTTCGCATTGAGAGATGGTAATCAACTAGTTAGGTATTCTTATATGTCTTGAAAGAGAATATAAGTAAATTTGGGCAATTGTTTTTATAACTTGTCATTCAATCAATTCTATAATTTATTGATTAATCTCTTAAATTGGTGAATCCCAAAACCCTAAGTCTAAATCATCATATTTTCCTTGTTTGTTTATTTACGGTTTTTACAATTTATTGTCTGCTCTGATCCAATCATCTTTTAAGTTTCTTGTTATTTTAGTTCAAGTAAATAGGATTAATTTAGCTATGAGTATCTTAGTCCTTATGGGTGATGACCTTGGAATACTTGATTTGTAGGTACTAGAAACAATTCTGTGCACTTGCATAATTTGTCGACCATGATGCATGAAATTATGGTGAATCAACTATGGCTAACAGGATGGCAACATATTAATTGTATAGTTGTGAAGCATTTATAGGTTTGATGAGGTAATTGACATGCGATGTGTCACAATGAACCTTATAGGATTGCGTTTCTCTACAATTAGCATTTGTCGACGCTTAATCTATTGCTTTAATGTGCTTTAATATGCTGCCCATTGCAACTTACACGTTAAGGCTGACTTGATTCTACTTCTTGTTTTTAAGTTATGTTTAGTTCTCACTCTCTTTATGTAAGTTTATGTATTATTATAACTGAAAATAAAATTTTATTTGATTATTAACATCAATTTAATTATACTTTTGTTATTTAAAGTATATTTTGAATAAATATATTTTGTTTTCTATAATTTTAATTATATAATATTTATCAATAAATATTAATTGTTACTTTAACATATTTTATTCAAAATAAATAACTAACTAAATAAGAAATGTATAAAACTTTGTTTGTAAAGTAGTATTTATTTACTAAATACATTTTACTTATTAAAATTGATGTTTTTTTTAAATTGAGTACTAAAATTTAAAAATATTTTTAGTTTATAATTTATTTGAAAATTCAAATTTAATTATTTTATGATTTTATAAATTTAAAATAAATTTATTAAATAATTACATAATTATTTTCAAATAAAATAATAAAATTTATGTTAATCATAATTCTTTTTTGTCGTTAACATTAAATATCTAACTAATATTTATTGAGTTAATAATAAAATCTTATAATGGAAAAAAAACTATTTTATTATAAAAATTAGGAAACTTTAATTGAACAAAAATAATATGTTTTAATTTAAAAAGTAAAAAGTAAAACAAAGTTAATATAAGAGAACTCCCAGAAATCTTTATTTATAAGATTTTCTTTTCTTTAATTGCTGGACAGACGTTGATTATTCTGAACCTATGGGGTGACTTTTTCTTCAATAATTTTGACGGCTAAAGCTACAAATGCTTTTCTTCTGCTACAAAGCAACAGATATGCTTTGCGACAACTTTTGGCCAAGTCTTTAAGGCCAGATGTGCTAAAAGAACAAAAGATGCATTGCTGCAACTAAGGGCGTGTTTGGGCATCTTCATCTTCATAAAACATAACGCAATGAAGCTTCTAAACATGGATACGCTTACTGAAACCTAACTGGAGCCCCGAGTATGGGTTTTGGAGGCTGTAAAATACTCCTAGCCTTCCGATCAATTGTCAGGCGCTTCCTCTGTCTAAGTTTTATTTCTCACCAAACTTATTTAGGACACATTTATTGAGTCTAACAACCCCTTTTTGCTTTTCTTTTCTTTTTGTGACTTAGCTGGAACCATGGGAGGTCTTACAAGTGATCTGGCCACCGTAGCCGCATCTCCACCAGGGAAGGGTAGTGTGACAATTTTTTTTTTTTTTTGAAAATGTGTTCACATTCTTGGATTTTGCATCTGCGGAATCTCATTCCAACTTAATTTATAGTTAGAAAGTTTTATCCTTTTTTGTTTTGGGTTCTAACTGTAACGGGAACATACATTACTGAACTCACGAGTGGTTGCGTGCATGATGGTTTCAAACTTGACTTTTCCTCTTTCCAATTGTAAATTTCCGTATTCCACAATAAAATGAAGACTTATTCCTCTCTACAAAGTCCCCGATAGACAAGGCATGCGTGAACATTATGACGCTATAAAAGACTACACCATAAGTTCACCAACAGAGAAGAAGACTAGACCCCGAAGAAAGAGTAGAAAAGAGCAAAAACCAGATGTGACGTTTTCTGCCCGTTGTTAATGTTTGACACGGCATAAATCTATTATTTAGATAATAAATTGGTCAGATTTCATATTAAAATTCATAGTCATACTTCAAAAAATTGATAAATTTTACTTTATAACACAATCGCGGGCAAAACTGTATTGGTGCTTTGGCTCTTTTGCTTATTTTCTGAGATACTGATATTAATTATCGCAATTTCGTTGTTTAATAACATAATTTAAAATTGATACAGTTAATTTGCACACTCCAAAGATTATGGATTGACTTCGTATTAAAAGTAAATGTTTAATATTTGCATTTTATTTATTTTTCTTTTTTATTAAAATTCGCTTATTTCTTTTTTTTTTTCCCCCATTTGTCTTGGATAAATAAAAAGAAACAATCCAAGCCGCCCTCCTTAGACTTGTTTACTTGCATTCCACACCACTTAACTTAATCTACGCATAAAGATCACAGCCACCGACGGAGGCGGACCCCACAAACTACACTCCTTATCCCAACCGTGCATTTGGTCCTGACAGCCAACTTGTCAAATTCCATGTCAAACCGTCAAAAAAGCTATTTTAAGAAGTCTCCAACGAAACCTCCCATGAAGTATCATGGAAGAACACCCTGAGCTCCCTCTTTATATATACCAGCACACCCTCTCTGAACACAAAAAAGACAGAAGACCTCCAACAATGGAAAAGTTTAAGAGATCAAAAGAACTTCTTATCATGGGTCGTGTAAAGCCGGATGGTAGGTGCAAGAAACACCCAAAGCACCAGCAGGCACCGGGGGTTTGTTCACTTTGTCTCAATGAAAAGCTCTCTCACCTGTTAACTGCAAGCTCTCGTGGTAGGGGTACCAGAAAGGGTTACTCTTCATCTTCTTCTTCTTCTTTGTCTTCTTACTATTCATCTTGCTCCGAGTCTTCTTATTCGACTCCAATGCACCAGTATCGATATTTCCCAAATGGAAAAGGCTCATCATTTTCGTATTTGTTCGGAGGCAAGAATGCGCTCACTAAAAGTAGATCACTGGCTTTTACTTCGAGAATGAGAAGAGATAAAGTATGTGATGATGATAATCAAAAGAAAGGTGGGTTCTTTTCCAGGTTGCTACGTCCAAGACACAAGAGAACAGACGAAGGTTTGATTCATTCTAGGAGCACGAGGGAGAGGGTTATCATCGTCACCAACTAGGGTTAATGAGACTGGTTGTGTTCAACTCGTCATTTGTTCATCAGTTTTTCTTCAAAGTTCTCTGTAATCATCAGATCAGAATTTATAGTTGTATAAACAGAAAGAAAAGAATATCAGTGAAACAACAGAATCAAGAAGGATATGATTATGAATCGAATGTTAATCTTATCTTACAGCCAACATCGATGGCTGCAGATTGTTTCATGAGTTGCCGTTTCCTTGCAATAATTAATGTTGCCTATTCTTTGTATCGTGTGAGCCCAATTTATAGTTTTTTTGGAATTCTACGACAAGTCGTCCAATTCTGTCTCTGTCCACCGATAAGACAAACTTTAAATTTTTGACGAGGAAACATGCTGGCAACGCAGGCTACGATACTATTATTTTGGGCCAATGATATTCCAGTTCCTCTTCCCCGTCGTAGGAAATTTCTTAGCATAAGAACTTCAAAGTTCAACCAGTTTACTTTGATTATTTCGTAGGAGTCCCTGTGTGTGTACAACCTCCCAGATTCCAGGCAACTTCCTGTGCCTAAAATGTTCAAATCCCTTAAGTCGGCGCAACTAACTTGAAAACTAGGTGATGTTAGAATTTGCAACGGCCTCCGAGACCAAGTACAACCTTAACTGATGTTTCATCTTAAAATTTATAGAAAATAAGTGGAGTAGCCTCCTAAGATTATATATTAATCTTCTTTCTTCTCTTTTTTTATTTAAAATACTCACATATGGGTATTCTCAATATTCCCCCTCACATGTAAGTCATTTTTTTACTTGGCCAATTTGGAGTGATATGTAAATAATCTTCATCAGGGCTGGACTTTTGATTGAGGTCAAATAGACCCCCTCTTAGGGCAAACTACTGCTAGGCTACTTATTCTATACAAATTTCAACTCCTTTTTCAGTTGCTTAAATGATAGATTTCTTTTTAGGGCAAACAGTAGGCCAAGATTTTCATTGACTCTAATACTATGTTAGAATTTACAATAAATATACAGGCTCACACAAGAAGGAAAATTAAACCACATATAAGCTCAAGTGAGATTTTATCATAAAACTAATTAGCAATAAATAGAGAAGGTCGCTAAGTTTAATATGTTAGTCTTCTTTTTTTTCTTTCTTCAATGTGGTACACTCACATGTGTATATTCTCAAAAGATGACAATCGGAGAAATTCCGACATAATATTTTTTTATTAATTGCAAAAACAACAAATTTTGATCCGAAAGTTGTTAGGGCAGGATGTAATTACTAATTACGGGGATAGAAGTTTTAACTGTAAGTACTTTTCAGTTATTTTACTGTCCAAAATCAGTTTAATAGAGAGTAACATTTTTAACATCTTCAATTTTATTAATTTTTTCCCCAAAAAGATCTTAAACCATCATTTAGATAATAAAATGATCTTCTTTGTAACTTTTGTTAGGGTAAACGGACCTAAACGTAACTATTCGTTAACTGAATAAGTAGTGAAACCCTTATGTACACCATGCACACATAAGTTAGGACGGGATATTAAAAGTGGCTATCACAAGTCTTCCGTAAATTGAAAAAGAAGATTAGGTACTTCACATTAATTCCACAAGCTCAAACACGTGGAGTGTCGAAGTCAAGAACCTACTGTCCTTTTAAATATTGTAGGATTTCTTGGACCTACTATATATGTTTAACATTCCGTTAAGGTTATTGCTTGAAACTGAGAGTGAAGAATCAAGGGCCACGACAGATTTTGCCCTTATACTCTAATGTACACCATGTATGATATTATATACACTACAAAAAAACCAAGACATTTTGCAACGATTTTAAAACGTTAAAAAATGTTCAAAAACGTTGCAGAATATATTTTGCGAAGTTTTAAAAAAGTCAAAAAAAATATTGTGATATAGGCAAAAGGTTTTGTTCAATGTTTTATGTAAAACGTCACAGAAAACATTAACATTTTGTGACGTTTATAAAAAAGTCACTGAAAGTTTAGACAATCCCATGACGTTTGTAGGAAATGTTGTGGATTTTTTCACATTCCGCAACGTTTTAAACGTTTCAGAATCTTTAATATTTCACGACGTTTTTAAAATATCGCAGAATGTGAAAGAATCCGTGATGTTTCATATACAATTTGTGGTGTTTTTAAAACATCGTGGAATTTGCTACATTTCAGGACATTTTAAAAACATCATAGAATGCCTTAAAAAAACGTTGCAAATAGTTTTTTCATTTTTTCGAAAATTATTTTAATTTAATAATTATTTTTCTTTTATTTTTTCATTTGTCAGAAAATAATTTTAATTTAATAATTTATGAATTTTAATAATTATTTTTTAAATAACAAAATTTTTAAATCTTATTTATTTAATAACCATTCAATATTATTTATGAATTTTATTTATTTAATAATTCTTCAATTTTTTGTATATCATTAATTTTAATAATTATTCATGTATAATAAGAATTTCATACGTGCAAACAATTTATTATTTAATTGCAATTCCGAAACATGTCATAATACACTAATTAATATAAACAATACATCATAAGTGTTTAATATATCAATATGAGTAAATATATATAATCTAAACAAATATTATGTGTAGAACATAAAAGTTTCAAGAGCTCTTTTTGTTGTTTGACTTCGGTAGTTAATCGATCCTCCATTTGTTCAACTTTTTCATTCAATTCATCGACTTGAGACTGTAACACCTGATTAACCTTCTTCGACTCCTCTAGTTCGTCTTGAAGTTTTTTTTCTGATCGAAGTCTTCCCTTGTAGTCGAGGCCCAACTCCTATGCCAACGACGTAATCTAATTTAGTGCCTAAGACTTTGTCGCACGCTTTATCCAATATCATCAGATGACCTTTTTCTATTGAATCTGCCAGTTCCTTATACATTAATTCCTGAAAAAGTAATAATTAATTATATACACTGTCTCATTTAAGAAATATTTGTAAATGAACTATGTACTCACCTATTTTTCTCTGCATTCGGTAGTTGTCCATTGACTTCATCCTAATGAGTGTGATACCATAGCTTCATCCAGTCACACTCTTGCCCATCTTTGTCATTCTATTGTATAGAAATATATTACTAGTAATATTTATTATAAATTTTCAAATATTAATCAAAGTAAAATATAATTAAAAAGAAAACAACTCACAAGCTCATATGGTATCAATGCAAAGGCCTTGGAGCCAGAGTTTGGTTGACATTTAACTTGACTCTTAGGCAATTTGGATTTTTGACTTTTTTTTTTCTAATTGTACACGTAACAAAATCTATTATAACATCTATAAATCACAATTCATAAATACTAAAATATAATCAGTTGTCAATAAAGTTGTGAAATTAAGTTTTGTGATCAAATCAACTAACCTTTGTAGCTGATTGCTCCCAATTCATTCATTCATTCATTATCACCCAGTCCAAAATCTTGTAATGAAGCGAGGTCTGGGAAGGTCTGATAGTACGCATCCTTATCCTTATATAGTAGAGAGGCTATTTCCGGTAGATCCACATGCAAACGAGACAATATAAGAATAATGCAAGTTACAGAGAAAAGGTAAAACTAGCACAGAAAATTTCTATGTAACTAAAATTACAATAAACATAAATAAATGAAATAGAATTAATAATAATAATGAATATCAACAATACTAAATAGAATTAATAATAAAAATAATATATATATATATATATACTAAATTAAAATAAAACTAATAATAACAAAACTAATAATACTAAAAATAATAATAATATCAACTAAGTAGTAACTACTGTTCCAACCAAAAGGGTCTAATACATACAAGTTCTCGTCATAGTAGAAGAGCTCGTAAAGAAAAAACTGAAGTGGAAAGATGTTCTAGGCAACACTTCCAATAATAACATCATCAAATAGAAAAAAATAAAAATACCAAAATCTATAGATATAAATAAAATAAAAGCAAATAATATTAATAATAAGAATACTTAAAGGTGCTAGAAATACGAATAATAAAACTAATACAAATACAAAAAAATAATGAAATAAAATAGTACTAAAAAAACGAAGGAAAGTAAATAAAATACTAGTTGAAAAGCATGTTATTACTAAGCACCTCTAACACTCAGAACCTCCCATAGCTATAAATAAATCAATGCAAGAAAATTACTATGATCAGCAGAAACCATAGCTACTATTCACAATAAAAAACATGCAACAAACCCAGCGAATCTTGACCTCCCCACCCACCAAACACAAAACCTATATCTAGAAAACTTAGTATTCACCCAACAAGCGTAAGACGGATAAAAAGAAAAAGCAAAAGAAGTACCTGGAAATCTTGGAGAGTAAAGTAGGGAGCGGACGATATCTTACTTGCACCAATGTCACAGGAAACACTATTAGAAAAAATGTTATATGGACACCTCCAAAAGTGTTAGAAAAATGTTAGAAAAAATCACAAACATGAACCAAACATACTATCGAAACCGTCATCGATTGGATGTGAGACTCAGAGGAGACGATGATCGAGGCAGCAACATTTATGGTGTAAACAAAAATGTTTACGACACTACTCATCTTCGATCCAGAGGTCCGGTAACTTGTGTCTCCAAATTTATGAGAAAAATGCTATATAATTTTGCACTAGTGACATCCATAAATCCAAAATTGAGATGAAACAGACAGTCAGACAGGTAGCATTAAACCATAAAAACAAATCAATATGAACGAGAAAGGACAAAAGTAGAAATGGAGAGCCTTATCAAGTCCTAACCTATTTGGGTTCACCATTCTTCCCTCCAACGGTGGTCGAGATGATGTGGTATCTCTCTGTAGTGCGACCAAAGAAATGAATGGTTGTACCTCTTCCAGAAATCGCGATGGGGTTTAGAGGGAATGGAGCGCCAGAAGAGATCCATGTCCATGCAGATCTATAAGAGAAAGGAAGAAAGAGAGATTAATAGTTAACCTTGCAATAAATGGTGTCGTCTTCTTCAACGATCTAGCCAGCCTCAACACACAGAGCTTTCAAGACCTCATTAGTGTCACAATGCTTAGGAAGCTTGTAGTTGCCTTGAGCTCTAAGGCCTGAATATATCTTAGCAGTTGCTGCACACTAGATCCAACATCGCCCATTACCACGATGTCCTGATCTAACAAAAAAAAGGGTTTCCCATCAAATGGGTCTGCTTCCGATAACTGTCTGTTTAAGTTCCTAATGTACAATTGTACGAGCTAGATCGGAGGCCTTCTAGGCAAGCTCTGCGAGTCTTAGGGAATAGATTTTAGCTACGGCTCGACCGCCTGGAGAACTGCCTGCATAAAACCATCCACTCTGCCACTGTGACATTATGTGGCTTAACATCCTTTCCATGCTTGGTAAAATGCTTTTTTAAATGAAATCTTTGAACTTTAGACCTTAAAATAAGAAACTTCTTCACAGCAGCATGTACTTCATTGTTTGTCCTCATTCCCTTGACTTTTAACTTTTGCTGGAAAAAATTATAAATTATTGGTCAAAGCTTTAGGCATATGGAAAACACGTACAAATTAGATAGTTTTATAATATTTACGTCTAACTTATCAAATGTAATGTCCAACTCCTTATTAGTAATTTTTTCCATTTTGTTCTTACAGGTAAGGAAGTTCGAGATACCACACCAATCTCACTCGATAATTTGGCAGACTGTACAAAGTTGGTTGGTCGTCCTTCAGCAGGGGAGATCTCTATCTCTAATCTCTTAACTATCACCTTATTAATCTTTGCCAATCTGTGTCATTTTATGACACCCCTTGTTTTTTTTGGATCAATCGTGGATCCTAAAATAGCAAAGGAATAATTTATAATTAGCATATAACATAATCTTAATTGGTTAGATAAAAAAAATAATTAAACTTAATAAATTTCACCAATGTGATGTGGAAGATCATACTTGTAGTGCTTGCAGAAGAAGAGCCCACAGTGGGAAGAATAGTTTGATATACTGGTATCTGATAATCAGAAGCTAGAGGCATCTCTTCAGAAGTTGGTGGAGAACTAATATTGCGTCGCATATTCAAAATTTGTTCATACTTATCCCTAAATGAGTGATAGGTATAGATTTGACATCTTTTGGTGTTGGAGTAGGCTCACAATGCTGGATCCCGTTTCCGGAACCCAACCTCTTAAACTTTACACTTTCACTCTTGCTCTGATACCATAAATGTTGG
>JANSVA010000006.1:9374576-9386121 GCA_025504915.1 Erythroxylum reticulatum
CTTTTTACAAGCAATGCAGAACATAATAGCAATTGTAGAGAACATAAAAATGAAGCAGAACTTGATAGACCAGAACTTACATTGATCAAATACAAGTTAGTCGTTTATTTTCACTGAAGGGATATTGGTGAGACATTAATTACAGGTAACAACCTGTTGGAACAGTTCCATTAACAAGAACATTGCCCAGGTACAATGGTTTTTATGATTTTTCTAAATCAAAAAGAGTGAACAATTGAACAGTTTTCAAACCACATATGTATTACAAGTCTTGCTATATGAAAACTCATAGGAATAACGGAAATAAGGAACAAATAGACGTTCCTCACCCACAGAGGAAATAATGGCCCCATCTGTGATTTTTCAAATCGATTGACTACAAAGGTAAGATTGTTAGGCAACATGACAAATGACCTAATTCATTCAAATAGAAAGGGAGCAAATCCAAAAACCTAGTTGATATGTACTTCAAACAATCAAAACAACACTAATGGGATCTTTCGTTCTTGTAAACTTTACCGATTATTGCAAGAGCTCTCTTAAACACCACCATAAAAGAAAAAAAAGCATCAAGATTGCCAAAGATTGTTGAATTGGAACACTAAAAACTTACACATAAACCTAAGTTCACTGGGTTGAATATTTAAGAGCTCCATCGCCATGACACTTTCTCTAATACCCTAGAAATAAAACACATAGAAGCGAAGAGATTAGAGCGTGAAAATCATATCAAAACCAGTAAGAAAAACAAAGAAGGAAACAATCATAGAATCTAACCAAGTATTGAAAAGGCTTCAACTTGAGCTCGACGGAAGAGAGAAGGAGATAAGAGGATTATGAAAGAAGGAAAAGGGTTTGGTAGTTAAGGGGAGAAATCGTTGTTGGGATATCGGTTACGGTGCTGCTCCGACGATGAGCAGATCCCGTCACGTGAGAAGAAATCCTGATTTGGACGATTGATTTGGTTAAGAAGAGTAGAGAGAAAAACATTGCGACTCTTCTAGAGAAAATGAGAGAGCGGTTAAAAAGTTATGGCAAAATTGACATTTTGGGTTTGGGGTAATCAACTAATGCTATTGTAAAGCAACTTTTTGTTTTTTGTTGGTTGAGTTGAATCAGCCAACCCAACCAGCTAATCACCGAACAAATTTATCAACTATTTGACTAAGTCAAACATCTAATTTTAGTCAGTCAGCTAATTTTTAACTAATAAGCTATTATCCAAATATACCATATATCTATTTTGGATTCATCATAAGTTGGTGTCAGTGATAGATATCAGAGTAAAGAGTCAACAAATGCTTTGTTTATGAAAAAAAGAGAGTTAATAAAAGATGTTAATGAAATAATTTTGATGATAATTATAAATGTATACGATATAATTTTCCTCTCCACTGATTTGTATGCACTAGTGGGTTTAAGAATCAAGTGTGATTTGACATGTTAGTTTACTCAACTAGGTTTAAGTTGCTACCGGTACAAAAACAAATGTTTGGTTTTAAGTCGTAAACGCATGATCTCGACTTAATAAATCAATTTGGTGCCGGAGCTTGCGGTAATTTAAAGCCGAACACAGCCAATAAAGGAGATGTCGAAGTTTCACCGAAAACGACATTAACCAACCGCACTTTCCATCTCGGGATTTTCCTTCTACAGTCTCAGCTCTTGACCATTCTTTTTCTTTTATGTTTTGTCTCTGCATATGCTCTGTTTAATACGTTTTTATTAAATGCTTAGGGTTAGGTGAGCTTAGGACCACGAAGCGTTAGTCACTTATAGACACTCAGTTATGATTCCAAGTAAGAAAATGTTTGCATCTTTCAATAGGTCATCAAGTCGTCAACCCACTAACCAAGTTTAAACCTTCCACCACTTTCAATTTCTATTCCAACAGCTACTACTTCAACTACTTCACATTGACTATATTTAAAACTGTTAAACGCAAATTCTTTTGTTATTCTCGAGTCCCTTATCCAATGCTGATATACATTGGAGATTTCGGTTGCATATATTTGCTTCCACTATAAAGAGGGATTTGAAAGCATGCCGAGCCTGATCATGAGTGCTCTGGTTGACTTCACACTCACAACTAGCGAGTGCGCACCGGATGAGATGCGGCCGTGTGTGGACCTCAAAATTTTTAAGTTTTTGGTGGAGAGGGTGATGACGCTGAAATCAACATCAGTTGCAATAAAACATTATAATACTCGGTTTCATGTAATTACGACTGTAGTTGAATGATCATCTCCGTTTATATAAATACAATTACACTTTAGATATAATTATATTTATAGAAAAAATCCTGTAATTATTAAATCAAATCTTAATTTTTAATTATTATAAATGTCTGTAATTTATAATTAAAAATCTTGTGATCATTTGCAATTCCCTCGGTTACATCTGACACCTTCTGCCATATGAAGAGGCCATCGCTGCCGATTAAGACCACAGAATAGGGTGTCGTTTTCGGACAGTTGTCCGTTAATATCCGGGCTGCTGGTGTTTCACTCGTATTTGTGTGCGCTACGTCCCAAACCAAAACTATGAACCGCTGGATAGTTTTTTAACTGATGTCTTATAGAAAAGGATCTTACCATTGTCAGTCAGAGAGAGAGAGACGGCGGCTAGCCGTGTGTTGATGTCTTATAGAAAAGGATCTTACCATTATTATACATGAATAATTTTCTTATTATTAATTATTATTACTATTAATTATCATTATTTATTTTATACTTATTATTATTATTAAAATTTTTGTAAAAGAAGGGATATTTTTAAAAGTTGCTTATGTATTTTATTTTAGAGACAGAGACAAAAAATTTTATATTTCAATTTTAGAAGGAACAAAAATCTACATTTTTGTCATTTGAAGATAAAATAAAAATTAGTTAAGACAGCAACTAAACATATAAAAGTATAAATTTTTTTAATTTTATCATTTGTCTCCACTAATAAAGACAACAACCGTACACTACATAATTATCCTCAACCAAGTATTTCTATTATAGTCGCTGCATCCAATTCCAAAGTGTTGTAAAAGCTTAAAACCTGTATCGTAAGTCGTTGGTGAGAATATAGTTGACTTCTACTAACACGTTTCGGGTCAAGAACAATGGCTTCAAAGGAGAAGAAATTAATCACCTGTATAGAGAAATAAATTAGTACGCGTTTTAACCCCAGGACATAGGTGAGTTAATAAGAGATTCTCCTGATTTAAGTGAGGTCGTGAGTTTAAATCTTCCTTATGCGTGCAATTGTTTAAAATTTGAAATCAGAGCTTTGTTTTTTGCAAAAGATCTATCCGGTTCGAACGAAGCTTAATTTAAATGCGAGTGATTTAAATGTATCTTCTCATAATTGAAACCTTTCTAAAATACTTCGTAAGCAATAAAAAAAAAATAGTACACGTTTTGTTGGAATAACCGTATATAAATATAACTGACCAGATAAGTCCAACATGTAAATCTAATGTTTGAATGAGTTAATACTTAACGTATGCAACCTAATGTAGCGGTCATTTAGGAGGAAAAGGTCAAGTGTAAACGTAAGTTGACGGACTGAACAAGTTGGAAAGTTTGTGTTTTAGTTGTATTTACATTTGTTCAAGTCCTTTACTGTCTTAACTTGCGTTTGCAGGAAAATTTCAACAGGGGAGAGAGAGACTAAATTACCAATGTAAACTTTTTGTGAGTAGAATTACTATTTTTTAAGTGGAACTATTATTGTAAAAGAAAAGCTTGCAAATGTTGAAATAAAAGGAAGCAAATGCAAATTGGTGGCTTCATTTATTGAACGGTGGTCGGTAATAGTACAATTGTATTGTTCTTAATCATCAGAAGCTATCTCTATAGACAGACCGTCTCATGCGGATGCAAGGACACAGTACCAATCATCCTTCGCGACTCAACGTTGAAAGTTGTCTGTTTTTTAAGTTTTTGGTTGGAGCCAGCACGCGCCTTGCCCTTGTTCTTTCCTTGCTCTGTTCAGTTCATAAAGACATTTGGACCCACTTTATCTCACCTGGATCTGCTGCCACGTTTTCAAACGTAATCAACCCAATTATGCTCACAAAGACATATAAACGAAAACCATACTCATGATTTTTTGAAAAATGAGAATATTATGCCACGGAAAATTTCATTTGAGATGGATTGGATGGGATGCTGATGCCGATGCTGATGCTGATGCCTTGCCTATTAAACACGTCGAAGCAAAAGGATCTCAGAGTTAGGAGATTAAAGATGAGACAGTGCCCTTCGAATGTTATAAAATGATGAATCAACATGAAAATTCTGCTGTTTCACGTGTCATCTTTTGTTTAAAGTGTAAGGGACGTGATGTACTCCGCTCTATATTGTACATATCCTTCTGTAATGTGATTCCTTGGTATCATCTTCTATCTATGTGATAGCATTCTAAAACTTTTGATCATGTTTGTTGTTTAGAGGAAATTAGAGACAATTTGCACATAATTTTCACCAAGTTCAAGCACATATAGAGACGGATTTTTTTATTTACCAAATGTGAAGCTTTTTAAACATACCCCATCATGTTTTAACGGAAAATCTGGATGAAAGCCAATCATCGTGAAAATGGAGTTAGCGTGAGTAACACAGAGTCCGTGGATTTAGTTTCTTTTGACTCGAAGCTGCAATTGCATACTGAGAAGCGACGACTACTAAACGATAATGCAATGCAATCTGTCCTTTTCCTTTTATCCAAAATTTGGAATAATAAGAGATGCACAAAGTTATCGATATATGTAGCCCCGTGTTCCAAGCAACAAGAGAATCCATCCCTCTACAAACGCTCGAAGTTGAAGGTGTTAAGACATGAGAGCCCCAATCTCTGGCATCTCTTTCTGCTTCACATACTGCCCTTTTTGGTCCTCATCCATACGGCGGTGTTACTAAGCAAAAAGTGCATAAAAAAACGAGAAGAGGTTCACGAGCTCCCTATCGACAGAGTCAGACAGTCTTCACGTAGCTCTTGTCGTCTTCTCGTTCCACCAATTTCAACTTTATTCACACACACTCTTCTTTTCTCTTCCCAAATGCTCACCTGAATTTAGCATCCACCGTAATATTTTCATACAATTTTTACCGTCAAGCATAATACCTTAACCTTACAAGTGATAAAAAATCAACCTACTGACAATTATCTGAGGAATGTGACACTTGGTCCATGACAATGTTTCGCCCTTCAGATCGAACGGAGGATTTTAATGTTTTATCAAGTTCAAAGTGTTTTATAAATCCTGAGCACATGCAACTTCAATGCCCACACGCCTTGAGATCCACACTAATTATGCAGGAACCATTAATTCATCAACTTAGGACCGAAAGTCAAACGTAAACAAGAAGTCCTTTTAAATCTGTTGTGTTGTTTTACTATACATGATAAATCACGTTTTCACTAGGTTTTAGGGTCTCAAGATATAATCTTGCTAAGATTCAGGCTTCAAATCTCAATTTTACGAGCTAAATGAGTGAATTTCATTACCAAAAAAACAACAAAAGCTGGTCCTAAATAAGTACATTCTAGTAAGTAGTTATTACATTCACAAATACCAAATTTTAATTTTAGTTCCTATATTCAGGATCTGTCCGTAACGTCTGTTTTAAGTCTGTCCGTCTCTCTTACCTATCGTAAACTGTATTCCTCTGCTTGTTTGTATCTAAGTAGAACCCATTTACTCTCTCTCGCTTTTTTAATTACATGAAACCGATAATATTAAAGAAAATTGAGTAAAAAAGTAGCTACAGTTATGGCAAACAACTAACCAAAACCCGAGAACAGAAACCGACCCGATTCAGCCTCCTTCTTTCTCCATTAAAAAGGCACAACGAACAACCCCACAGAGACGACAGATACATTGCTTAGTAACCAAGTGTGATTTTCTCTGCTCTTTGGATATGTCCCATTCTTTATTCGCTTATTCACTCCGTTTCTAATCACCATATACTTGCAAGACATTAAGACAGAGCGAGAGGAAAGTGTGTTCTTTGTTTCGGTTTTGTGGAAGATGCAGAAACGGCGGCGTAGAGCGGTGGTGTTGTTGAGGAAGATGATAACGTGCGCCGTGTGCTCAATAGCCATGGTGGCGCTCATGTCGGTTCACCTCCACGTGTTCCCTTCCTCCAGAGTCCCTAACTTTCTTGATCCTTATACGCTCCCTACTGCCACCGTATGTTTCGATTATCTGTGTTAGGTGTATCGTTCTTCACTTTCCTCTGGAACCTTCTTTCTGCTGCCGCTTGATGATTCACTGCACCTCCTGAAATTTTTGTTTAATTTTTCTTTTTGGTCTTTAAGCATTTTTTTTATCTTTCTTTCTTTTTTTTAAATTCCAGTTTTTGAATGTTTGATTGATACAGTATCAGAGACTATTGGGAGTTGCTAAAATGGTCGATTAGAAAAGGAATCCGTTTTTCTTGTTTAACAAAATGGATTTGTTTTTGCCTAATTGCGATTTTTCATGAGCAAGCTAATTAATTATGATGAAACTGAATTGGAATAACAGAGCTTAAGAGCTGAGGAAGGGCAAAGCTTGAGGAGCGAGCTCACTCCGCCTCACCGGTCCAAAGGGCCTCTTCCCTCTCACAAGGTCTTATTTATTCCTACAACCCATCAGTTCATTTTATATAGAAAAGGTCTTTCATTTTAAACGAAGCAATCACAGATAATGCTAATTACTATGTGTATGTACTAGCAGAGATCTTTCGTTTGAGTGTGCGTGTGTACATGTTTGATTGGCTAGAGGCTCGTGGGTGTAGTATGGATGTATGTACTAAGACAAACCAGTCATGTATCTTTCATGTTTTCACTCCTTTAGATTTGACAGTTTGGTGGTGCGACTGGGTATTCCGGCATCGCTTTGCTATGGAAGAATCCACACAATCGCGGCTATGTCCCCTGTTCGCTTCCTAGTCGTGAATATACTCGTAAGTTTTTTGCTTTGAAATATATGATCTTGTGTTGCTCCTGATAAATCAGTGTGTATGTGATTTAACAATTCTTTTTGTGGTGGGCATTCAGCTCCTGCAAAGTCGAGAGGTTACCTTCTAGTTCATGCAAATGGTGGGCTTAACCAGATGCGAGCTGGGGTCAGCATCTACCCTTTCTTGTTTTAACAAATACTTTTCTTGCTTTTCCTGGTAGTTATGGTTCTATCAACCACCTGAATGTTGAAGCTTTCTGTTATGTTTTCTTGTTAGAAAAAAGATACAATTCCTTTCTGCTTGCCTCCTAATTCTTTCTACTTTGCTTTTTTTCTATATGCACCTTTTCTTATTACGCTTTTCAAGCAGTTTTTAGAATTTCCGTTTTCATTTCGCCTCTGTGGAATTCTTCAAGCATTCGTATTCTTACATACTTTATAATCAGCTTGAAACAATTTATGATTTCTTCCTGTGCCCAGATTTTGGTTAAATCTTTGTTCTTTTCATGTTCCATATGCATCGATTCTCCTAAACGCAGTTCTCAGTTTCATGACATTGTTTTCATTTTCAACATAATAATTGATCTTTATTAATATGTACTATTATCTTGACTAGTTATTAATTTTAAATTAGTTTCGCATCTTTTTGTTTCTATAGTCTCAAGATATTGTCATTCTGAAATGCAGATATGTGACATGGTGGCTGTTGCCCGTATCATAAATGCTACTCTTATAATCCCAGAATTGGATAAACGGTCATTTTGGCAAGATTCCAGGTATTGTTGACTCTCTAAAAATTATTTTATTACACTTCATCTTCTCCATCTTCATGAGTTCATAACGTTGTTGTCCACTTATTCTGCAGCAATTTCTCAGATGTTTTTGACCAAGATCACTTTATCAATGCTCTAGCTAATGATGTGAAGATTATGAAAAAGCTTCCAAAGGACATAGTTGGTGCTGCCAAACTAGTTAAGCATTTTAGAAGCTGGTCTGGTTTGGACTACTACCAGGATGAGATAGCAAGCCTGTGGGAAGACTACGAGGTATATCTGTTGAAACAGTTCAGCCTGTTTTGCTTTCTTGGTCTAAAAGTTTTTTGTCATTGCAATTAATCAATAGGTTATTCGAGCAGCCAAGTCTGATTCTCGCCTAGCAAATAACAATCTTCCTCCAGACATTCAGAAACTGCGATGCCGTGCATGTTATGAAGCCCTACGCTTTGCACCTAGAATTGAAGCAATGGGAAAAGTAAATGAGAATACATTTTTCTCTTGATGATTTAATGCAGTGGATGTTTCTCTTGCAACATACTTGATGATTATCATTAAGAATTCTTTCACATTCACCTTATAGTTGTTGGTAGATCGAATGAGGTCCTATGGCCCGTATATTGCTCTACATTTAAGATACGAGAAGGATATGCTAGCTTTTAGCGGATGCACATATGGTTTATCCCCTGTTGAAGCGGATGAATTAAAGACAATAAGGTATTGATATTTATGCTGTAAGTTCCTTAGAAATCAATAAAATGTACTAGACTCTATATTGGTGATTAACCTGCTACTTGCAGAGAAGAAACTGTGCATTGGAAAGTGAAGGAGATTGATGCCAGGGAGCAGAGATCTAAGGGTTATTGCCCGTTGACACCCAAAGAGGTTGCAATGTTTCTTACTGCTCTCGGATATCCATCCAACACACCCATATACATTGCTTCTGGAGAGATATATGGAGGTGATACTCACATGGCTGATCTAAGATCCCGCTATCCCATTTTGATGAGTAAGGTTTGTATTTGTGATGACTTAAGTCTTATTGATAGTTGTGCATTTCCCTTTTTGTTTACTGCTATTGGAGTTTATCTTTTGTCAAAAAGAAAAGAATGTGTCTTCCACAGATTGTAATACCAACTACAAAGAGCTGTCATTCGAAAGAATTCAGTTTCCCCTAGTTTAAAAATGCCTTGTTCATATTAAATTATACTTAGTAGTTGCTCATTTCATCACCAAAGCTATAAGAATCCTCAAATTGAGTGGTAAATGGTAATATTTGATTTCAAATCCATTGTAGTCTGATATAGGATAAATTCAAATCTCTCTCCCTTGCACTTTTAACTCGCAAAAAAGCCACATAAGGAAACAATAGGGGGGGATACATTTGTGTCTCCAATTGTTGATATTATGAGACATCAGGCGAAAGCAATAGAAAAATTGTATGTGGCTCACTGGCCATCCAGTGTTGATTTACATCCATCATATCATTGTTTTTTCAGGAAAAGTTGGCCTCTGTTGAGGAGCTTGAACCATTTGCTGATCATGCATCTCAAATGGCTGCTCTTGACTATATTGTGTCAATTGGAAGTGATGTGTTCATTCCTTCGTACTCTGGAAACATGGCAAGAGCAGTTGAAGGTCATCGTAGGTTTCTGGGACATAGGAAAACAATTTCTCCAGACCGGTAATTGTCCCTTTCTGTTACTTATATTGATCAGCTGCTGTGAATTGTAGTCGCCTTTTGACCATCTCCAATTGTCAATAGGAAAGAACTTGTTCGTTTGTTCGATAAGGTTGACCGTGGAAAATTGAGAGAAGGGAAAAAGTTATGTTCTATGATCACAGAACTCCACAAAAAGAGGTATATGTGATTCTGAAAATTCTCAAGCCTTGTATTTTTATATGTATTGGTAATTGATCAAATGATACAGATATTTTAAACAATTTAGAGTATGATATAGAAAAGATTCCATTTCTTTAATCAGTCAACATGTACAATTCCGTAAACATTAAGCTAAGTACAAATTTTTCATTTCCTCCGTTGCCTTTGGATGCTCAGACAAGGTGCTCCAAGGAAGAGAAAGGGTCCTATCACAGGAACAAAGGGCATGGATAGATTTCGGTCAGAAGAAGCATTTTATGTAAATCCTTTGCCCGATTGTTTATGTCAAAGACCATCAATGACTGTGAACACTTCTCTGGTAATCAAGTAGGCTTTGATGGCTGTAAGTGCAAGCTTCTTCATCAAAAAAATCTCTCGGCCTGCATCAATCGCAGCAAATCTATGAATCATAGTTCAATGAAGGTGCTGCTAGCTGGCTGTTACTTGGCTGGAATAAGGGACACGGAGCGTATGTATATATTATATTTAGCTACCTATACAGCAATACCGAGGAAAAGGGACAATATGATTAGGCGCAGACGGGAGAATAGGACAACCGAATCTGAAAGCAGAGCCTTACAGGCTGGGGTGGGGGATAAGCGATTTATTCATTGCCTATACATTTTAAAACTTTACAATATACATGTTTTTTCTATTTTTGGGAGAAAGGTGCATGTATATGATTCATAGTCATTCAAGGCTCATAAAGTGACGGAATCATTATTATTTCTATTTTTCACAAGTTCCGTGTTCTATTTCAATAATGTTGTTCGTCCCTCTCCCTCTAAGATTTCTATATTTGCGGAAGAGAAGGTTTGGTTGTTAACGTGAAGCCTTGGCCATATGTCTGTATAAATAACTTGTGAAATGTTGCACAAGACGTGAGCAGAGTGAACTAAACCCGAAGGACTTGATGGGCTAATCCTGAATTTGAATGGTCTGAGGCTATCAGCTTCACCCATGAACGTTTACTCCTAGAATTTAGAAGTTATGCCCATTTTTATCATCTTCGATCCTATTGGCAACCAGCAAGCGGTCATTGGTGAGAGCATTTCATGGATAGCGACATGGGCGAATTTTGGATTTTACAGACTTGTAAACAGGATGCATTTAGAAATCAAACCTGCAACTGGATTGGAAATAAAACTTTTACGGTGGATACACCCAATTAATGTACTATGAAACCTGATTATGAGCTGGACTTAGAATAGAAAAGAACCAACCAGATAAGTGGATGGATGGCCCAATTGGAAGAAACTCGAGGATCAGGAAAAGATAACACAAATCTCAGTGACAAAAATAAGCACTCCACCACCATAGACTCAACATATCTACTCTTTTGCTCTTAACGATTTCTAACTCCAAGCTCCTCTGCATTACTGTTTTTGTGGCGGAGAGCAGTAGTTGAAGAACAACATGGTAGTTTCTTTCTTGTCCACAGTGCCTTCTCTCGTTCACTTCCCATCTCTTGGAGCTACCACTCGATGTCCCTCCCAATCCCAGACTGTGAGTTTGGTTCCCTCAACCTTCTGCATTATAGAAATGTGGGCAAGTTTTCTAGTACAAGTTATATATAAATACTTCTGCTTCTCTTTATATGAATGAGAATAGGGTGCTATAAGGTGCAGTAAGATTGAAACTGATCTCTCTAGCGGAACCGGAGTTCGGCGTAGAGATGTTTTGAAATGCTTCTTAAGTGCCTCCATCGGTATGGTAAGAGACTTTTTTTATTACTGAAAACTCAATTAGTTATATCCACAACGTTGGCAAACTTTGCAAGAAAATTTTCGTATACAATGTGAGTCACAAATGTATCTTTTCCTTTTATACTCTTTCCTCTTAACTCATGTAATAGCTTGATCAAGCAGGTTGATGTAGAAACCTTTATGACCATGTAAAAATTTTCTTCAGAAAACTCAGAAATCCAATTTGGAATGATATGATGATGAG
>JANSVA010000006.1:9410967-9436954 GCA_025504915.1 Erythroxylum reticulatum
GAAAATCTCCTCTAAACATTTCTTCTCCTTTCCCACCAAAGGATTTTGTTAACCTAGTTGTCCTTGAAGAACAAGAGGTAAATCAAATTAGTTGAGGATACAACAACAAGGAGAAGATAGATTGCTAAAGGAAAAGATTTAAAAGAAAAGGATTTAGATATAAGAAGAAGGATATGATAGCGCAGTGAGGATTTAAAGCTGTGGCAAAGGAGTCGGTAATACTCTTCATCTTGTTTATGTTTTTATTTTCCTTATACCATATCATGTATGGATTGGCATGATGATTTGGATTTGTTGCTTCCGATGGAAAAATGATTTTTTAAAAGTTTTGAAATCTACCGTTTCTCCAAATATAGCATGCTTTCTTTTTCCAATCCAAGAAGATATCCTAAGGTTTTAATTAACCTCTCTCGAGATCTAATGAAGTAATTTTAATTGAAATTGATAATGATAAAATTGAAATCTCTCGATTTGCCAAACTACTCCTAACTATTCAATTGGATTTGAAGTAATCTTGAGGATAATTAATTCACAATTAAAATATCTCTTCAATTGTTTATTAATTTGATAATTGTAGGTCTATTAACCTAATAACTCTCATTGTGCACCTTAACAAAAATAACTTGTTTCAATCTCTCAATTTATTACCAAGTATAAGCATAATAAATATCACAAAGCATGGATATATATATTGAATTCAACAAGAATAAAGTTTATCAAACAGATAAAAAACAATCCTTAATATGGATTTAGAAACCTATAATCATGGTTAACATCCTAATAATCCAAATCAACATCCAAGAAGATGAAATATATGAAGAGAAAAGAAAGAAAAATAGTGTTGTGTCTTGATCTAAAAATCTAGATTTTAAGAGTTTCTCTTAATGCCTCCTTTTTGATCTATTTAATTCTAATATGTTGCCTAGTTTTTGGTGTTTTTCTTATTATAAATTTTTTTGTTGAAGCTTCTAGGGTTGTTTATCCAGTTTTTCCAATTAATTTGGTTCTAAAATATCACGGAAATGTCAAGAATGTAAAAATTTCAAGAGCTAAAAACCACCATCCCATGATGATGGCGTGCCTCTTTCATGCCTCTGTCACGATCGTGGCTTCTTCCCTTCTCTACATTCTTTCTATTTTCTTTAATTTCTATTTCCACTCACTAACAAACACATCAGAAACCCCTTGAAACATAAAATTAAGATCAAATCCTTGCTTTAAACCAATCAAATAATTAAAACATATAAAAACACTTAATAAGAACATAATTCTAAATCATAAACATAAGTTTATCATCTAAGAAAACAATTAAAAACACATTTAAATACCCATAAAGCATATTATAATATATATCTATCAATAATCCATTCCTGGGAATTGAATCTAGTCCAAGAAGTCCTTATAGATATTATCAATCCATAATCATAATAATGTAAGTGGCCTTTAATCTTGTTAGTTATAATGTTAGATGAATTTGTAGTCCTTATTTCTTCAATTGAGAAAATAAATGAATAATATAAGTAAAATTTAATCTTAAAAGTAGACTGAATAACCAAATTCCAAGATAAGAGCTATAATAACTAAACTATGAATGTTTGGAAAGGAAGCTAAAAGAGTTCCTTTATGTAAAAGAGTATTTTAAAAATTTTGGAAGAAAAAGCATGTAAAATATAAAAGAACTCAAAAATGAAATTTCTATATTAAAAATAGTCCTTGTAATATAAAATGGTTATGTTCAATTAGGATTTTTTAATAGAAAATGGTTTTGTTTAATAATAAGGAAATGATAAGCTATAATCAAAAGTTATCTTTTCCAAAGTTCAAACAAACAAGCTACATAGATGTAGTTCATATTTTTTTTCATTAGGTTGCAATACATAATAAATAATGTAATTTTCTCATCATTTAAAATAAAAATGATGCTTAGGTAGAGGAAACCAAGGCTTACAAAATCCTAAGGTAGTATGAATTTTACCAATAATAGAATTTCTAGCCCAATTTATACTCGAGTGCAACATAAAGATGGATTGTTAGTTAGGTAAAGTACAATAACAACAACCATGAAAAGGACTGCAAGGACTTATAACTTATCTCAAGAGAGAGCCAACTGGAAGAATAAGAAGAAATACTCTAATGCTTGAAATTTGAGACTATTCGAACCATTATAATTTACATAAATCAAAAGTAAACTCTCGTAACGTCTTGATGAATCTATTCTTTAGTCATATAAATGAAATACTTAGAGAACAATTGTTCGAGGATATTAGCTTAATGTCACTTTATCTCCTTTTCTCATCACAGGTAGTAAATTTTAAAAAAATTAAATCTAAAAAAGTTGCTATAGTACTTTTAATTAACTTTATATAATAAATAAAGCTATCACTACAACAGAATATATAATTGGCTATGTTTTATTTTGAAACGAACTAAATTTCATTGTACAACGTGGACTTTTGTCGATGATTTTATAATTACTCTCCAAAAGTAAGTCTATTTGTGACGTTATATAATATCATCGCTGAAGCAATTTATTTGGCAACGAATAATAGGAGTTGACGTGAAAAACGTCAAATTTTGCAATGATTTTATCATTTCGTTGCTAAAGGTCACACATTTTACTACTATAGCTAAAAACATCAAAAAACTTGAATATTTGGGAGGATATATAATCTTCGTCGCAAAACATTTACCTTTTATGATTGAAACTTAATTTTGTCACAAAAAGTAACATTTTATAATTATTTTTTTTGTTTGATAATTTTTTGATGGTTAGTGTGCTTAATAATCCTAAGGTTAATTATAATTGATATTTATATTTGATTTTTCATATATTTTAATTTCGGTTCTTTACAAATTTGTTTAAATAATACACATAGTTATTTCATTAAAACTTAAAAATTTATCTTTTTTGATATGAAAAGCTAAACATACATAGAATTTTAATATTAATAAGAAAAATAATAAATTTAAGTTAACTACTACTTAGAAATCTAAAAAAAGTAAAATGTTTTGAAAGTTTTAAACATATTGTTGAAAACACATGGTAGGTTATTTAAATTTTGCAAAATAAATATATTTTGGACCTAAAAAGATAATCATTCCTAAAATTTTAATGTTATATAGGATTAAAATATCATAAATTTAATTTAACTACTATTATTCTTAATCATTAATATTAATTAACAATAAAATAATAATACATATAAATATTGAAATATGGTAAGCAATATAATATAGTGAGATATATATCAGAAGTAGTGCAAGATGTTAATTAGAAGTTTAACAATTCTTAAAGACAAAATAATAAATAAAGTTCAATGTTTAATATTTATTTGAAAAGGAAAAGAAATAATCATTTGTTTGCATGCCCATTGACATTAGAGTCGGTAGAAACTTGAAGGGGTTTCAAATGCCTAGATTCCCAAGAAACCTCCTTGCATGCTCCAAACCATTAGTTGAAATAGCTGAGGATCGTTGACCCTTATGGTTTGGTGAATTGATAACCTATTCCAACAACTTTTTTGTTTTAGCTAAATTTGCAAAATATACAATGAACAATTTCCCAGATCGAATATACACGATAGTATTAGATGAATCGCACGTACTAAGCATTTCAGCTAATGAGCAAAGAGAATAGATCAATCAAATGTAAGTCAAACAATATTAGGAAGTCAAATTTGAACACATGCATACCCGACTGATTAACTCCATGATTGTCATGATGAACAGAAATAATTTTTGCAATCAACCACTGTCCCAAATCACCACTGCCTCCATTTCCATTTATGTTCTCTTGAATATTTGAGTAAGCTTAGTATAACATATAGTATATATAATTAGATGTTCATATAATTACTTTATAATAAAAAAATGAGACACTGATAATAAAGAAAGAGACGTAATAGTTAGAATGATACTAAAAATCTTGAAGAAGAAGATCACTCATAAAAGGCAAGTGGTGATTAGTGTTTGGTGAAGGGATTTGTTCTGCATTAATTTGTTCTTGATATTGGAAAATTTTGCCACATTCCTCCTAGTAGAACTCATTTCCACTATCAGAAACTAGTCACCATGTCGACATTTCCTTTTGAATTAACGGTAACAAGTTAATTATGAAAAGTCAATATAAGAATTCTTATTTGATTATTCGAACACTCTAGCAATGTATTAAGTTTGTGACCTATCAAGTGAGACTAATTCGTATGATAATAAGGTTAAGAATGTTAAGTGTGTACATATTATGTTTAGCATATTTAACTTTAAATTAGCTTCTAAGTTTTGAGCAACTCCATTATATAGGGTTGTGATTTAGCTTTAAATTATCTTATTAATTAACTTGTTAGTTTTGAGCAAGTGCATTATATATATTTTCTGAAATGTGTCTATGTTAAAAGATTTGGCCTGTAAGAATTAAGAGTAATAGGTTGCTATTATTTAGTTTTAATTGTAATGTCTAACACAAAAACACAATTAACCATATTTCTGGTTTTGACCATTTAAGTGTTTGTAATCACAACTTCATTTCACGTTCAAATAAAGTCACTTACATTTGTATACTATAAGTAGTAAAATCAAATGTACATATGTACATTTACATCTGTTGCAGAAGTAGCCTTCATTAAAGCATTTCATTAAATAGTTAGGAGGCATATGTCAAACAAACATGAAAGTGGGTAAAAAAGTTGAGCCATACACATCCAACACAGAAATAGAAGAAACTAGATAAAAAAGTCGAGACATACACATCCAACATGGAAACAGAAGAAGCTATCTTCCAAAGAGTGCAAACAAAAACAAAAACCCATACACCATAAGCAGAACACAATAATCATAATAAACTCTTCCACATAATAGATAAATAGAGAACAAGAAGGAGGGTTTCTAAATAGAAAAGAAGAACAGTACCAACACAAGTAACGATGCTTCTCTGATAGTGACAACCAGAACATAAGAGATGAGCACAATAGAGGGGATCATGCTTATTAGATGTTGAACGAAGAGGAATGTTGATAGCTAACATAAAAACAAGGAGAGTTTCATTTTTTTTTAATAACCTAGTAGAAAATGTCATTGTTTCTTGTTAACAAAACAACGTAATCTTCTATTATGTAATGTTCATGGTAAAAAATGACATCATGTTAATGTTCATAACCGTTATGAAATGATAATGGCATGAACATAACATTATATTAATTACCATATATAATTATATGTATTGTAATGGAATTAAAAAATAAATTACAATAATGTAAACAATGGAAACCAACATTAATTATTGATTTGCATTTTTAATACTATAATTAAATATTATTGAAAATAATTGTAAGTGTAAAAATAAATTTAGGTAACAATAATGTTCTTTTATCAATTTATATGGAAAATTAACAACACAAAAAATAATTTTGTTTACATATATTATTTATATATTATAGGAAAATAGAAATTGTACAAAAAATAAAGATTTCGGGACCATTTTAAGAAATCGTCACAAAAGATGTCATTTACTGGTGAAAATGTGTAAAAGTCGCTAATGGTTTGAATATGTATTGACCTTTGGTGATGCTTTTAAGAATCGTCACAAAAGATGACATTTTATTGACGAAAATGTGCAAAAGTAACTAATGGTTTGAATTTGTACCTACAAAAGTCCCGCCCGCTGTTCATTCTCTCCCTATATTGATGACCTTCCATCTTTTTTGGACGACCTTTTTCTTTGTGGTGTGGTTCTATCTTCTCTAGGTTGGTTCTATTGTCTCTCCTTCATGTACGTTGTCAGGTGTTTATTTTCTGCTTGCTTGGTTGTGTGATGTTGGATGTATTTATGATAAATAAATTTAGTTTTATTTGTTTGTTTGGGTATTTTGTGATTAGAAAACAAAGTGAATGTATAGATGTTAGTGATGGAAGGGAAAAGAATTGATTTTGTTTATAATGTTGGGATGATTTTTGATGCATGTAAGGTGTTTGATGAATTTTATGTTACATTGATGTTAAATGATGGGAGTGCTCTGCTTATGTAGGTGTATTCAAATAACTATAGGCATTGTGTTTGGGTGATGGATAATTGAAGTCTTTTGTTTATAGAAATGTTTAATTAATAAGCATGGTTTAACATTTACATTAGGATGTCTTTTCCTTCTTTCTAGACGAAGATTGTATTCTTTTTATTTCTTGGGTTTTGAATCAAGTGCTAGTTTCACATATTGTTTGATGACTAACATTAATGATTTAATTGAATAATGCATAATTTAGGTTCATGAACTTTATTTGTAAGTTTTGATTAATTTGATCTATTAATAATTATTTTATAAATAAACATCAACTCCACAAATCAATTTACCTTTTGATATATCAAAAATTGTATGATGGAGTCATAGGATAGAAAATGTGTTTCCTTGTTATGGTTTATTTAAGTTAAGCGTGTCTAAAATTCTATTTCTATGAAATAAGTTTTAGATTGATTTTGAAGCCATTATAGAAATTTTTATTGATAAAATATAAAGTCAATCAACCTCATTTAACTTTTAACTAACCAATTATCACAATTATCACAATGAGATAGTTGAAGTGGAAAGTTGACTAAGAATTGTTCTTCAAGGTATCATATGTGCAAATGTACTAGCTAAGCATACACATCCAATCCAACTAGCTGAAGAGAATAAAATTTCAGGTTTTTTGTATTTAATGATATGTAGTACGTAAGTGAGGCATGAATGAAGAGATTTTATGACAAAATGTCATTGGAAAGAGCAACATTTCATTGGTGATGTTGGAGCGAAGATAATTGAGTAGGGGAAAAGTTAGCAAGAAAAGGATGAATTGAAGATGATTGTTCCTATTTAAAGTAGGACATTATTAGGCCAGGCGAGAACATTAGATTAAATTTAAGTTGCATTGACAACTTACAAAAATGTTTTGATGAAAATGTACTATACTTATTAACTATCTTAGGAAAATTTATTCACTATACATGTATTTTCACTTTGAAATTGCAATCTTGGTGTTAGGAAACTTGTTTAACAACTACCTGTAAGATGTTCAACTAAAATTCAATTTGAATCTCTAGTGTCACTGTCAAATTGGGTCCTCTGACTTCTCACTCTCAGTTGAAGTTTTTGTCAGTCACAAATTATCGTGAGCCCATCACTTCCATAATTTTATTAAAGGTAAGTTATTGGTTATGTGTCCAAAAATTGTAGTTTTTGAACAAGTTTATTAAATGAAATATGAAATTGTCTTACTTGCAGGCTATCGTTTGTTTTTAGAGCATCGATAATCGACTAACCTCATCATTCTTCTTTATAGTTTGTGGGTGTCCATCCATCCAAGTAAGTCGTTCAACTAATTTCTAACATATGTTTTGCTTTTATAGTACACGACCTTATGTTTGGGTATAGTGTGAATGCAAAGTAGGTGTTGGTTTTACATTGTGGTTTGCAATATTCTTAGAAACATAGGAATATGGGCTGGAACTTTCTGTTTCTTTGTATTTGGAACTTTGTGTATAAACTTGAATCAAAAAATTGAATAAATAGTAACTTGTATAGTCAGGTAAAATTCAAAATGATTTTGATGCATAACAAAGTCATATGATAGTATATAGGTTGGAAACCCATGAAGCAACTCCCATAAGGCCTATCGGTGAAAAATTCCATGAGCCTAGGAGTCACAACGAGAAGTCCCTTTCTCGATTCACAGGTGTAAACAATGCCACGTACTTTAGTGTTGTTTTGAATTGATTTATAATTATATTATATAGAATGGTGATTACATTTAGTAATTTAGTAATTTACTTTTATGTGTATAGCTAGATGGATAAAAGTTGGATGTCTCATAAAAAATGGTCCACTAATATGTAGAAGGAGTTAATAGTTTCATGCAATTTTTAAAAGATCAAATGGGTGATGAATGTCGTATTCGTTGTCTATACATTAATTGCTTAAATGTCGACTCTCAAGTCAAGAGGTGGTATATAATCACTTGCTAATTTGAGGCTTAGATAAGTTCTATACTCTATGGCTTTATCATGGAGAATGTAAGGAAACAAGTTATAGTATAAATGTTAGTACAAGTTATGATGATAGTAACAATAATGATGTTGACGATTGTAATGTTAGTGATGATGGTGATGATGGGATTAGAGATATGTTAGACGATTATAGGAATTATATGGAGACTATGAATGAAAAAGGTGTGCCTAACATAATTGGTATTATTATAGAAGATAATTTTAGGAAGTTATTGAAAGTTGCTCAAGAAGAATTATATCTAGGGTGCTCAAATTTCTTACAGCTATCTTTTGTTGTGTAGTTGTTACATTTGAAGGTGTATAATAAATTAAGTAATAAGTCTTTTGATATGTTAATTGACTTGCTAAATGATTCATTACCTATTGGGCATAATTGCCCAAATCTTACTATCATGCAAAGAAATTGTTAAGGGAGCTTGGAATAAGATATATATCAATACATACTTATAAGTATAATTGTGCTCTATTTTGGAAAGACACTAAAGATCTTTAGGAGTGTACCATTTGTAGAACATCAGGGTGGAAAGTGGATGATGGGAGAGGGAACAAGATATCTAATAAAATCTTGAGATACTTTCCTATTAAACCACAACTATAAAGACTTTTTATGTCAACAAAAAAAACCATAGATATGAGGTGGCATAAAGAGAAAACTTTGATGATAACATTATGCGTCATCCAGCAGACTCAATGGCATGGAAAGACTTTAATGGACAGTTTCATTGGTTTGCACAAGATTGTCGTAGAAGTAAATAAATTGTTTATATTGTTTGAAATGTTATGTTGATGTTTGAGTTATGTTAATCCGTATTGATGATATTTCACTTATGTAATGTGTATTGTTGATTTTTTACTTATGTTTATGTAGGATGTTATTATTTCATTTATAGGTATATGCAAAATGTTGGTGTTTCAGTTACATTATATGGAATGTTGATATTTCATGTATAGATATATGCAGAATGTTGATGTTTCAGTTATGTTATGTGGATTATTGGTGTGTGTTTTATAGTATACAGAATGTTGGTTTGTGTTTTATGTTATGCGGGATGTTTGTGTTTGACTAATGTTTATGAAAATGTTGTTCTTTTAGTTATGTTTATGTGGATTGATATTGTTTGAGTTATGTATACATGTGGAATGTTGGTGTTTGAGTTATGGTTTTTGTGGAATGTTCATGTTTAACTTATTTTTTACAGAATGTTAATGTTTGACTTATATTTATGCAAAATGATCATGTTTGACTTATATTATTATGGAATGTTGATGTTTGACTTATGTTTATGCGTAATGTCAATTTTTCATTTATAGATATTCAATGACACCGGGTAGAAACAAGGGAAAGAAGGTGGCAACTAGCATAATTGATCTAAACCTACAACAACTACATCAATATGACCCTATCGAACAACCATCGAGTTCATCTACTAATGAAGGTAGTCGGCAATAACCTTTATCTACCTTAAATACTGCTGAAGGGTCTTCAAGTCTGTTAATTTTAACCACCTATAGTTACACTTTTGCTCAAATACATGTTTAATATGTTTTCTCTTATCATTATTCTTTTGTTGTTAGGTTCCAATACCAACATAAGAAAAAGAGGTAGAGGTATCACTAAAGGTTCTGAGTTTCAACGCATAAATGTTGCAATGAATAGCAAGTTGTCTATGCATATTAACCCCACACAATGTCATCTTGTTGACAAGATCCAATCGACAAAATTGTCCAACGAGTTAGGAGACGTTGTCAGGAATGAATTACCTTGCCTTCAACATGCCATGTAGTTGAAGGAAGACAATTGCTACATAATACTTTGGAAAAAGTTCTGTAATTTTCCAATTTATTCAATTATATGCAATTCTGTTTTACTTATTAAAGATTAATTTAGCTTATACGTGTTGTTCATTGATGAAGCTCAATATCGTCAATATTGAGAACCCTGAAGTTTCAAGCTGTGTGAGTTCATTGTTGAAACAAAGGGGGAAGGATCATTGTTATGACTCTATAAATACTACAAGTCTTTTCCTATGGATGAGGAGATAAGGAGACATGTTCTCGAATGGGTGACTTTAAAAAATTGGAGTGAAATGTGTGATTATTGGGCCTCTACCAAGGTTAAGGTTTGTCTTCTTTCTCTTCACATTTTCTTCGATTACTTTTGTTACACAATTTAATGACTATTTCTTTTCTTTATTTAGGATAAGTGTGAGAAAGCTAAGGTTAATAGAGGAAAAATGAAAACTCTTCACAACATCGGCTTTAAATCATTTGTTATAATAAGAAAAGAATTTGTAAGTTCTTCGTTTAGAAGTTATTATTATATTAGTAAATTAAATATTATCTATTGTGTTTCAATTTCTCTCTCTCCATAAAATAGAGTCAGAATCAATTACATAGAGAAGAGTGTGATAGGATCATACTCTACAAATTGATACATTACAAGGAAGATAAAGGCTGAACGTCTGAAAATGCACAAAATAATTATGTAAGAAAAAAATTTAGAAATTTTAAGTTTCTTTATTTATGTAATACTAACCAAAAATATTTGAATAAAATATTGATTTTGTGTTTTAAATTTTATGATAAGATGCAAGAGTTGTTGCAAAAATCATTGTGTAACAGAAATGAGCCATAGGTAGATGACATTTGTAACAACGTCCTTGGTATATGATCAGGGTATATCAAAGGTTTTGAGTATGACCCGAAGCCAATTGATTCATTCTCGTCACAACCATCATATGTAATGATGCTTCAAGAGGAGAATCGGTTGCTTAAGGCTTAGTTATAATGTAATGAAAAAAAGTTAGATTGTATAAACGAAAAGTTAGAGCGTACTAAACCAAATTTACAATGTATTGAAAAAATTAGACCATATTGAAAGATAGTTGACTAGGATTAAAAACATGGTGAAACAAATGCTTGGGTCAAAGTATGTAAGTAGTAGTGACAATGAGGAGGAGTCTTAGTTTGTGCATACAATTTTTCTTAACTTTTGTAGTTAACATTTAATTATATTTTACTTTTTATATAAAATGCATCTAATTTTTAATTATTTTATTCTTATTTTAGTTTACTTAATTAAAATTATAATTAAATGATAAATTCTTTTAAAAATAAATATTCGTCTTCAAAATGTTTTGCCTACATATAAAGTTGTCACCAAAATTTTTTAGCTACGTTTTTGAATGGTCATCAGTAACTTTTACCTACATAAAAAATGTAGCTAAATATATTTTGCTACCAAAAATTAATCGTTGCTAAAACATTTTAGCCACAAAAAGTAAATCGTCGCCATATAGCCTTTGCCACAAACAATAAACATCGTAACACATCATTTGCGACCATTTTCATATTCTTCACTTATCATTGTTTGCGACGGAAGACTAATTGTCGCAAAATATATTTTTTGACAGTTTTAGAAAAACGTCACAGATAATATTTTGCTATCGTGAATTCGTGACGATTTGTTTCCATCACTAAATGTTTGTCCATGATGTTTTGTCTCTGTCGTAGTGTATATAAACCCATGTTTTAGTTCCTATGGTACCACTTTGAATTCCTCGAAGTCACCAGGCTTCAACAAAAAACAAATCCTTTCATAAAACAAACTTCTTCAAATATTGCTGGTGAAACTAGCCCCCATTATTTCAGTTTCGCTTCACTACCATTATCATTTAAGCTTAAGTGCTCATTCTGACATCATTCCAATAGGAAATGACTTGAAAGGTAAGTAGAATAGGAAGAATTTGTGGATTTTGTTTATCGTTTTAATAAAAGGAAAAGGAAAAGAAGAATAAGAATAAATGTTCTAATGCTCGAAATACAACGGTCCAGAAATTAAATATTTCTTGAAATATACCCTTCAATAGTTTTTGAACTTTGTCTTCTTCAATCTTCATTCATACAAACAAAGAGCTAGGAATTCGATGATGTCTTTATTCTTCTTCATTCTTCTTTCGTGTAACATTAATAGGCATCCATGATTTTGGGGAAAATTAGGTTTGGCTGATTTAAGCATTTGGAGGGTAAGGAGAGCCGGGTGGAGGTGGGGGCTTTCAAGTTAGTGTCAGGTTGGATTATTGGGGTTTTAGGTTAGGAGCCACGCCACTAAATTTAGAGACAGGATCCTCTGTCTAATATTATGGTGTCTTATTCTGTTTCATAAAATCTTAGCCATTTATTTATGTGGGTTCCGTATTTATTTATGCGGGACTTACAAGAACTCACATAAATAAATGATTGAGATTCATGAGACAGAATAAGATACTATAAAATTGGACAGAGGATCCAAACTCCTAAATTTAGTTGGTTTCATTGTAGGAACTTTGCTTAATTTTTTAACAGAAGTCTTCTAATAGTAAGGACTTTTATCCAAAATTCTAAATATTGAGGGTTTTTAAAATTTTTTTCCAACTACATGAAAGGTTTTCGTCTTTTACTCAAAATATTAATAGAAGCTACATGATAGTCTTTTACAAGTGGACATTCACTATGTGTTAAAATTTTGATTTATTAATTAATTGATTTACAATATACATATTATTATTTATATAAAATATACTACAATTTTTATATATGCAATATTAATTGATTGTGTCAATAATTAATAAATACTAATTTATTATATTATATTAATAATTAAAATTATATGATAATAAATTAAAATTTTAACTTGTTATATAATAAATTAATAAATAAGACAAAAAAATTTAATTTAATAAATAAAAAACTTTATTTATTTTTAATTAATAATCCAACTGGTAAAAAAATTTATTTTTATTGATTTACCATATTTATACAACATTACTTTACATTAAAAATAATAAATAATATTAATTGATTTTATTAATAGCTAATTTTATACTGTTTTATCATGATTTATTAATAGTAAATAATTCAAAATTTTATTTAATTTTATCAATTATTTAATGATATTAATGAATAAGATATTCAGTTTTTATTTCATCTATAATTGATTAATTAGTTTCTATTTTCTTATTTTTATTCATATCTTATAAAATTGTTTTATTTTTATTATTACTCAATATAATTGTAAAAATATAAATTTAATAATTTTAAGCTAATAATTATTTCCAATGCGTTATTGAAACAAGAAAAATTAATCAGCATTAACACTAACTCCATCATACTGATACTATAAGAAACTTATACAGTAGCAGTGATTACTTCAACAAACGATAAAAACACGAATAAACAATCAAAACTAGCACAAGTCCAGCGGAAAAATATGATAAAAGAAATCGCGACAGTTACCGTCATAAGCATACGTAAAATGGCGGGCTCAACATGCTTTTAACTACCCACGCAATTCAGTTAAAGATCAACTCTAGACTAAAGAATGGAGCTTTCTCTCTCAAGGTTAGGGTAATGAAATCTTGTTGAGCTCCAGGAATCTTCCCTTTCCCATGTACTTTCATTGTTTTTGTACATAATTAATTAATTAATTAATGTCAGTGCTGCTCAACTGGTTCATATATATGGTTAGTATACTGTAGACAGGTGATGCTGTATTATTGTTATAATGTATGTATGTATACAGATATGGCTCGAACCAAACAAACTGCACGCAAATCCACCGGCGGGAAGGCTCCGAGGAAGCAGCTTGCCCACAAAGCTGCTAAAATGAGGGCTGTATGCATATGGAACCTTTTTGGACGTTGATTTCTTGAAATAGTTTTTCTTTATGACTGATATTTTCCATATTTTCTTACTTCAGACTCCACCCCATACACCGAAGAAGCCACACAAATTCCGCCCTGGAACCGTCGCTCTCCGGTATTAACTGCAAAATAAAAAAAACTCATCTTCGTCGACAAGTATGTTTAGTTTTTTTTTACGTTGGTTTGATTTCTATTTCATGTTAACATGTGATTCAGGGAAATAAGGGAGTTTCAGAAGTCCACGGAGCTGCTTATCAGAAAAATTCCGTTCCAGAAGCTGGTTCGTCAAATTGCTAATGATTTCAAGGTATCTACAAACTCAGTTCTACTACTCTCCCTCGCTTCATGCTGCAACTTGAACGTAAAGTTACGTTCCTTGTTCCTATACTATATATGTTTATATTGAATGCTATAAATAATAAATATATATATGTATCGACACGTGCAGTCTTCCTCTCCTCCTGAATAAAAATGGTTGTTGTTGCAGATTGGTCTACGATTCCAAGGCCATGCAATCCTGGCATTGCAAGAGGCAGCAGAAGCATATATTGTTGGACTGTTGGAGGATACGAATCTCTGTGCCATTCATGCCAAGCGTGTCACGATAAAGGTTGACGATATTCAACTAGCTCTGAGGCTCCGTGGTGAAAGGGACTACTGAAGACTTGTGTAACTCTTCTTTTGAGATTGATAGGATACAATAAGACTAGGAAGCATATTTCGTTCTTTTCTTCCTGTCGCCAATTGGCCTATTGTTTGTTGTTGGGAGATGGTATAATCGTAGACATCTTGAAGATTTTCTTGGAGATGCCAGTGGAAGATAGCTCCCTGTAAATCCTGATGAAATGCACTCCCGTCTGTCATTATAAAATTTTCAAATGGTCCTCTTTCTATTCTTCCTTTTTCTTCTTTAATTTTTCCGCTTTGGATTATAATTTGGTAGGGGAATATGTAGTTACTAAACATGTGTGCTAACTTACCTTACATTCATATTGAGTTATTGGCGATAATCCAATGACAAGATAGAAATTATCTATCAAATTGTATTGTGAAATAACATTAAGAATGGAAAAAAGAATAAACTTAATGTATGTAATTTAAGCGATTTTTAGTTTCAGAATTATTTTATTTTTAGATTTAATAAAAAAAGTTATCGATTAAGAACGTCCGTTCAATTTTTTTTAGTTTCTTCTTATTTTTGTAATCTATTAAAAGTGTTCTTCGTCTTTTTTCTTAGTTTATTTATTAATTTATAAAATATTATTTAACATTATTAATTTCTAAGAATTACCTCTGCCCTCTCTCTCCCTAAATTACATCCTTACACCTCGCTGCTTTCTAGTTTTGGAAAGCTTTTGGCACGAGCTGGAAATGCTCTAAGCAAATCCAGATGCTCCTGCCTCTGGTGACATGGACAAGGAAGAGGGCGAGCTAGATGGGAACATCGCTACAAAGTTTGGAGCTAAACGGAGTGTGAGAGTAGATTACTCCAAGGAAGCTCTTCTAGGCCTGTAAAATCTAGGAAAACTTAAAGGAGATGGAGGTTCTCCCCTAAAACCTGCCGCCAAGGGCATTGGAAACTCTGCAGTAAAGTGTACTGGGAGTAAGGGCACTCTGAGACTTGCATGTGTGGGGAACTTTGCAGTGAAGAATGTTGGAGCTGAAAAAATGATGGGAACCATGGAGCACTCCAAGGAATTGTCCAGGCGCACCTCGGGGAGAGGGAAGTTCAACCAAAAAACCTGCTTCCACTGGAGAAGGGAACTTTGTATTGAGGAGCATGGGAGTGAGGGAACTGTGAGGACTACAAGTTTGTCGCAAAAATTGGCAGATGGGTACCCTGCAGGAAAGAGTGCTGGAGTTGAGATAGCGTTCACTAAGGAAGACTTCCCAGATCTACGCAACACAGGGAAGCATCGAGGAGCTGGAAGTTCGCTCCAACAATCAGCTTCCAACGGGGATGAAAACCAGAGCAAGGAAGGGGACCGTGTTTCCCCTAAGTCTTCTTGGAAGTCGAAGGTAGCAGTTTCACCAGCGAAGCACAAGTTAACCCACTTCAAGAATGTCATGGTTGATGGGATCCTAACTCCTCCCAAAGAAATGCTGGAAGTAGGAGCATCTGTATGGAATTCAACATTGGTGTGATATTTTGGAGCAAGAGGCCTTCATATCGGCAAATTCAAAAGTGGGCGCTAGAAAATAGGGTAAAAAAGGGCTAAAAAAACTATGCTTACTAGGAAGACATTTTTATTTTTAAATTTTCCAATGAATGCAATCTCAATGAGGTACTATGGTCGGGTCTATGGAATATAGGTGGTCAATCGATGTTTTTACAAAAATGGGGGTCGGGAATGTGCTTGGATAGGAGCAGCATTGACTCAATTCCCATTTAGGTCATTTGTCATAATGTTCTACTAGAGTTTTGGACTTTGGAAAGGCTAAGTTACTTAGCTAGTTTGATAGGGAAAGTCCATTTCCATGGATACACAAACAGCTCGCATGGAATGCATTTGCTACACTAAGATTTGTGTGGAGGATGAGAAGATTTGTGAGTTGCCTGAGCAACTATCGGTGATGAAGCTAAATGGGGGAGCGGTGGGAGCTAGTCAAGGAAACTTAGCTATCTGTGGAAGCCACGAGCGAGTCATAAACTATGGAGACCTACAGGAAAGAGGTTAAAAGCTGGTAATCATGATGAACTTATGGGTGTTGAACATACCTTGAATCAAGAACTAGTTGGGGGATTAGATAATGAATTTGAACTTGACCAAAACGAGTGAATAGCATAAGGAGTAACATCCCTTATACAGAACCTACAACCATTCACACGTATAGCAACCAAATTCCTGTACAAGCATACAAGGTATACAATTCTATTCAATGCTATACATATATACATTACAAAACTCCCCAATGGTTAATTAACAGTAATAATACATCTTTACATTTACATGGTAATCTAAAAGAAAACATACAATTTCCTTTCTTCATTACATGTGCAATAATCTGTAACTAAAAACATATTCCAAAAGTACTTTTTCTTCTATCTGTTGGCATTTTTCCCTACAAATGTTCCCTGTACCTCACTCCCATGACTTAGACCTATATGGATTAACACTTATGCTAAGCTTGAAAGCTTAGTGGAGAAAATACTTAGTTTGAATGATCACTCATAGTGGTCATCCGCCAAGAACACACATTGAGAAATATCACAACTCATATATCATAAATTCACATTCATGAACCAAACATTGATATTCAATGCTTATGTAAACAATGATGGCATACCTAAGCAAAGTACATGATGCAAATATGCTTCAACATATTATCTATGTATCGAAAATGCACTTTTATAAGCCAAATATTGATATTCAACGCTCATTAATATAAATTATCAATATAATTGTACATTATTACAACTCATCATTACAACTAATACAAATGCTCATCAATACCAATTATTCATGTTGTCATAATGTATTTCATTTATGATTGTTAAGTTTCTTTTTTGTATTAAGCCTGTACATTTTCTGTGGGTGTGGAGAGCAAGTACTGTGGATATCTGAAGATATCAAACTGTGGATACTCAAAGGTATAAAATTGTGGATACCCAAAGGTATCGAACTGTAAATACTTGAAGGTATCAAACTGTTGACACTGGTGGTGTCAAACTGCAGCAGCTGCACTGTAATCTATAGACATGCCTATCTATCCACAACTGAGATAATAGAGTAGGTACTATAACATTTTCTTTAACCTTTGAAAATTTCAAAATTCATATATTAACGAATTATATGATATACATTTCAAGTCATAAAATCTATATTTTCATTCATACATGTAATTCATGGCTTACCACCATTATTAGAAGGGTATCCAAATCACACTTGTATAATCATACCATACACATATGAGTAATGAATATGTGTACAAATCATTTATGTATATGTACATTTTCTTTGGAATGCATTATGCTCAATCTTATATTTCAATGTTTAGTCTCCCAATTCAAATGTGGTAAGTCCTATTTCATTCATTTCTAAGTGTTCGAAAAGTTTCATACACATTAAAAAAGGGTTAGATAAGATTCGCTAAAAATCATAAATGAAAACAAACTCAAAATAGTGAAATTTGAGCTAAACCTCAAAGTGGTCTAAAAATAGGCAAACTATCAGTCCATAAACAAATCACATGACAGACTCTAGTTGTTCCTTAATATTCATATAGAAAAGATATGAATTGGTTGTAGAACATTTTCTATTCGTGTCTCTAGTTTTTGAAACACCAAAGATCAGGCCATTCGGACTTTTAACGCATAAGCTATAGACCAAATATCACACATTGCTCCAAAACAGGGGTAACATCAGGTCACCATTTTGCAATTTCAAACATCATAAAGCGAGAACTAAGTCAGAGTCTCTTCTAGAAACTTATATTTCTGTCTTAGTTTTCATGTGCAACTGAAATCACCAAATTTAGAGGTCTGTAGGCTGATTTATGACTTAAACAATGTGACTAGTTCAACAAACCCTAGATAGAATTCTACTACACGATAATCTCTTATCATATACAGCCAATTCTATACAAGATAACACCAAAGCATCATCTCAAAAACCATTCCACATTCAAATGAATCTTTTTACATATTCAAATGTGCACAAATACAGAAATTAACTTCGTGGAGTCCTTAACCTTAAAATTGGCAAAAGAGTTCTTGTAATGCTTTTCCTTCCCTTCCTCTTTAGCTTTGCTTGAATCACCAAGTGAAAATTGATGAGACGAAGAAGGTAAAATGGAGAGGAGAAAAATCTAAAGTTAAGATCAAAGTGTCGTCCATCTTGTCTCTCCATATGCCTTTTCATGAATTTTCTAGTTTTATTGTTTCAGTCCCATTGAATCATATGTCACAATCCTATTAAACCATGTAATACAATCCCAATGGACCACGTGTTACAATTCTATTGGGTCATGTGTTTCAATGCTATTGGACCATGTCTTACAATTCTATTGGATACACATACTTTAATCTTATTGGTCCATGAGTTGACTTTGGTAAAATTGCATATTAATCCTTCTTCTTCCTTTAATTCACATATTGGCCCATAATCTTATCAATTTATTTCATTCCCCTATATCTTAATTTTCTAATGGAGTAAAATTCATTCTATTTTGTTAATTATTTTGGGAGTTATACCCAAAACACTACAAACTATTCAAAAACTAGGACAACAGTCATAACTTGACTTTAAACTAGAATTAAAAAATCTTAGAGACAGAATCAAATTTTAGTTCCTTCATGAAAGTTTTAGTCGTATGTCTCTAGTTTAATATCCAATTTGGAGGTCTACAGGCCAAGATGTGGCTAAATTATAGAAATCCATTTAGTGGAACCTATCCATTTAGCGAGGTGCACATCCAAAATCAACTAACTTCGGTCTTATCATACAAGAGCAACATAAAAATAAAACCAATTTAACAAAAAACATCCCATTTACTTATGTAATACTTCTTTTATCAATTACCCTCACACCATATTTATAAATCTAAGAAAACATATAAAACATTTCCATACATATTTCACATCTAAGTATGTATGTCCATGCCAAAGCGAACAAATTGTCCATTTACCCTTGTCTTTTACATTGAGGACCATTATATCTCTTACTATAATTAAATGTACTTAATTCATTATGGTCACTTCTTAATACACCTTAGACATGCTATAATACTTTCAAGGTATATGTTAGGGTATTACACAAGGAGTAAAGTTTGAGCAAAACATGTGAGCAACACAAGGAGCATAATCTGTAAGGAAAGAATCAAGATACTGAAGCACATAACAATGAAACTCCCTTTAATAACTTAGGGTATTGGGAAGATTTCGACAAAGAACCTGATCTGTGTAAATTTGAGATGGTTATTAACAAGAGAAAGGCAACCAAATTGAAGAGTAAAAACAGGATGAGGGAGTTTCAAACTCCCACCTAAAAAATGAATTTCTTGGCTTGGAATATTAGAGGGCTTAATGACCCTCTTAAACAATAAGTTGTTAAAGATAAAGTTATAGAGAATAAACCAGTAGTGTTGGGTATTTTGGAAACTAAATTAAAGCTTCCCCAATTACAAGTATCTCTTGCTTTTTTGGGTGGTAAATGGACAATGACTACCAATCATTCTTTTCATCATATTGGGAGAATCATTATAGCGTATAACACGGAGAGAGCTAGCGTTTATTTAGGTTTCATGTCAAACCAAATTATTCACACTAAATGAGAAATTCAGGATATACCTGGCAATTTAGATTTTTTTTTTGTTATCGATGCCGCTAATAAGGCTTTTTAAAGAGTCAAACTATGGGAGGATCTTAAGGTGATCCAAGCGTTAATAGGAGGACATTGGACTGTGGTGGGAGACTTCAATTGTGTAATTTCTACATTGGAGATAGAGGGTGGTAGTTCACATTTAAGAGGAGTATAGAAGGAACTTTCAGAGATTATGATGGGATTAAATATGGTGGACTTACGTTTTGTGGGATTTCTCTACACATAGAGCAATAAACAATAGATTGAATATTTTTTAAGGAGGAAATTAGATAGATTTATGGTAAACTAGCTTTAGCTAGATAATTTTTCCCATTCTTTTTTCCAATGCGATGAACCAAGATGCTCGGATCATTTATGGATAGGGGTTCATAGAATATAGGGTGATAAATTCACTGGAGCCCTATTTAGGTTTTTTAATTTTCTAGTTAAAAAATAAAGTTTTGAAGAGCTAGCTAAAAATAGTTGGGACTCAACAATGGCCGACTATAAGGTAGTTAGTTAATGAAGAAGTTACAAAGAGTAAAACTTGTATTGAAGGTTTTCATAAAGACTAATAACCTGGAAACTGCAAATCCGCTTCAAGAAGTGAACTTGAAAAATATAGAGATAGCTAGTTTGAGGGACTACAATTCAACAATAATTACTCATAACTCCATCTTGTGGAAAAAATCTAAAGTTAATTAGCTTAGGGATGGTAATACTAATATGAAATTCTTTTACAACTCTATTTTGATAAGAAGAAATAGAAATAAAATTATTGCACTAGCTGATGAGAGTGATACTTTATGTACTAGTCGAATTAAGATGGAGAATATTACTACAAACTTCTTTAAGGGGCTAATGGGTACACTTAAAACTGGAAGAACAAATGATGTCTTATGGGTCATTAAATAGATAATCAGCCAAGAAGATAGGGAAGCACTAATTGGTCTAATTTCAGTGCTAGAAATTAAAAACACCTTGTTTAGTTTGAATCCGTCTAAAGCCCTTGGGTCATATAGTTTTAATATTTTTTTCTTTCAAAAGACTTAGAGCATTGGAGGTGATTTGGTGGTGGAAGTGGTGTAGGAATTTCTTATCTCTTCAAATCTTCTTAAGGAAATCAATAGAGTGTACATATGTATTATCACAAAAGTTCAAAACCCCACTAGTATGAAAGATTTTCACTCTATATCTTATTGCAACACCATTTACAAAGTCATTTGAAAGATCATTACGAACAAATTAAAGAAACGCTTGGAGTATATTATCAATATTTCCCCAGGCACTTTTGCTCAAGGACAGAGCATTAGGGTAACATCTTGCTTATTCAAGAGTTGATGAGGGATTATATTTCCATGAGGCTTATCATGAGCTACTGCATCAAGATTGATTATTTCAAAGCTTTCGATATTATTAAATGGATATTAACTATTGATTGTCTTCAAGATTTTGGCCTCCTAGATATTTTCTTAGGATGGATAAAATAGTGCATTTCTTCAGCTAAATTTAGCCTACTTATCAGTGGAAGGCCCAACAAGTTCTTCAAAAATTTCAATGATATTAGACGGGAGGATCATCTTTCCCTCTATATATTCTCACTTGTCATTAGAGATCCTCTCTAGAATGTCGGTAGCCCTTGTTGTTGAGAATATGAGATTCAAATTTCACCATAAATATGAAGTGCTAAAGCTAAGTCATCTAGCATTTGTGAATGATTTACTTTTGGTGTGTGGAGCTGATCCATATTCCTTAAATCTAATAATAAAGATTTTTGAGGAGTTCAGTAAGAAGTTCAACTTAAATATTAGTTTTCTAAAAAGTTATACATATGTTTCATTAGATATGCAGAATGCGGAGGGGTTAAGCAATTTGAAAAAACTTTATATTCATGTTCCTCCATTAAGATATCTGGGTATTCCGATTACCACAAAAAACCAAAATATAGGGATTGCTTGCCTTTAGTTGAAATTTACAAAACTAGGATCAATGCTTTGCAAAATAGGTGGTTGTCTTTTACTAGAAGACTGTAGTTGATATCTACAGTACGAGGAACGTTAGCACGCACTGGAGTGCTCATTTGGTGCTACCTAAGAATGTTGTGAATGGGATTGAAAAGTATACCAAGCAGTTTATATGGGATGGGAAAATTGGAAACTTAAGAGGGGCTAAGGTGAAATGAGATAAATTATGCCTCTCTAAGACAAAGTGGGGTTTAAGGATTACATCTCTTATGTCTATGTAGAAAGTATGACTGTATCTTTTATGTCTATGCAGAAAGTAATGCTCATAAAGAGGATGTGGTAGATATTTAAAGATAAGGAGATCCTATAGTCTAAGTGGATAAACGAGTATTACATGAAGGAGAAGAGCTTTTGGCAATTAGATCAAAATAGAGAAAAATCATGAAGTTTTAAGCAAATGTTGAGATAGAGACATCACACTTACCACTTGATGAAGAAAATAATTAGAAATAGGGACTCAACGTGGTTTTGGTTTGATAATTGGATTGAGATGAGTCCGTTAATTAATAGGAATAACCTTAGACATTTGATAATCAGAATTAAGAAAGAGTTAGCTCAATAATTCTTAATGGAAGCTGGGATTGCAATTTTAAAGGGGCTACTAGCTTGATTAACATTAGGGGTGTTCAAGAAAACCCGCGACCCGAACTTGAGCTGCATGAATCGAACTTGTAAACAAGTTTAACCGAACCTGAGTTAAGGTTTGATTCGAACTGAACCTGAAAAATCAAGTTTATAGTTTAGTTTCAGGTTTCTAACTTGGAGTTCTAGGTTAACTAAACCTATAGCAGGTTAATCGAACTAAACTTGATTTATAGGTTTAGGTTTAAACCTGAACTTGAAACACCCAAAAAATCTATCATATATTTAGATATAATTTAAGAGGATATTAATAATAATAATTTCACTAGTATTTACTATATTAATTCTTGAGAAAACAACGAAGAAAAGGAAAAAACTACTTTAATTCTATGTTATTAAATGTTAATCTTGAACATTGCTATTATAAGTAACAAATAATGCATAACACTCAATATTTCTACCTCAAATAGTAATTAATACGTGTCAAAGTTATTGATTGAAGTATTAAACTATTAATAGAAAAAATTCATCGACTAAAATAATAATTGTTTAATAATTTATCTCCTTTTTTTCTAGTATGGATCTTTTGTAAGACACTGATTGGCTTATTTTTTACTTTGCTTGGGTTTAACATATTGGATTAATCTTTGATGGATTTTATATGCATACTTTTATGAATAATTTGTATTTTTTCACCAATTATTTTTATAATTTTTTGTCATATATATTGATATGAATAGGTTCTGGTTATCTTCAGAACGAAACCTAAAAATTGGTTAATCGATCCTATAGTTTATTTAGGTTCAGGTTCAGGTTCAGGTTTGTGAAATTGCCGAACATGACATTCAAGTTCAGGTTTAGGTGATTTATAAATGAGTCAGGTTCCATACCATGAACACCCCTAGTTAATGTACTTCTTACCTTTACTTCAGCTAGAGAGGAGGATAAAATTATCTGGATAGATACCAGCTCTAAGGAATTTACCAATAGATCAATGTACAAGTTGTTTAAGGTGATGCAACCTCGAGTCATTTGGCTAAAACTAATTTGGCAGAATTCCTTATCCCCTAAGACAACTTTTATTTATTGGCTCACGATGAACGACAGGCTTAAAACGAAGGCTAAATGGTATGGAAATGCTATAAATCTCGACACCAATTTCAACTTATATGGAACAGAACATGAAATTCGAAACCACTTATTCTTCCAATGTAGGGTCTCACATGTTATTTGGAGAAAAATTAAAAACATACTGCAGGTATTTTGTTTCCAGTACAATTAGGGAAACTTATTACAGTGGACTACCAACATGATCATTAAGATGAGGCAAGATGGAGTAGCTCTCCAAACAGCCTTTTGATGCTTAATTTATTCTATCTAGAAGGAGTAAAATAGACGGCTATATACGAGCAAGGTGATGGATGCAACAATTAGTTGGCATTACTGTGCCCTAGATAAGAGACCTCCTTCTAGCTAAAGAAAAGCATCACAATCTTAGTACAAGCATGAGAAGACGTTTGAATGTGCTTCACATGCAGCAATAGAAAATGAAGACCTTAGTATTTATTTATGCATTATCTTCTAGTGTGCTTTTCACTAATGTTACCTAAGCATGGACGCTTGATCTGGGTTAACAGCTTAGATCACCTGCTCACAGATATTGTTCACTTTAGGTCTTGTCCCAAAGCGGAAAATATCTGTGAGCAAGTGATGTGGGCTATTACAGTGGTATCAGAGTTGGTACCCGAACTGTTGTGCCAGCTAGGCTGAACCCTAAAGAGGACTGGGCCCTAAAGGGGGTAAAGGTGTGAGATCCCATATCAGTTGGAGAGGGGAACAAAGTACACCTTACAAGGGTACGGATACCTCTCCCTTACAGATGCGTTTTTCATGCCCCAACACAACGGATCCCATTAGAAATTTGAAGTTAAATGTTATAGGGCAAGAGTAGTATCAGGATGGGTGGCCTCCTGGCAAGTTCTCCGAGAAAGCAAAACAGTGAGAGCTTGGTTGGGCCAAGGCCCAGAGAGGACAATATCTGTGAGCTGATCTTAGCCTAACCAAGCCTTCACAGCTTTGCTTTCTCGAGAACTTCCCAGGAGGTCACCCATCCTGGTACTACTCTTGCCCCAGCACATTTAACTTTGGAGTTCTGATAGGATCCAATATGTTTAGGCATGAAAAACACGTTTGTAAGGGAGAGGTATCCATATCCTTATAAGGTGTACTTCGTTCCCCTCTCCAGCTGATGTGAGATCTCACACTCTCCACTCCCCTTTATCCCTCTTTAGGGCTCAGCCTAGTTGACACAACGGTTCGAGTACCAGCTCTGATACTATTAAAGTGTGAGATTTCACACAAGTTAGAGAGGGGAACGAAGTACGCCATAGAAGTGTATGGATACCTCTCCCTTACAAACATGTTTTTTGCGCCCTAATGCATCGGATCCCATCAGAACTCCGAAGTTAAATGTGCTAGGGCAAGTGTAGTACTAGGATAGGTGACTTTCTGGGAAGTTCTCGGGAAAAGAAAAACTGTGAGTACTTGGCTGGGTCAAGGTCCAAGCGGACAATATCTGTGAGCGAGTGATCTGGGTTGTTATAATGGTATCAGAGCTGGTATCCGAACTATTGCGCCAACTAGGATGGGCCTTAAAGAGGGCTGGGCCTTAAGGGGCTGGAAAGTGTGAGATCCCACATCGGTTGAAGAGAGGAATGAAGTGCACCTTATAAGGGTACAAATACCTCTCCTTTACAAACGCGTTTTCCATGCCCTAATGCACCGAATCCCATCAAAACTCTGAAGTTAAATGTGCTAGGGCAAGAGTAGTACAGAGATAGGTGACCTCTTGAGAAGTTCTCGGCAAAAGCAAAACCGTGAGAGCTTAGCTGGGACAAGGCCCAAAGCGGACAATATCTATGAGCGGGTGATCTCGATTATTACAAGTGGTATCAGAGTCTGCACTTGAACCGTTATGCCAGCTAGGCTATGCCCTAAAGGGGTTGGAAAGTGTGAGATCCCACATCGGTTGGAGAGGGGAATGAAGTACACTTTATAAGGGTACGGATACCTCTCCCTTACAGACGCATTTTTCATGCCCTAACACACTGGATCATATCAGAACTCTGAAGTTAAATGTGTTAAGGCAAGAGTAGTACCAAGATGAGTGATCTCTTGGGAAGTTCTCGGGAAAAGAAAAATCGTGAGGGCTTGGCTGGGCCAAGGCCCAAAGTGGATAATATCTGTGAGTGGGTGATCTGGGATGTTATAGTGGTATCAGAGCTAGTACTCGAATCGTTGTGCTATCTAGCTAGACCTTAAAGAGGGCTAGGACCTAAGGAGGTGGAGAGTGTGAGATCCCGCATCGGT
>JANSVA010000006.1:9447006-9469087 GCA_025504915.1 Erythroxylum reticulatum
GGAGTCAGTAATACTCTTCATCTTGTTCATGTCTATTATTATCCTTATACCATATCATGTATAGATTGACATGATGACTTGGATATATATTGCTTCCACTGTAAATAAGATTTCTAAAAAGTTTTGAAATCTACCGGTTCTCCAAATATGGCATGCTTTCATTTTCTGATCCAACAACCTATCCATTATTCTCATCATGTAAACATTTGTATTGCCAACTCACATAAGTGCCATGTATACTTGTGGTCTATATCCCAATGAAATCATTAAAATCATAATTCATAACTCATTGATCACAATTCCAGATTTTTCCCAAAAAATGATTTTTGGGTCTACTATTCTTGATCATTTAGACAATGAAAATGGAGAAATTTGAGAACACTTTCTTCTATAAAGTTTCTCCCCTATTTCTTAGGTTTCTAATGACACTAATATCACTCAATTTGAATTGGTATTGTGAAAGTTATACTATAAATATTTTCGGACTAGTTTTATTATGAGATAGTACCCTATACTCAACTTCCACCAAAAAATTAAAACTTTTAGAGTCTGATTAAGAATTTTATTTCTTCATATAATTTTTATTACTATGTCTCTAGTTTACTCCAAATCAATAATCAGTCCATTTAGATAAGTATAGGAAAATATATACCAAAATAATGAAACATGTTTAGTGCAGAGAAAAGTTCGACGAGGTGAACTCTTGGAAGTTCATCGCGGCGAACTCCTCCAGAAAGAAATTCTCATGAAATTTTCGCAAGTTCACCATGGAGAAGCCTATAGTTGGCCACAACCAACTTTATCTGAAAGAAATCCTAGATAAATCCTTCAGGTTCTCCATTGAGAAGCAAGGAGTTTGTCGCGGAGAACTTTCACAAAAGCAAACCCAGTTTTTCAAATTCAGCTCAGATTTTGAGACTCTTCCACACAGAATTTGAATTTGACTTATTCATAGAAAATGTAGCTATACGTCTCTAGTTTAATCCAAATTAAGAATCATACCATTTTAATAACTAGAGAAAAAGTTATATTTAAAAGAATAAGGCATACTCAATGGACATTTTCCAGCCAACCATCTTCAAATTTTCTATATTTTTATACTTAACATAACTTGTACAAAGATCACCATTTTCTACTTCATTTATTCCCCATTTTCAACTCCATTTCATCTCAATATTATTCACTAACAAGCATCTTATAAATTTGATCATTAACCCAAAAACAAGATATGTTCATGCAACTATTCTTCAACTCGCAATTCTCATTCAAACATCATTTTCACAACCAATCCATATTACAAACATGTATAGCACAACTCATAGTTTTCTTACTCCTCATATCCAAAATCATCCACAAAAATAACTCCTAACCCATTATTTAGCATTTATATGAAACAAAACATCTCTATAGCTCATTACTCATCTAGCATATATGTATAAGCAAAAAAATTCACAAACTCTTATCATCCACGACACATACATACATAAAGCACCATTTCATGCATTAACCTCTAACTATCATAATAAATGCTCCATTTAACATTTCCCATAAAATTAAGGCATAACTTACTTGATTTAGCTACCAAATCTTCAAATTCTTTAAGAAAATCAAAAATACCTAACTTCAAACATAACCCACGATTATCACCATCTTTAGGGTTGGAAGGTTAGGGTTTTTGGTTGGAGTGAAAGAGAGAGTAAAGTGAAGGAGTAGCAAATGGAAGATGAGATGTTCAATGTGGTGGAGATTTGAAGAATAAAAAATCAAGAAGAAGAAGAGAAGAGAAGGTACGAATGAGAGAAGAAGAAAACCGAAAGACAAAACTCCAATGGTTTTTAAGAGAGAAGCATCGTGAGAGAGAGAAAATAAAAGGGGGGTTTTTCAATAAAACTAAAGACTTATGACATGTGTCACTTGCTCCAATTTCTAAAGCATTAAGAATAGGTTCCTTCATTTAACTAGTCTAATCAAATTTTGATTTCTACTCCAATTGTCCCCTAATTTTCAATGACACTCGTGAATAAATCCTAAAGTCACTTACCAAAATTTTCATTGCCATTGGACAGAAGTTTCTACTACCATTTATTAATAGTTTTGTCACTTGGCAATTTTCCTAGTCCAAAAATACCCAACAAATTTTCAAAAATTTCTCCAAAATTTTCAAAAATTCTAAATCCACAAATACACTCTCCAAATTAATTTTCAACATATAAAAACTACAATTCTCAATAAAAATCACATTTAGAAACAATTATACCTAGAATGTCAATGAATGCATGTACAATCATTTCCATGTGCAAAATTTTACTATTCACGTGTATATGCATGTCATATTATGCATGAATATGAAATGCATTTTCTAATCTCTCAATTATCTCTCATATATTCTATTCTTGCTGCAACATGGGCAATGGGATGTTACAATTCTCCCCTTCTTAAAAGAAATTTCGTCCTCGAAATTCTTACCTAATTGTCCAAACAGGTGGGGATTGTCTCCTCATGTTCTCCTCTGTTTCCCCTGTGGCTTCCTCAGTTGAGTGATTCCTCCATAGGACTTTCACCAATGGAATGACTCGATTCCTCAACTGCTTAATCTATGATCCCACTATCTTGATTGGCTCTTCAACATAGCTTAAGTTACTTGCAACCTCAATCTCTTAAGCCGGTATTATATGTAACGGATCCGATCGATATCTTCGGAGCATAGTCACATGAAACACATTATATAGTTGAGACAACTCATTCGATAAAGCCAACGTATAGGCCAAAAGTCCTATCCTTTCAATATTCTCATAAGGATCGATGTACCTAGGGCTCAACTTGCCCTTTTTACCGAATCTCAAAACTCCCCTCCAAGGTGACACTTTAAGGAACACTCTGTTTCCCATATTGTACTCCATATCACGTCGGTGTTGATCCACATAACTCTTTTGTCTATCTTGAGCCGCTTTAATTCATCTTTGGATCAATTTCACCTTATCCACAGTGTCTTGTATCAACTCCGAGCCTTCAACCATTCTCAAGCCCTCTTCATCCCAATATAATGGAGACCGATACTTTCTACCATACAGTACCTCATACGGTGCCATCCCAATACTACTGTGATAATGATTATTATAGGCAAACTCAATCAAAGCTATGTACTTATCCCAAGCTCCTTGAAACTCCATAACACAAGCTTCGAGCAAATCCTCAATAGTCTTTATTATCCTCTCACTTTGTCCGTCTATTTGAGGATGAAATGTTGTACTGAAGTTTAACTTAGTACCTAGAGTAGACCATAGGCTCTTCCAAAATCTCGAAGTGAATCTGAGATCCCTGTCTGATACAATAGACTCCAGAACCCCATGCAGTCTCACCACTTCATTCACATATCTCCGGCCCAACTGATCTAGTGAGTTATTTTCCCTCGCTAGTAAAAAGTGGGCCGACTTAGTCAACTGGTCCACTATAACCCATATTGCATCATTCTACCTCAGAGTCTTGGATAATCCCATAATGAAGTCTATAGTGATTCGTTCGCATTTCCACTCCGAAATGGGCAACTAGTGTAGCTTCCCTACTGGAGCTTAGTACTCAGCCTTAATTTGCTGGTGTGTCATACACTTAGACACATACTCTACCACTTGCTTCTTCATTCCGGGCCACCAGAAATGCTGTTTAAGCGTGTTATACATCTTGGTAGTACCAGGATGCATAGCATAGGCAGCCATATGAGATTCCTCAAGAATTTCCTTCCTTAGATCCTGCAGATTGGGCACATATAGTCTCTGCTTCAACCACAAAGTCTCATCTCTCAACTCAAACTCATAATCTGGATTCATCTCCACTTTTTCTATAAGCTTCACCATATCGGGATCCTTCCTCTGTACTCTTCTGATCTATCATGTAACATCGGCCTAAGTTTCAATCTAGCAATCAAGGCCTCATCATGTTCCAAATTCAATTCCACATTCAAAGCTCTCAACTGAATTAAGCCCGATAACCTTGATAACTGAATCTAAGCTATACTGGTATTAGACTTTTTACTCAAACCATCAGCTACCACATTTGCTTTCCCCAGGTGGCAGTCAATTATGCAGTCATAATTCTTCACTAACTCAATCCATCTCCTCTGTCTCAAGTTTAACTCCTTCTGAATCAACAGATATTTCAAACTCTTATTATATGTATAAATCTGGAAGGTCTCTCCATACAAGGAGTGTCTCCAAATCTTTAGAGAAAAGACAACTGTAGATAGCTCTAAATCATGCATTGGATAAATAATTTCGTGAGACCTTAGTTATCTAGATGCATAGGCAGTCACCTTTTCATACTGCATCAATACACATCCCAATCCTTGATGCGAAGCATCACTACACACCACATATTCTCCAGTCCCCGATGGAATAGTCAACACCAATGCTATAGTCAACCGATGCTTTAGCACCTCAAAGCTCTTCTAGCACTCCCCATTACATCTAAACACAACATTCTTCCTCAGAAGTTTTTTCAAAGGGGCTGAGATCAAAGAAAACCCCTCGAAAAACCTCCGGTAATATCCGGTCAAGCCTAGGAAGCTTCGAATTTCAGACACATTCCTTAGAGCTTCCCAATTCATCACTGCCTTTATCTTCTTTGGATCCACCTGTATGCCTTATCGAGTCACTATATATCCTAAAAACACTACTTGATTTAACCAAAATTCACGCTTACTGAATTTGGCATACAACTACTTTTCCCTCATAATCTGCAGAATCACTCTCAGATGCTCAGCATGTTCTTCTCTACTCTTTGAATACACCAAAATATCATCTATGAACACAATTACAAAGTGATCTAGGTAGGGATGAAATACGTTATTCATCAAAGCCATAAAAGCTGTCGGGGCATTAGTTAACCCAAATGACATCACTAAGAACTCGAAGTGCCTATATCTACTCCTGAATGCACTCTTAGGTACATCAGCCTCTGCTATCTTCAACTAATAATACCCTGATCTCAAATCCAACTTAGTAAATACTTGAGCTCCCTACAACTGATCAAGTAAATCATCAATCCTAGGCAACTGGTACTTAGTCTTCACTGTCACCCGATTTAGCTACCTATAATCAATGCATAATCTCAACGTCTCATCTTTCTTCATCACAAACAACACTAGAGCTCCCCAAGGTGATACACTGGGTCTAATAAAATCCTTTTCCAACAACTCCTATAGCTGAGCCTTCAACTCCTTTAGTTCTACAAAAGTCATCCTATAAAGAGGAATAGATATAAGAGCAGTACCTAGAACTAGATCAATGGTGAACTCTGTTTCCTAATCTGGTGGTAAACCAGGTAGTTCATTGAGAAACACATCTAAGAACTCCCTAACTATGAAAATGTCCTGTACACTCTGCTCAGCTTTAGTATTAATGACGTGAGCTAGATATGCCTCATATCGTCCCTACATCAACCTCAGTGCACTCACAAAGTATATCATCCTGGCTGGCACTGCTTGACCAATTCTTTTGATACTGCCCTCAGCTAACCAGGAGATTCAAGTACTACCTCCTTGGTATAACAGTTCATGATAGCCTTATGAGCAATAAGCCAATCCATGCCTAGGATAACCTCTATCTCTCTTAGCTGTAATATAGTCAAGTCAATCTCCAACTCTGCTTGATCGATCCTAATTAAGCACCCCTTGCAAACCTCTCCTATGACGGTAGTACTACCTATCGGTGTACTCACCTTTAGTCTATACTGTAGTAACTCCCTATCACAATGCAGCCTACATCCAAATGCGGTGCGATAAAGAAGTGTGTGGACCCTGGATCTAGTAGTGCAAATGCCTCATAATCATAAATATGGAGCGCACTTGTAACAACATCTGGCAAGTCCTGAGCCTCCTACATAGTCATAGCATAGACTTAGGCCTGGGACTATGGTCGGCTGCCCCGCCCCTCAGTCCTCATAGAAGGACTCCCATAGCTCACTCTGCCTCTCTGCCCGGATCTACTAGCTCTGCTCTGCTAGACCATAGCATCACTTCCAGATCTCCCACTCCCACCAGACTGAGCTCCCAAGGTAGCAGGACAATCTCTGATCTAGTGGTCAAAAGAGCCACACTTAAGACAAGCTCCAGCCAGTTTCCATCCCTTACCTCTATCCTCTTCTCACAATTCTTATATGGAGGTATCTGACTCTGCACTGTACCACTTCCACTGCCTGACTGTACAAAACTACCTCTCTATTTGAACCATGACCATCTAGGTCCAGCTGGTGGTCTGAGGCTTTATTTTGGCGCTTACTGAATCTTTTGCCAGAACCACTCTGACCCTTATTAAAACTCTTCATTCTGGACCCTTGCCTAGTCTCTGCTTTTCTCTCACTCAGTAGCTGTTCAATTCTGATCGAAGCAGCTCTCATCTCAGTGAAAGTACTCAGGTCTGAAAGCAGCAACCTTGTTCTGATCTCCATATTGAGTCCATCCTCAAACCTCCTACACTTGTCTTATTCTGTAGGGATCAGAGTAGTAGCATAACCCATCAACTTATTGAACCTGATCTCATACTCAGCCACTAACATTCTACCCTGTTTCAATTCCAAGAACTCCTTCATCTTCCTATCCAAATAGATCTTGGGCATGTAATTATTTCGAAAGACCCTTAGAAAGTCTTCCCACTTCAGTTGACAAGGCCTGGTGGTACTTCCTGGGACAGTCTTCCACCACTAGTAAGCTGGGCCCTACAGTAAAGACACTGTGTAATCGAATCTCTCATCTGACTCATAGTCCATCTGATCAAAAACTCTTTCTATCCTTTCTAACCATCATTCGGCTTCAGCAGGGTCCATGTTATCATAGAAGTCCACAGGTTCCTTCTTTCTTAGTGTATCATACCTCCTCTCCCTTTTTTCAAGAACTCTAGGAGGCATCTCCTCTGATCGAGATACCGAGGACTCCCTACTAGCTCCTACCGATCCTATCAATCTGATCACTTAGAGCAGATGACCTATAACAAACAATAACTTCAATCATTATCCGCATTTTTCATGCTTAACATTCCTATATGTCCCAACAGATGCCAAACCATGCTTTGATACTGAAGTAAATCATGTGTTAATATAGACTTTACGTTTAATAGACAAAATGCAGACGAAGGGGGATTGAATTGTGTATTCTTTTGCGTGAATACAATCGCCTTTCAAATTTCTTTGAAAAATAACTTTTTCAAAAACTATTAAGTAAACAATCACAAAGTATTGCAATTAACTTCTATATACTTGTATAAAACAATAGAAATTGAAAATTGAGAATTAGAGAGTAGAGGTTGACACGGTAATTTTATCCTGGTTCACCCCAAACCGTGGACTACATCCAGTCCTCAGAATCCTTTCTGAGATTTCACTATTCTTCTCACAAGTACAAGTATTCTTTTTCACAGAGCCTCTTCAGGTCTCTTACACCAAGTATTGTTTTTTTCACTTAGCCTCTTCAGGCTCTCAGCTTTTCTTCTTTCTTACAGAAAGATATTGCGAGCTCTGTTACAGTAATGATAGCTCTAGTGTTTCGCACAATGAATACAGTTTTTGCCAAAGATCATAAACTTTTTAAAATCTCTAACTTTTTAATCTTCGACTCCGACTTGTATTTATAGCCTTCGTCTTTAATTGCTTTTTCATAACTGCTTCTTTCTTCTTGCTTCTTGATTTTTGATTTCTTGATTCCTGTAGAAACAGTTATTTAGTTTGAGTTCTGTAACTAACTCAAACTAGTTAACCGTTCAACATGGTATCAGTTCTTCGTCTTAGTTTTTCTTCCGTCTTAATTTCGCTTCCGCTTTGTCTTTCTTTCTTTCATCTTACTTTTGCTTCCACTTCTGTCTCACTTTCTTTCGTCTTACTTCTTCTTCCGCTTTCATCTCACTTTCTTTCGCCTTACTTCTGCTTCCGCTTCGTCTTACTTTCTTTCGTCTCACTTCTGCTTCTGCTTTGTCTCACTTTCTTTCTGATCAAAACAGTTCAACAATTTCTAATATTATTATTATTTGAATGTCATCAAAATTATTAGATGTGAAGTCATTTTGACTTAACACCATCTTGTCAATCAACTTGTAGGCTTGATCTAGCTTTTTTCTCATTAAACTACCTCCTACTACAGAATCTATGATACTCGTGGTCAATGGGGTCATTCCTATATAAAAATTATTGACCTGCTGCCATGTAGAGAACCCATGAATAGGACACTGTGCTAACATATCCTGAAAACGCTCCCATACTTTATATAAACTTTCATTTTCATATTGAGTGAAGGAAGTGATGTCATTCTTCATCTTTGCAACCTTGGCAGGAGGGAAAATTTTATCAAAAATAATCTCATCATCTTATCCCATGTAGTAATCTATCCCGACTACAAACTAGCTAATCATGCTCGAGCCTTGTCCCTTAAAGAAAATGGGAATAACCTTAATCTCACCACATCTTCCGATACTCCATTCTGCTTGAGCAAATCAAAAATATCCAGAAATGTCTCCAAATGGGTGTTCAGATCCTACAAAGGCAATCTTCCAAATTGAGATGCTCTCACAATAGATGTAATGCTATGAGGAATCTCAAAACTCGAAGATGTGATCGTCGGCCTTATAATGGGAGGCATGGGTCTATTGTTAATGTTCCATAGTCAAATCTATCATAATTAACTCCCTTCTCTCTTTAGTATGTGGCATCAACCTCTCCTTGTGTTGTTCCATCTCTACGAACTGCTCTTCTCTAATCCTTTCTACTGTGTTACTACTCCGAGCCAATCTGGTTTCCTTATGCAACCTGCGAGCAGTTTTTTCAATCTCAGTATCTAGTAGCAAATTCTCGGGCTTTTAACAATAGACCCATGCTCTGTTATTATTTTCTTTTTATATGTTTCATTTTGTTTATTCTCACTCGTGGTCGGCCTTATAATGGGAGGCATGGTTCTATTGTTAATGTCCCATAGTCAAATCTATCATAATTGACTCCCTTCTCTCTTTAGTATGTGGCATCAACCTCTCTTTATGTTGTTCCATCTCTACGAATTACTCTTCTCTAATCCTTTCTGCTGTGTTACTACTCTGAGCCAATCTGGTTTCCTTATGCAACCTGCAAGCAATTTTTTCAATCTCAGTATCTAGTAGCAAATTCTTGGGCTTTTGACCACGAGTGAGGATAAACAAAATGGAACATATCAAAAGAAAATAATAACAGAACTAAAAATGGAAAATAAAACACATCAAAATAAAGCAATCAAGCAACAACTAAAATACGCAAATAAACAACGAAGCAAGAATTAAATTTGAGACAATCAATACCGTCTAATCTAATGAATCATAATAAGAAATTTATTCCCCAGCAATGGCGCCAAAAACTTGTTGCAGTCTAAACAAAACAATATAAATTAAATTCTATCTAGACCAATTAGAGGTAAGTGCACCCCGTCGACAAGTAATATAAAATGGTAAGAACCGAATATCGTACCTAAGAGAATTTTAATACACAAGACAATTAAATTAAACAATGAAAAATTACTTGAATGATCAAGAATTGATTGATTTAAAAATAAAATAAAATAAAGTAAGCAAATCAAGGAAATATAAAAAAAATGCAAGGTTGAATTAAAACAACTAGATTTAATCAAATGATAGAAATCGGTTAAGGTGTTGGATTAAGATTAGATTAGATTGTAACGGCGGATTGATCTAAGAATTACTTCACTTAAACAAGTAGGACCCAATGTTCATGGGTGTTCTCTTCTCTTCTAAATCCGAGTCACCCACTTGGTTCATAGATAATTCGGAATAAAAGGCATTTAATACAAGAAGCCTAAAACTAAATTCGTTAATCCTAAGTATCCTCACACAAGATCCTAAGGTTAGTCTACACTTTAGTCTCAAGTATGTCGCTTGATTAATTTTCTAATAAATTAAATCCCAGTGGTTTTGGCATTCAATCATCTAAGGTCTTAATCTAGGTGATCAAGCTAAATTAGGACTAAATATGCATTTAATCAAGCGAAAATCAATACCACAAAAATTATCCTAATCTAATATCAATCTTAACCTTAACCAAAAATAAAAACTTACTCACACATATTCATCAATGTAACATAAATCATGGTCATAATATATGATTGCATTGATTAAATCTACACAATTAAAATAAATAAGGAATTTTAAAAAAATTTAAAAACACTCAATATTTATTTCCTCCCGTAGCGTCACTATCTTCGATACATCTTGTCCAATGCCCTCTGGTCTCTCCACTCCAGCTTCTCCTCTTTGGTACTGTAGCTGATGTGACAAAAAAGGTTTTAGTTTCTAGTCCACGCTACTATAGCTCAAATCTTTCTCTGCACCGCTAGCTTTCTCTCCATTGACGCACAGCTGCTGCTCACGCTACCTCCTCCTCTTCACGCACTGTTGGCTTTGTTCTCCTTGTTCCAATTTTTTTTCCAGCAGTTGACGTGTTAATGGAGAGTGTATGTTAGTAGAGTGCGTGAATCCCTCTTGGTACAGATGCCAACATCTCTCTTCTACCCCAGCTCACGTTATTTTTCGTTCTCTTTTAAACCACCAGCTAATGTGTTAGTTTCTCTAGCCACCAGTTGTATTTAACATGCTTTTATCTCCACCATACTACAACGTTTTGGCTTCTACCTCCTACTTTCTCCACCAGCTGCAACGTGTGAGTGGTTAGTGTTGAGTAGTGGCTGTATGAATCAATAGAGGCTAGTTGCGTGGTGAATCCGTGGGTGAAGGTCGCTCTTTCATGAATCAGTGGAGTCTCTCTTTTCTTTCCACCTTCTTCTTTCACGCACAGCAGCTGGCTTTTATTTTCTTTTCACCTCCATGTAGCTACTTCCTTGTCTCCTCTTTTTACCAGCTCACGCCAATCACATAGAACCCCAGTGTTTTTCCTTTATATTTTTCCAACACATGCAACACACCTACAGATCATGCAGCCTCCGTTGCTTTCTTTATGTTTTTATCTTGATGTGACAAATTATTTTCCTAGTTCTTGACCCACCAACGCCGCACTCTCTTTGTCTCCTTCTGTTTTTGTTTTCTTCTTAGACCCTCGCGGCACACACCTGAACACATGCCTTCTGTCGCCAGCTACATTGAAAGAAAAACACCTAAGCCGCCAAATCTCACGTTGTTGTCTCATTTTTTCTTCCCTTTGATGTGAAAAATTAAATGCTTAGTTTTTGGTCCATCATTACTGTGCAGTGCGCACTCCAAAACTCATGCATGCCTCTCCTTTTTGCCCTCTGTGTTGTCGTTTCCTACTTATGTGATGCTTGTGTTTTGGACTACTATGTTGCGTTTTCTTCTTCTTGTGTTGGACTGCTGTCTTAATCTTTTTTTGAAGTCTAATTTCTTTCAAGTATCCCTTGCTTTCTTTAAAAACTTTTCTTGATTTATGTTATTAGACATTCCAAATCTAATATGTACCTAAAATTAAAACAAACAGCTCTTAATTAATGCAGTTTAAACATAAATGGACAAGAGTTTAATAAATTATGTATCTAAAATTAATATAAAAATGTCAATTAACATTCATCCAAAATTTTCTACACTCATTTCATTCCTATTTTCATTAATCTTTCTTAAGAATAAACTATCTGGTTCGCTTAATCTAATTCGGTGAAATTCTTCTTTGAAAGAAGATTCCTTGTTAGTATTATGTATACTGTTCATGTAACCTTTATCAAACCACTATTTCCATTATTGTTTATCAGACATTCTTAGTACCTTAAGAAGATCACCTTTTTATCATTTCTTACAAGGTCATAACATTCTGGTTACCAAAATTTGATGAAGTAGTAGACATCATTGTTGTCACATATACTTACGTGTGTATCATCAAGGTCATCCCATTCTATCCAGAGGTTTATTTCTGACAGATCACCAATTATCTTTCAATAGTACTACTTTGATCTCAATGGATCCTAAAAAATATTTCTCTCTTCCTATTGTCATTTATTTCATCTCCTATATGTATATTCTCAATCAATTCAGAATTATAGATGTATAATCATCATAAAATTCTAATCTCGATTTTCACTAATATATTCTTATGGTGGAGTGTAACTCTTGTCACATTAATCAAACAACCACTTTGGTTCCAATTTCATAAGGTTATGACAACCTCTCCCTCGTAGATGCATTTTTCCGTGGTAAGCCGGGTGGGCTTTAGGAGGAACAAAACCGTGAGTGGGAGTAGAGTCCAAAAGAGGCCTACACGTAAAGCGAACAGTATCTGCGAGCAGATGGTCTAAGTTGTTACACTCCCATTCATATAAAATTTAGCTTTCAAATTGAAACTCATATATTACTAAAGTATGACTCATATATCGCTAAAGCATAATATTATGCTAGCAATACTCACTTGTAAAATACCATTTGCATAAAACTCAACATAAATATTCATTTCATGATCAAATGAAAACTATTTGCATAAAATCAATTTAAAGAACACTCCCAACTTGCTAGTCTTCATAAATAGAAACTATTTGCATAAAATCAATTTAGTCATATAACATAATTAATAGAAACTATTTGCATAAAATCAATTTAGTCATTTAACATAATTAAATATATTCATTGTTTTGCAAACTTATCGCCAAACACACTCACCCGTTCGATGCCTCTCTTTTCCCTACTAAAAATGCATTTTGCTTAGGCATTTATTTCCAAATTTTAAAATAAGGCATTAAAACTATAATTCAGTTTAATCAAATTCAAGATTAGTATTTAATCGCGTAACACGTAAGCTAATCATATTTTTTCTTACTTTTGTAAACTAACCTAATGGTTTCTATTTCCAAATATAACTTACTAATTTTTCCCATTCTAACTTACTAATTTCTTTAAAACACAATCTCACCCAATTTAATTCACCATATCACAATCATGATTGATGAGTCACGGTTATGACCCAAGTCCAAAATCCATACCTCCATTTGTTCCTTATTTATCACATATCAAACGTTCAAATTAGTTTTGAAGTCTACTAAACCCCGTGTGTCTCTAGTTTTCATATGATCAAAAACCATGCCATTTCAACTTCTAAATCATGAAACATGAATCAAATATCACAAGTTGCTTCAACACAATGATAGTATTAAGTTATCATAATCAATCTCAATTTTCAATATCATTCAATTAAAATTAGGACTATTTCCATTCTAGAGATTTTTAGTATTATGTTTAAGTTGAATCTTCAACTAAAATCACCTAATTTAGAGGTTTGTAGGCTGAGGTATTGCCAAAATATTAGGAATGGTTCAAATGAACCGTGAACCTATAATAGAATTTCACTAAACGTGGCTATCTCTCTTACCATATTCAATCAAAATTGACTTTTGGATCGTACCACACTAAAAATCCTGGGCATGGAAGATTCTCTCAAGCTTAATTCTTGATTAATTTTCTGGTTTTCAACCCATAAATTCTTCCAAACTTATTATTTACTCTATGGAAAGTTAAAATCACCATTGATTTTACACAAATCCATTCCATGTAAAACCCGCAAAACTAGAAATTTAGGTTAGGAAAACTTTCTACTTTCTTTCAATCTTTTGGACAATTGAAGACCACTTAGTCTTGATGAAGGTCTCTTCAAATCATGCTCCAAAACCCATCAAAATGGTAACTTCCTTCTTCTCATTCTTCTTGGTAGTGAGTCACCCTTCCTTCTCTTCTTCTCTTTTATTTTTTTGGCCTCTCACTTTCACTATGTTTTTCTATTAATGGCTAGCCACCCAAGTTTAAATAAGATGAGCATTTTGCTTAATTACAAGTTTGCCGACCATTTTCCTTATAATTACACCTTTATCCTTAATAACATCTTATAATTAGAACTTTACCAAAATGTCTCATATTTACACTTTTTTCCCTACCATTTGTCACCATTTAATTGGTTTTCTTTTAATGACTCATCAATCCACTAACTTCTTTTTAAAAATAATAAATTTCCCTTTAATGAATACAAAAAGACCAATTTGTCCTTTAATGCATACAAAAAGACTAAATTGTCCTTTAATGCATTTAATTCACCAACTAACCAAATTAAATTCCAAAAATATTCCATAATTGTCTTATCATCAAATTGGCCATAAAAATACTCGAATTAAGGTCAACATTTATTGATTTGATGAAATTTGAAATCCACCTTGTCGAACTTATTTTCAATTCATTTCAATGTCATTAAATTCTAATACCTATTCCAAGTTTTTTTGGGGGGGGTTGGGTCACCAAAATCACTATTCTAGTGAAAATACTATTTACTGAGATTTACTATTCATCTGAAAATACTATTCATCAAAATTGTCCTGATTTCATTCAAAAGTGTCGCATAAATCCTCAAGGCATATCAGGGCCTTTAAAGCTCATTCGGACTCATTATGTAGCTTTTCACAGTTTTTGAAAGTTTTTGAGAAATTTTCGCTCCAGTTCAAAACCATCTCTAGTTTATCCATGATCTCTGTTATAACCTTAATAACATATTTAAATGCTTAAATTACTCAACACACCATAAATAAAGCATACTCTATAGAATGCATTTGCAACACATTATATAGTACAATAATCGAACTAGGATATCATACCATAAGCATATTAGAATGGACATTTAAAATATATGTGAAAATAAATTTGATGATGATGTTATATTAATTTGATTTGAAACTTGAATTTTTACATTAAATATGATGTTATTGATGGTTGCACAATTCACAAAAATCATAATCAAAAGAGCAAGGTAGGAAATTATGACCAATTTAAACAACATTATGAGAGTTTGTTATATAAACTACAAATGTATTGGTTTTTGACAAGCTTGTTTGAATATTTAAACTTTTTAAATGATATGTTGTTTAAAGAAGATATACAAATTGATAAAGCCTTATTCCAGAGCAGTTGAAGTGGGTGATCAATTTAGAATTTGGTGAACTTTAAAAATGAAGAGGTTTTGAGTAAGGAGAGACCTCTACTACTGACTATGTTTTTTCTTTGATCCATTTGATTAGGGAGGATTAAGTACAGTAGATTTATGGAGACATTATGAGCTAGATCATTAGTATTATAAACAAAATCAAATGAGTACACTTAAAAGTCAATGATGCTAAGGTGTTGAGACTTTATAAGGAAAATAGATTTTGTTAGATCATTTTAAGTGCTAATTATGGTAATATGCAACTGCTGGATAATTTAGTCAATGTTAATGACTGTGAGCAACTAGGTTGGATATATTTCATTCTAAAGCATATTCACGTTATATATAGTTATTTTAATTAGTATTTTTCACTACTATTATTTGTTATATTATTTTATTTTATTTATTTATTTATTTTATTGTTTTATTTTTATTATTTATTTATTTTTTCCATCATTTGTGTCATTTGGAAATAGCCTCTCTACTAGTTAGGGGTAAGTTGCGTACTACTAGACCTCCCCAAACCTCAGGCCTCAATGAGATTTCTACTGGGTATTGTTGTTGTTGTTATTGTTGTTGTTGTTATTATAGTTATCTTAATAAGTTTCCAACAATTTAAAAAGCCCATAACTATTTCTTCTAATACAAAATGTGTAATTCATAATATATAACTTTAATGTTTATTTATTTTCAAATTTTTTATCTAGATAAGCTAAGTATAGTTGTCCCTTCAAGTAGGATAAGATGGAAAGGATTATAGTGTAAAATGACATAAACATTGACAAGGCTTTGTATGCTAATAAGATATTCCTGAATGATTACGAGAGCATTGAGGTAATGTTGTTTTATCGCAACTTATGGCAACATTTGAAAATATTGTTTTTTTAGAAATAAATGAATGAATTTCCTATATTATACGTGAAGGGTTGGTTAAAACGAGGATAATTCAAAAAGCTTCATAGCAAGTAAGATGCAAAAAACTAAAGTGGGAAATTATTATGGGACATGAAAGAGGGAAAAGTAATGAGTTAGTAAGTTGTTATTTTTTTTATATAAATGTCGTATAAGTTTTAGTGTGTGTATGAATAGGTATTAACTAAAATGGTAGAGAAAATAAGATCTTGAGACATTAGGAGACTTTAGCAATGAAGAAGTTAAATGAACAATCAATCTTGAAGCTTAAGTAGATGTTAATGACAAACTTACAAAAATAAGATGCCTTAAGACATAAGGAGACATTGATGATGGAATTAAAAAAAAAAGGATGTCCCAAGGTATAAAGGACATCTATGATATAGAAGAAAAATAAAGACAAAAAAAAGTGGTCCAAAAAATTTATACATCTTAAAGAATGTTAGGGTAAATTTGGAGAATTGTTGAAATGATTTTTGACATTTTATCTTAAATCAAACGTATGGAGACATCAACAATTAAATTTAAATATTTATGGTTGTGAAAATAAGGAAAACAAATCTTGTGCTAGAATTGCACTTAATGTTATATTTTTTGAAAGGCAAAGGCAAACTAAGTTTTAAAGGTAACTTTAATTAAATCTTTATTGACTATTGATTTCTTATATATTGTTACCAAGTATGCAAAAAATATTGGTAAGAATTTAAAAGTTTGACATTGATGCACATATGGCTAGTCAATTATATGTATTTTCTTTCGTGTGTATTTCTAAACAACAAGTATTTTGTGAAATTATAATTAAGATATATAATTTAGAGATTAACAAGTTTATATTTGTAGTTTATCATCTCTATACTTTAGAAAAAGCATTTTGGTGTTGTTATATACAACTGGAAGCAAGGGAGATAATGATTTTTAGCTCAAATTGTGTGGAGGAGGGTAAAAAGAAATATTATGAGTGAAGCATCGGTGGGTGGCAACATGATATATATAATGTTTCTAATTTTTGATACTATGTTAGTTATAACATAAAGAAACTTTATTGTACTTGTAAACACTAGTTTTGTGGCAGGTGATGGTATCAGTTAGCCTTAGTATGATCTTCCAATTTTTTTTATCCATACTTCCTATCTCTTGTGTAGGAGAATTCTTATGCAAAAAGAACAAGTAAGAATTACATTATGTATATCTCAGTTTGAATACAATATCGGTTGACATTTACACATTGTTATTGAGTTAAAGAGAGTGACTAACATTTTGAGTAATTTTTTATTATTAAATAAAATCATGACTATAAGATTTACCTGTATTGTGCCTAAAATTTTTGATATAGGAATCAAACATCATGGCAGGTTCATATAGGAATCAAACATCATGGTAGGTTCATGCCTTTATTTTGTGTATATTTTTAATATGCAATATGTTATTCCTTAAACTTACAACTTGTAGTATATTATTTCTAACATATATGACTTATAGTGGAGGTACTTCATGGAAATTCCAAAGAACCTTTGTGACCTAATAGTGTCAAGCTAATTTCAACTCCTAAATTTTCCTCTTATAACTTTAATATTAATCCATGCAAGAACATGAATACTATTCTATGTTTGTTTATAGTTTAAGGATTAAGATGGGGATTAGTCTTAGATAAAATTGTAAATTTATAGATCTAACATCCTTTTATAAATTTGAATTTAAATGTTAAATTGGTGACGGTCTGACTATAGATAAATGATACCAAGTCTCAATAGGAACCTTCAGTAAACTTATGTCTCTAGCACCCTTAAATTGACACACTTGTTTAAGTTTCCTAAAACTAGTGTTTCTTGCTAAGGAAAATTGAATCTTGGAATCTACGGGAAATAGATTCTAAGCTATGGTTTATTGTAAGTTGGTTAGTTTCAAATTAAAAATTAGTGTTATGCTTACAACATTAATTATTTTTATAACCCATCTTGTTCAATATGATATTTCTAGTAAAATTAGTATTCTTAACAAATAAAAAAGGATTAATTAAGAAAAATAAGCTTAAAAGTAACAAGTCTAGATTTATAACTATGATAATAGAGATACTTAAAGCAACAGAACTCATATGGTATTATTGGGTAAATTTTTTCTCACACACACAATATACCGCTACTTTATTCTATAAATATTTAGAAGAATACCCCTACTCTATACAAAAATATCACTGTACTATACAAAAAATTACAACTTTATACAAAATGTATCAAAACTCTATAAAGAATATTAATACTCCCCACAAAAATAGCACCACTATATAAAAAATATTGTCACTTTTTACTGTAAGTATAACCACATTATATTATAAATAACTCTACACAAAAAACATCACACTATATAAAAGATATATCATCACTTTATTAAAATAATAAAAATACTCTATATAAAAAATATAACTATTTTATACAAAAATATCACCACTTTATACAAAAAATATATTATGATTATATATTGTAAGTTACCACCACCTTATATTATAAATACCACAATTTTATACAAATAAATATCATAATTCTATTAAAAATACCACCATTTATTTAAAATATATCACTATTATATATAGAAAATGAAATTACTATATACTCCAAATACCACCAGTTTATTTTACAAATACCTATATAAAAAATTACCACATTATAGAAAAAAATACCATAATTCTATACAAATAATACCATTACTTATACCAAAAAGTTATCATTACTCTATATAGTAGATACCATTATTTTATATTGCAAATGTCATCACTTCATATTGCAAAGAATATAACTCATACAAAAAAATCATCACTTTATACGAAGAATATCATTACTATATACTATAAATACCACCAGTTTATATTACAAATATGATAACTTTTATACAAAAAGTATCATAGTTTTATTAAAACTACCATCACTCTAAAAAAATTGGAAAAGTGCATTTCAAACTTCAAAGTATAAGTTAGACCATAATGTTTTGAAGTATTCAAAATAAATCTTAACATTTCCAAAAAATTAATATAAAACTTAAAATGATAAAATCCTTAATGGGGTTATAAGTTATCAGTTTTATACCATGTAATATGGCATAAATTTATTATACTTCCACGTGGTATAGTGAAATCCACATATTTGAATTAAACTTAAATTAAATTTAAACTAATTTTCTTAATTTTGACTATATATAACAAATCCTAGTTAAAACTAATAAACCTAATCTAACCTAGATAATATAACTTCTCACTTTGAACTAATTTAAGCACAATTCTAACCACTATTAATTCACTTCCTTGATGAAATTGGCACGGAACAATTTACATGGACAAAAAGTTGAGTAAAAGAGAGGACTCTATGTATACCTCTTTATATGCTCTACCTTCAATTTACTTGATCTACCATTTTATCCTCAAAACTAACCAACAAGTTTCTTTTTATATGTTATTTATTTAGTAAAGGCATTGTAACATCCCGTTATCCATATTAAGGCAAAAATAATAAATGAGAGAAATTGCTGAGAAAGTAGGAAACACATTTCATGCTCATACATAATATGTCATACACATACACATGAATAGTGAAAATTTTTGCACATGAAATTAGTCGTACATGCATTCATGAATATTTCCGGGTATAATTGGTTATAAATGTGCTTATGTGAGAATTTTGAATATAGGTATTGATTTAGAAATTTTTGGTGAATTTTGGGGAAAATTTTCGAAAATATTGAGTATTATTGGACTAGGAAAAATTCCACTTAACAAGTAAATTGATGAATAGATATAGAAATAAAAGTTTAATAATATGGAAGAAATTTCGTTGATGAATTTAGAATTTTTAAGAAAATGTCATTAGAAGATTAGGGTCAATTGGAGCAAAATTTGGAGTTTGATTGAACTAGTTAAGTGAGAACCTAGTTAAAGCCTTAGGAATTGGACAAATGGACAAGTGACAAATGTCACTTGCCAAGCCAAGTTTTGAAGCTACGTTTCTTTTAACCTTTAAAGACAAAGACACTGTTTGTCTTGTCTTAAAAATATCTTCTTTGTAGCTTTCTTCTTCACTTTTCTTCCTTACACAAAGTTTTTCATTAAACTCCTTCCAAGAGTTAACCTTGTTCTTCCTTATCCCACACCATCTTCCACTTTGCTATTTGTTTCTTCTGCCTTAAGAAAAACTAGAAGTTGGTTAGTGTTCACAGTGGATTACGTGATTTTGCTTGAGTTTAGGGCTTGAAGATAGTTGAAGCTTTTGGAGTTTTTAACAAGTAAATAGCAAATAAAATCCTTTAGGGTTGTGGATTCATGAAATAATTTGATGAATTATTGGTAGTGCTTTGGATCATGGCATTTACGTATATACATTTATATATTCATGAATACGATGTGGGTGGAATGAAAATTTTGCTTATAGTGTTAATTTAGTTTTGATGGATTGTTAGTGATTAAGTGATGTTAAAATATTTTTGTAGTTAGAAATAGCAAGGAAGTGGTGTATAAGATGAGTGTAGGAAATTAAAGTATATAAAGGTGGTATGCTCTGTCTTCTGCTTCTTCACTGTGCATATGTGTGTGTGTGTGTGTGTGTGTGTGTGTGTGTATGCGTGTGTGTGTTTACGTGAGTTCCATAGAGATGATCAAGAACAAAAAATTGTACTAAAGTTTGAATGATTGAGTGCTATAGCATGCCACCCTTGCGGGGCATGGACTCGGATATCACCCATCGATGTCAAGTTTGAGTCTTGCGAGAGTGGGGTGCTACAGGCATCATCTTTATACTCTTCCTTGGAATCCTTTCATATGTATTCTTGTATCTCTTCTTCTATCCTTCTATTTTCAACAGGACCTTAGCCTCCTTATCCCCTTCTCCTCTTTTTCTAAACAATGTACCTCCATCTGTGTTATTCCCTCCAACATCTTCTAATTATGACCCATCCCTTTTATCCTCAATGATGCCTATTGTGGTTCAAACCATTTCCAATTATCTTCCTCCTCTCACAAAGAGAATATGGAACCAATTAATAGGTAATGCTTTGACCTTTTTTGATATGATTAAATTCCTAAGTCCTAGCTCTAGCTTCTCCTCCTCTAGAACTCATATGGTTCCCCTTCCCTAATTGAGATCCATTAACAAAGAGTGGCAGAGTGGCCAAACACTCTTATAGGTTTTTTTATAGGAAAAAGAATTGCCTATCATGTAATTCAATTATAGTTATTAAAGATTAGTTAAAGTCTAGCTTCAAAAATGTACTCCTTAACAATGTTGAGTTTTTTTTATTCAAGTTCTTTGACATCTATGGTATACAAAAAGTGTTGTAAGCTAGACCTCGACAAATCCAAGGAAAATCATTATTCATGGTGAAATGGAGACCAAGATTGAGCCTCAAGAACATGAAGCTAAAGCACATTCCTTTATAGATTAAAATTCACAATAAAGTACTACATTATAGCTAGCTTTAGTCACCTTGGTAGCACTATTGAATGCCCTCACTTTTCAAATGAATTAACTGTAAGTACAAAAAGAATTAGTTTTGAAAGGATATGCATAGAAGTGGAGCTAAATGTAGATTTACCAAATGTTTTACCAATTATAAGATTAGATAAAAATGTGAAATCATAGAGGATAATGTTAAGATTATTTACCACTGGAAAACTTTATTTACAAAAACTTTGTTATGGAAAGACACTAAAAGAAGATTCAAGTTAAGTTTTTTTTTCTTGAATAGCTTCTTAATAACTTGACTAAGGATAATCATAAGAAAAATCTCCTTAAAACATCAGCCAATTCACAAGATAAAGTGAGTGAGTCTATTCCAACCAATCCCTCCTAAGATGTTTTTTAGTCTCCTTATAACCTAGGTTGTAAGACTGAGAAACTAAACAATGATGCTCTATAAAATGCTTTTGATGCTTTTAAGGAAAAGCCATATAACAATCCCTCCTCAGATGTTTTTGAATCTCCTCTTATCTTGGATTATAAAAATGAGAAATTGAAGAATGATACTCTATAAATCATTTCTGATGCTTTTAAAGGAAAGCCATATGGAGAGGTTCCTAAGGAAAAAGGTTATAGTCATTGATATTGGCTTAAAAAGGAAAATAGGGAGGAAAACTAAGAAGAAAAGGTCGTAAGCCCTTAACTTAACTCCATGTTAGTTGCTTGGAACAACTAGGGAATAGATTGTCCCAAGAAGAAATAGATGACCAAAGATTATTTGTGATTAAATAACTTTTATGAATTTT
>JANSVA010000006.1:9469097-9483615 GCA_025504915.1 Erythroxylum reticulatum
AGACTAAAATAAAGCTAGGCAATTTACAACAATGTAAAGGGATTTTTAGTAAATGTTAGGAGATAATTTCCAATCATCTATTCCAATTTAAAGGCAAGATTGTAATAGGAAAAGATTATAATAAAGTAAAGGTCACTTAATACTGAGCTTCAGATTAGTCTGTCCATCTATTCAATTACCTTAGAGATGAAGCTTTCAAGATTATTTTTATATATACATCAAATTTTGGATTTGATAAAAGTTTGCCTTGGAATTAGATAAAATCACTAAGGTCCTCTATTAACAATCCTTAGTTGTAGAATATTTCAATTGTACTTTATTCTCTTAAGAAGTAGATGGAGAAAAGGTGAGAAACATATATAGAAATGATGATTTTCTCAACTACTTCTCATCCACTCAGCTCAATGATCTAAATTTTGGTGGAGCTTTTTAGTCCAATAGACCAGTGGATAGCTGGTTGATTAGGAAGAAGTTGGATCAAGCACTTTAAAAACCCTTTATGCTTCTTTAAATTTAGGTCTAGTTTTACATACTTTAATAAGGCCTATGTTAAAACCATTAACCAATAAAAGTTGTACTAATATAAAGGAATGTTCATCATAAATTCCCTTTCAAATTCACCAATCTTTTAGCCAATTATAAAGGCTCTGAGGATTTAATCCCAAAAGGGTTGGATGTCCATGTTAAGGGGTTTTAAAGCATACATTCCAATGAGGAAGCTTTAAAGAGTGAGAATTGATCTCAATCTTTAATTCTCTAAGAATATCATAAATAATCAAGAAACAATTCTAGAAGATATAGAAGGGTTTTTTTTTTTCTCTTTTAAGCTTAAGATGAAGCTTACCCCAAATACCTTATTATTAGAGCTAAAGAAAGGAATGCTCTTAGAGATTACTCTAGAGCATTGGATAATCACCACTCTTTACTAAGGTAGAAAACTAAAGTTAATTGGCTCAAAGAGGGCGATATAAAGATAAAATTTTACCATAATATCATTCCTTGTTAAAGAAACACAAAAAAGATAAATTTCCTAGTGGTGGATGGAGTTAATTTTGCCAAACACTCGTAGCTTAAGTGTATAGTCTTCAAACACTTTAACAAATTACTTGGCACTCCTAATCCTTCCTTTTCAATTTTGTAGGATCTTAAACTCCTCATTTTAGAGACCATCTCTCCATCCTAACAAGCCTTAATTATCTATTCCTATTGTGAATAAGCTGTCAAGGATATTTTATATAGCTTGGAACTTGAAAAGCACCTAGACTAGATGGTTTTAGTGTTATGTTTTTTCAAAAAAAAAAGATGTGGCGCCTAATTGATAACTTACTAACATGGAAAATCATGGAGTTCTTTTATTTAGGTATCATGCTCAATAAACTCAAAAAAAATTTCTCCTTTATTTCTAAAAAGTAAAACCCTAGTTTTTAAGTCGCTGCAATCCTATCTTGTATTACAACTGACAGGTGTAGATCATAGTATGTTTTCTAGGTGTTTAAGAGTGTTTTTAAGTTTTTCTTAGATGATTACCATGTATATAGTCTTAGAATTGTATTATTGTTAGTGTTTGTATATGTTATAAGTGTTTTGAGTGGTTTAAAGCTTGAATTTGATCTTAATTTTATGTTTCAAAAGGTGTTTGATGTGTTTGTGAGTGCATAGAAACAAGAAATTAAAGAATGAAGAAGATTGTGGATGCATACAAGAAAGCACGATCGTGGCAACATGGCAACACTGCATGGCTCTCTAGCACAATCATATCACCATGCACGATCGTGCCATAGAGGAATCAACCACACTAGGCACAATCATGCCCTATGCATGATCTTGCTAGGAGGTTTTCCCAGGCGTAAGTTTTTTCTAGTTTTGAGGGTTCATAACTATTTTTGGAATCAAAAAAATGGTCAAACCTTAGACACATCCCTAGAACCCTTAAGAATTTTAAAAGAACATAAAAAAAACACCAAAAAAGAGGTAGCAATCACTACTTTAAAGCAGATTAAAAGGGAAGGATCAAAAAAGAGCTTTAGAGAAATTCCAACATTCCAAATCAAGACTTCAATCAATTTTTTCTCTTTTCCCTTAATTTCTTTCATAGTCTTCAATTTGTATTTAAATTTATATAATGTATAACATGATTATGGATTTCTAAATTCATATTGAAGGATTATTTTGAAATTATTTTGTCAACCTTGATTCTTGTTGAATTCAATACATTGATGAATGTTATGATAACTGTTGTGCATATACTTAATAAAATGAGAGAGTGAATCAAGTCATTAGTGTTAAGGTGCCCAATGAGAGTTAGTAACTTAGTATACCTATAATTATCATATAAATAAACAATTAAAGAGAGATCTTCATTATGAAATTAATTATCCAATAGATTGCTTCAGATATAATTGAACAAGTTAGATAGAGTTTTGTGAATCGAGGATTACAACTCTATAAATATCAAGTTCAATTAGGGTTATTTGATTAGATATTGAGAGAGAGTAATCAAAACCTTAGGAAATCTAGGATCAAACATATATTGATTCAACAAGAGAAAAGGAAACAAAATAAGGACAGTATAGTTCCTAAGTCTTCAATTTTGTTTAATCTCAATTTCATTGGCAGTTTAATTTTTATTGCTTACTCGTTTATTTTATTATTTCTTTAAATTTTTGTTATTTATTTTAATTCACATCAAATATTGGCAACTTAGACAAAGTTCTTTTCAAATTGTTTAGATGTCTAATAGTACCAGTGCAAATAAATACATTCAAGATTAAACTAGCATTGTCGAATATACTGCAAACGAATGTGCAATTTTATGATTTAGCCAATGAGGATCCTAATGCTCATCTAATCAATTTCTTAGAGATATGTGATACTTTTAGTTATAAAAGGTTATTGGAAGAAGCAACCAAAATGAGGCTCTTCCTCTTTATCCTAAGGGATAGAACTAAGGAACAGTTTCATTAACTCAACCCAACAATCATCATAATATGGGAGCAGCTAAAGGAAGTCTATTTGGATAGGTACTTCCCTTTGACAAAGACAACAATACTTGTTAAGAAAATCACTAATTTCTAACAAAACGAGGGGAGCCATTATAAAGCATGGGAGCGATTTAAGGAGTTATAAAGGAGATTTCCTCATCACAACTTGTCGAAGGAATTCCTATTGCAAAATTTTTACAACGGAGTCAATCCACCCAAACTGGCCACCATTAATGTAGTTGTTCGAGGATCATTCATGTAAAAGATAATTGAGGAAGAAGTTTTGCTAGAGGAGATGTCAAACAATAGATGTCTTTGGATGTCAGACCGAAGTACACAATAGTTAACCTTATGGGATTTGAAGGGGGTGATTCCTATAGATTTAGTAATAATAATACAAGTTGAGGTTGTCAACTTAACCAAGCAGCTAAACAACCTGAAGCCACCTATTCACCTACATTTAAAGCAATTTAGCATGGATGCGAGTTATGCGAGCAAGAAGCCACATCATAGTTGATTGCTTCTTAATGGAGAATAAAAATGTGGAGCAACTCAATTACATAGGAGAGTAATTTGGTCAAGAGAGAATAACCCTTATTCCAACACTTACAATCCTGTATGGAAGAACCACTCAAATTTTTCTTGGTCTAACAATGCAGGGACTCAATTAAGAAATCAAGGTCCCTGGAGATTTCAACAAGACAAGTGCAGTGTAATGGATTCAAAATTGGACAAGTTTATAGACATGATGAATTCCAGATTCACAAGTCTAGAAGAGGCCCAGAAGAGGATGGAAGGGCAATTCGCACAAGTAGCAAAGAATCATACCTCTTCTGTTCCCAATCTGGAGATTCAAATGGGTCAACTTATAAATGCTTTATATATGAGAAGTGTGGGGATTCTCCCAAGAAATATGGAAGCAAATATAAGGGAGCAGCTTAAGGCTATCGCATTTAAGAATGGGAATAGTTAGAAGAACCAATGGAAAAATAAATTGAAACCCACCTTGTAGAAGACCAAGAAAAGTAGAAAAAAGATGAAGAGAAGGATGAGGATCCTCCCAATGTTGCTCCTCTGCCTTAGCCACCAAAAATTTCATTCACACAAAGACTTTAGAAGAATAAATTGCATGCACAATTTGCAAAGTTCGTAGAGAAACTGAAGACTTTACGATTTAATTTATCTTTTATGAAGGTGTTGTAACTCATGCCCAAGTATGCAAAGTTGCTTAAAGACATATTATCAAACAAGCAGAGTCAAGAAGATAACTAGACAGTAACACTAACAAAAAGTTACAATTTAATTATTACTAGCCATATGCCTTCCAAATTAAAAGACCTAGGGAGCTTTATGATAACCTGCATAGTTGATGATTTAGATTTCACAAAATGTCTATGCATTTTAGGCATAAGTATTGACCTTATTCCTTTGTTGATTTTTTAAGAAAGTGGGGCTACGAGATATGTAGCCAACTTTAATGCTCATTCAATTGTTGGATCAGTCGATAAAGAGATTGTGTGGTGGAGACCTTTAAGGCGGACAAATTCATTATTCATGTGGAATTTGTGGTAGTATATTTTAAAGAGGATAGGAATTGTCCCACTCATTCTTGGACGGTCATTCATGAATATTAGAAGAGTGTTGATTGACGTTCATAAAGGCAAACTAATTTTTCAGATTGGTGATGATCATGTAAAGTTCAATATGAATAAAATCTTGAAGAATCTAAAAGAAAGTAGCTTTTAAATGAGGTTAGAAATAATGGATAAATGTATCAAAGAGCAAGAGGAGAGCTATAAGGAAGAAGTAAGTTATAAGGAAGTTAAGACCAGGTACGAAGGAGAGACGAAGGATTCGGGTGTTCTAGCATATCAAGACATTCTAGTGAGAATCGAGGCACTCATACCACCCTCTATTAAAAAGGTTGCCAAATCTTAAGTTAAAAGCCTTTAACTACGCACCTTAGGTATACCTTTCTAGGTGAGGGCCAAACTCTAAACATCATTATCTCAAACAAGATGGATGGGGAACATGAGAGTAAAGTGGTTAAGATCATTACAACATGGATAAAGGCCATAAGATGACAAATATCTAACATACGAGGTATGAGTCCTAATGTAGTCAAGAAAGAGGCAGTTAAGCTATTAGATGTGGGCATCATATACCCAAGTTCAGATAGTAAATGGGTTAATATAATGCATACCTAACAAAGAAGGTATTACAGTTGTAACATCCCATTACCTGAGGGGAGGCTAGAATAGTAAATATAAGTGATTAAAGAGAGATTAGAAATGCCTTTCATGTTCATGCATAATATGACATGCACATACACAAGAATAGTGAATTTTTGCACATAAGCATGATTGTACATGCATTTATGGACATTCCAGGTATAATTGTTTCTAAATGTGATTTCTATTGAGAATTGTGGTTTTTATGTATTGAAAATTGATTTGGAGATTGTATTTGTTGATTTAGAATTTTTGAAGTTTTAGGAAAACTTTCTAAAAATTGTTGGGTATTTTTGGAATAGGAAAATTGCCAAATGGCAAGACTATTAATAAATGGTAGTAGAAATTACTGTCCAATGGACATGGAAATTTTGATAACTGACTTTAGGATTTATTCACGAGTGCCATTGACAATTAGAGTAGAAATCGAAATTGATTAGACTAGTTAAATGAAGGAATCTATTTTAATGCTTTAGAAATTGGAGCAAGTGACACATGTCTTAAGTTGACCTTTTTATTAAAGGACCCCCCCTTTTGTTTCCTCTTTCACGATGTTCTCTTTTAAAAAGCCAATGGTGTTTTGTTTTTAGTTCTCTTCTTCTCTCTTCTCTTCTCTTCTTCTTCTTGATTTTTATTCTTCCAACCTCCATTCACATTGAACCTAGCCAACCCACTCATCTTCCACTTGCTACTCCTTCACTTTGCTCTCTCTTTCATTCCCATCAAAAACCCTAACCTTCCAACCCTAAAGATGGTGATGATCGTGGGTTGTGTTTGAAGTTAGGTATTTTTTATTTTCTTGAAGAATTTGAAGATTTGGTAGCTAAATTAAGTTATGTTTTATTTTTATTTTTTGGCAATGTTAGATGGAGCATTTATGATGATAGTTAGAGGTTAATGCACGAAATGGTGCTTTGTGTATGTATGTGTCATGGATGATGAAGAGTTTGTGAATTTTTTTGCTTATACATATATGCTTGATGTGTAATGAGCTATAGGGATGTTTTGTTTCATATAAATGCTAAATAATGGGTTAGCAGTTATTTTTGTGGAGGATTGATGTTGTATATGAGGGGTAAGAAAACTATGAGTTATGCTACACATGTTTGTAATATGGATTGGTTGTGAAAATGATGTTTTAATGAGAATTGGGAGTTGACGAATAGGTACATGAATATATCTTTTTTTGGGTTAATGATCCAATTTAGGTCATGCTTTGTTGGTGAATGACATTGAGATGAAATGGAGATGAAAATTGGGAGTAAATGAAGTAGAAAATGGTGTCCTTGTATAAGTTAGGTTAGGTATAAAAAACTGGAAAGTTTGAAGATGGTTGGCTGGAAAATGTCCATTGAGTATGCCTTAGTCTTTTAGCTATAACCTTTTCTATAGTTATCCAAATGAGATGATTCTTAATTTAGATTAAACTATAGATGTATAGCTACATTTTTATGAAGATATCTAATTCAAATTCTATGTAGAAGAATCTTAAAATTTGACCTGAATTTGAAAAATTGGGTTTGCTTCTATGAAAGTTCACTGCAACAAACTCCTTGCTTCACTGCGGCAAACTTGAAGGATTTACCTGGGATTTCTTTTGGGTAATGTTCAACACAGCCAAATCTAGGTTTCTCTATGGTGAACTTGTGAAAATTTCACGACAATTCCTCTCTGGAGGAGTTCGCCGTGGCAAACTTCCAGATGTTCGCCACGGTGAACTTTTTTTACATTGAACATATTTTAGTATTTTGGACATATCTTTTTATATAATTATCCAAATGGACTTATTCTTAATTTTTAGTAAACTAAATACATATAAATACAAATGATATGAAGAAGTAAAATTCTTAATCAGACTCTAAAATTTTCAATTTCTGGGTGGAAGTTGAGTATAGGGTACTGTCTCAGAATAAAAGCAGTCTGAAAATATTTGGAGTATAACTTTCACAATACTGAATCAAATTGAATGATCTTGGTTTCATTAAAAACCTAATACATAGGAGAGAAATTTTATAGAAGAAAGTGATCTCAAATTTCCCCATTTATATCGTCTAAATGAGAAAGAATAGTAGACCTGAAAGTTAGTTTTTGGGGAAAATATGAAATTTTGATCAATGAGTTATGAATTGTGATTCTTATGGTTTTATTGGGATATAGACCATAAGTATACATAGTAATTATGTTATTTGGTAATACAAATGTTCACATGATGAAAATAATGGATAAATACCCAGAATTATCATGAACATGCATTTTGCATCTTTCATCTACATACTTATGTATTAATAAACACTTATAAGTGTGCAAATTTTGATATGCGTTTATTGTGTGATATAGAGGAGCATTTGGAACGTCAACATCCAGACGTTGCCAGAACTTCTAGGCATTAGCTTCGGGAGTGACCTGTGAGTAACCTAGACTGTCTCACTTAATTACTTGTTTGCTTAAATTTTGTTAGAAATGATTGAATGAATGTGTTTTGATTGTTGATTCCGGACAATGAAGGCCCGATGACTATGATATTGAAATGGGATATTGAAGTGTTGCTTGAATGTGAATGTGATGAACTACGTGCTTCATAATATGATTGATTGTGATAGATGCATTCCATACATGAATGCATAATCAGGTAATGGTAGTTGTGATCAGAGTAGTCACGGATCGGAGGTTAACGCTCAAAGAGTGAAAAAAAAAGAGCCTCGAGCTCATAAAGTGATTAAAAGCCTAAGGATCACTGTACAAAACGAGTCTTGTATCCTCATCAGATAAGGGACAGTTATCAATGAGCCTAGTATCCAAGATGGATACGAAACAATTTAGGCACTCGGTCACAACAATGTAACAATTGGAAAAGAGTCTCATGAACATTTCATATGCATTTTTGTTAAGTATGTTTGATTTATTGAAATGTAAAATTGCCTATGCTTAAGTGAAAATGTGATACATAATAAATTATGTGAAAATGTGATTATATGTTATATGAAATGATGTGTTGCATGAATTGAGTGAACCATCAATGATAGTTATCTTATTGAATTCGCAAAACTCACGAAAATTGCAACATTGTCTTTTCATGACCGAGAGACGACTCTAGCTAGAGGCTTTACCAGCCGTGTAGATTATGATTTGGCAAGAGAAGTCATGGCTCAAAGGTCGGTCAGTTGGGATTTTTAGACGGTTTAGATAGATTTTATATATTTTCCTCTTTCATATAGTACTTTTATACTAGGCTTTGATGTGTACATGTAGTAAAGGTTAAAAGACACAATGTAGATTTTTGGTTTTGGTTAATGAAATGAGGGAAAAGTTGGTTTTTAAAATATTATGATTTTCTATTGATGCTTTATAAGTGAATATTGATATGATGCCATATGAAGTGATTGTAGTGATTGAATGTAGCTCGCCCTTATCCTAGTTTATGTAACAGAATGACCTTCGAGCATCCTGGTATGTACCCTACAGTAAGGAGCCGCTACATCTACATGGTATCAGATCATGGTTTGGCATCTGTTGGGACATATAGGAATGTTAAGTATGAAATATCGTGAGAAATGCAGATAATGATTGAAATTATTGTTTGTTATAGGTCATCCGCTCTAGGTGAACAATTGGAGCAACCAGCTGACCTAAGATCGATAGGAGCCAATAGGGAGTCCTTGGTACCTCGACCAGAGGAGATGCCTCCTAGAGTTCCCAAGAGAAGGGAGAGGAGGTATGACAAGTTGCGGAAGCAGGGGGTTGTGGATTTCTATGGCAGCACAGACCCTGCTAAAGCCAAAGGATGGTTAGAAAGGACTGAGAGGATTTTTAATCAGATGGACTGCGAGCCTGATGAGAGGTTCGACTATGCAGTGTCCTTACTCCAAGGCCTGGCTTACTAGTGGTGGAAGACTGTCCTAGGCAGTACCACCAGGCCTTGCTAATTGAAGTGGGAAGACTTTTTGAGAGTCTTTAGAGATAATTACATGCCCAAGATATATTTGGACAAGAATATGAAGGAGTTCTTGGAATTGAAGCAGGGTAGGATGTCAGTGGTTGAGTATGAGATCTGGTTCAACGAGTTGACGAGATATGCTACTACTCTGATCCCTACAGAAGAAGACAAGTAAAGGAGGTTTGAGGACGGGCTCAATAAGGTGATCAGAACAAGGTTGGCACTTTCAGACTTGGGTACTTTCATTAAGTTGAGAGGTGCTTCGATCAAAATTGAGCAGCTACTAAGAGAGAGATAAACTGAGACTGAGCAAAGGTCTAGAGTGAAGAGGCCTAGTAAGAGTCAGAGTGGATCTGGTGGAAGATTCAATATGTGCCAGAACAGAGCTTTCAAACCACCAGCTAGATCCGGACATTTAGGGTTTAGACAGAGAGATGGTTCTATACAGTCAAGTAGTGGAAGGGGTACAGTGCAGAATCAGATACCTCCATATGAGCATTGTGAGAAGAGGCACAGAGATGAGTGCTAGAAAGTGATTGGAGCCTGCCTTAAGTGCGGCACTTTTAACCACCAGATCAGAGATTTTCCTGCTACCTTGGGAGCTCAGTCTAGTGTGAGTCGGAGATCTAGAAGTGATGCTACAGTCCAGCAGAGCAGAGGTAGTGGATCCAGGCAGAAAGGCAAAGGTAGAGGCAGGGTAAGCTCTGGGAGTCCTTCTATGAGGACTGAGGTGCGGAGCAGCCGACCGCAACCCCAGACACGATTCTATGCTATGTCTAGGCAAGAGGCTCAGGGCTCACCAGATGTTGTTGTAGGTGCGCTCCTTATTTATGATTATGAGGTATTTACACTGCTAGATCCAGTGTCCACACACTCCATTATCGCACCACATTTGGCATTTAGGCTACATTGTGCTAGGGAGTTACTACAGTATGGGCTAGAGGTGAGTACATCGATAGGTAGTACTATCGTCATAGGAGAGGTCTGCAACAGGTGCTTGATTAGGATTGATCAAGCAGAATTGGAGGCAGATCTGATTGTATTACAGCTGAGAGAGATAGAGGTTATCCTAGGCATGGATTAGCTCACTGCTCATAGAGCTATCATGAACTACTATACCAAAGAGGTAGTACTAGATTCTCTTAGTCAACCGAGGGCAGCATTCATAGGAATTAGTCAAGCAGTGCCAGCCAGGATGATATCCTTCATGGGTGCACTGAAGTTGATGCAAGGAGGATGTGAGGTTTATATAACTCACATTATTGATACCAAAGCTAAGCAGAGTATACAGGACATTCCTGTGGTTAGGGAGTTCCTGAATGTGTTTACCGGTGAGCTACCTAGTTTACCACCACATCAGGAAACGAAGTTTACGATTGATCTAGTTCCAGGTGCTACTCCTATATCTATTCCTCCATATAGGATGACAGCTGTAGAACTGAAGGAATTAAAGGATTAGCTTTAGGATTTACTGGAAAAGGGTTTTATAAGACCCAGTGTTTCACCTTGGGGAGCTCCAGTGCTATTTGTGAAGAAGAAGGATGAGACTTTAAGGTTATGCATAGATTATAGGTAGTTGAATCAAGTGATAGTGAAGAACAAGTATCCATTGCCTAGAAATGATGATTTGCTTGATCTGTTGCAGGGAGTTTAGGTATTTACTAAATTGGACTTGAGGTCAGGGTACTATTAGTTGAAGATAGATGAGGCTAATGTACCTAAGAGTGCATTTAGGAGCAGGTATGGGCACTTTGAGTTCTTAGTGATGCCGTTTGGGCTGACTAATGCTCTGGTAGCTTTTATGACCTTGATGAATAAGGTATTTCAGCCCTTCCTGGATCAATTTATGATTGTGTTCATTGATCATATCTTGGTGTACTCAAAGAGTAGAAAAGAACATGCTGAACATCTGAGAGTCATTTTACAGATCATGAGAGAGAAGCAGCTATATGCCAAAATCTGTAAGTGTGAATTTTGGCTAGATCAAGTAGTGTTTCTAGGACATATAGTGACTGGACATGGCATATAGGTAGATCTAAAGAAGATAGAGGCAGTGATGAATTGGGAAGCTCTAAGGAATGTGTCTAAAATCCAAAGCTTCCTAGGATTGGCGGGATATTACCGAAGGTTTGTCGAGGGGTTTTCTCTTATCTCAGCCTTTTTGACAAAACTTCTGAGGAAAAATGTAGTGCTCAGATGGAATGAGGAGCGTCAAAAAAGCTTTGAGGAATTGAAACATCGGTTGACTATTGCACTGATGTTGACTATTCCATCGGGGACTGGAGGATATGTGGTTTATAGTAATGCTTTGCATCAAAGACTAGGATGTGTATTGATGCAGCATGGCAAGGTGATTGCCTATGCATTGAGACAACTAAGGTCCCACGAGATCAATTATCCGATACATGATTTAGAGCTAGCTGCAGTTGTCTTTGCTCTAAAGATTTGGAGACACTATTTATATGGAGAGACTTTCCAGATGTACACAGATCATAAGACTTTGAGATATCTGTTGAGTCAGAGGGAGTTAAACATGAGGCAGAGGAGATGAATTGAGTTACTAAAGGATTATGACTGCACTATTAAATACCACTCGGGGAAAGCTAATGTGGTGGCAGATGCTTTGAGCAGGAAGTCTAATATCAGTGCTGCTCAGATTTAGTTATCAAAGTTACCTAATTTGATTCATTTGAGAGATCTGAATGTGGAGTTAAACCTGGAGCAAGATAAGGCACTGATTGCCACTTTGAAGCTGAGACCAATGCTACATGACAGAATCAGGAAAGTCCAGGGAAAAGATTCTGATACGGTGAAGCTTATGGAGAAAGTGAAGGTGAATCCAGATTCTGAGTTTGAATTGAGGGATGAGACACTATGGTTGAGACAGAGGCTGTGTGTGCCTAATGTGGATGATCTGAGGAAGGTCATTATAGAGGAAGTCCATATGGCCACCTATGCTATGCATCCTGGTACTACCAAGGTATATAACACACTGAAGTAGCATTTTTGGTAGCCCGGAATGAAAAAGCAAGTAGCAGAGTATGTATCTAAGTGTATGACCTACCAGCAAGTTAAAGCTAAGCACCAGGCTCCAGTAGGGAAGCTACATTCGTTGCCCATTATAGAGTGGAAATGGGAACAGATTACGATGGACTTTATTATGGGATTACCTAAGACTCTGAGGCAGAATGATGCGATATGGGTTATAGTGGACCGGTTGACTAAGTTGGCCCACTTCTTACCAGTGAAGGAGAATAACTAACTAGATCAATTGACCTGGAGATATATGAATAAAATGGTGAGACTGCATGGGATTCCGATGTCCTTTGTATCAGACAAGGATCCCAGATTCACTTCGAGATTCTGGAAGAGCCTGCAACTGCTATGGGAAAGTTACAAAAAGACGTTAACGACGTTCTGATGATCAGATTTTGTGAAGGTTATTAGGAAAATGAACTTGTTTCAGCTTGGAAAAACTTGTTGAAAGTTATGAAACTAAAATAAGGTATTTCTTATGTTTTTGTCGTTTATTCTCATTTACGTTCAATCTTGGATGCGTAACATATGGTATCAGAGCAGTTGCATGATCGGATGAATGGAAACAGATTTTTTAGTTTTTCTCCATATGGAACTTAGAGAAAACTAATCCATTTTTAGGTTTTTTTTCTTGCATATGGGTTACTTGAATAGGTGTTGAATGTGTTTAGCATTGAAAACGGGGTTGAAACGAGCTTTGGAGGTCAAAAAATCAACTTGAAAGCCTCCAAAAATCATTTATTTCTGGCAAGGAGAGAGAAAACACGAGCATGTATGGTACACGCACTCAACGCTGCTATAGTACCACCATGGAGGCGGTGGGCTGGATAGATAGCTAACATGTGGAAGGTTGGTGGTTCTATCATGCGTCACACGTGAGACACACATGTCATAAACTATTAGCACGTGAGTGCGCGTATGACACATGTGCCACACGTGTCATGCTATGCCCCTTGCAAGTCAAGCTAGCACCCTTCGGACACGTGCATACTGAAGTTAATGCTATTATAACATTGATGTCATGCTGATGTCAGTTGTATGAAAAAATCTCAAATTTTCAAAATTTTTGTAATGATGTCCCGAGTTATTTGGGGTCAGTTTTTGGGTTAGGTAAATTCATAGAGTCAGTTTTTAAAATTTTCTAGATTTATTACAATATTCAAAAAAAGAAAATTAAGGTTCCTAAAGACCATTTTTGAGCCAATTTTCATGCTTCGAACCTAAAATACGTAAGTTACATAAAATGTTAGTACCTCATATGATGTATTTGGTGTTCGGTATTGCGTGATGCTCATTTTTATTAAGATTTAAATTGTTTAAAATCTCAATTACAGTTAATTGATGATGTTTTCAGCACTCGTATATGATAAAGAGAATGTGCATATGGATTTTACATTTATTGATGGTGCATTGTGATATATTATATGCCCATACAAAATGTGAGGATAATATACAAGTGTATCCTTTGTTTTTGTGGGTTTTTTGAGTACTAATGAGAATGTAGTCACCACAATGGCCTTTTAACGTTAGTATTTGATTTGTTCTAGTTAGATGTTTGGAGATGTCTTTGGTCTTATGTTTGGTTATTCTGCCCATAGGCGTTAACCTTATATGAGATTTTGAGATGTACATAAAAGCATTAGATAGAGGAAACCGTTGCTTGAGTAATTTATTCACCCACAGGTGGTAGTATCATAAGAGAGAGTGGTGTGTACTTCGATCACTTTTATGTGGAGATTTTATCTGCATATATTATATATTCAACCCAAAGGTGTTTCTTGATATGTGTAATGAAATTCTCAGTACAGATACTATTTATGACTTTAAGTATCACTATTATCCTAAATTTATGCTGATATTGATATTGTCAATTTTACACTCACCTTTTCTATAAACAACAATAGTGTCACATTAAAACCCTTACCAGTTTCAACTTTAAGATATGGAAGCAAGATTTGGAATTTGCTTTGCCTTGAAAATGGAAGATATCAACATGGCTATGATAAAAGAAAGACTACCTACACCTACAGCATATAGTACAGATGATGCCAAAGCAGCATTTGTGCCTGGGAGAGGTCAAATAGGATGTGCTATTTTACCGCCAAGAGATCGATCCCAGATCATCTATACTTTCAGAGATAAGCATAACAAAGGAAATTTTGAAGAATGTCTCCCAAAGATATAGGGTGTCATCCGATGCTGAGATAAGTACCTTGTGCAAGGAATTATTCTCCATAAGATACATAGAAGAAGGGGGTACGAGAATACATAATTAAAATGGTCTACCTCCAGAGCAAGCTGAAGGCACTGGATATTCCAACCCCTGATGCCTTGAT
>JANSVA010000006.1:9492833-9510678 GCA_025504915.1 Erythroxylum reticulatum
AATGTGATTATATGTTATGTGAAATGATGTGTTGCGTGAATTGAGTGAACCATCAATGATGGTTACCTCATTGAGTTTGCAAAACTCACCAAAATTGTAATGTTGTTTTTTCAAGACCGAGAGACGACTCTAGCTACTGAGAGGCTCTACTATCCGTGTAGATTGTGATTTGGCAAGAGAAGTCATGGCTTAAAGGTCAATCAGTTGGGATTTTTGGACTGCTTAGATAGATTTTATATATTTTCCTCTTTTATATAGTACTTTTGAACTAGGTTTTGATGATGTACATGTAGTAAAGGTTGAAAGACACAATGTAGACTTTCGATTTTATGCAATGAAATGAGAGAAAAGTTGGTTTTTAAAATATTGTGATTTTCTATTGATGCTTCATAAGTGAATAATGATATAATGCCATATGAAGTGATTGTAATGATTGAACATAACTCGCCCTTATCCTAGGTTATGTAACAGAATGATCTCCGAGTATTCCGATATGTATCCTACGGTAAGGGGGAGCTACAACAGTAATGGAGAGTAAAAATGGGGAGATGATTTTCACTTGTACAATTACAGGTTGGACAGTGTGTATTGTCTATTGGAAGCTTAACAATGTGATTAAAAAGGATCACTTTCCTCTTCCACTTGTGGATTAAATGATAAAAAGGGTGGTTGGCCATGCATTCTATTGTTTCCTGGACGGATATTCAGGATACAATCAAAATTTTATCTATTAGAAAGATCAAAAAAAGACCACTTTCATGTGTCCTTATGGACTATTTGTCTATAAACAGATGCCTATTGGGTTATGTAATGCTTGAGCAACATTTCAAAGGTGTATGATGTCTTTCTTTGCAGATATGATTGAGGACATAATGGAAAATTTTATGAATATTTTTCAATCATTAAAGACTCTTTTGAGCATTGTTTGACAAATTTACCAGAGTATTTCAAAGATGTGAAGAATCACGCTTAGTTCTAAACTAGGAGAAATGTCACTTTCATGGTGCACAAAGGAGTAGTACTGGTATACAAGATATCATACGAAGGTATTGAAGTGAATGGAGCCAAAATGGAGTTCATTGAGAAGCTTCCACGACCAATTAATGTCAAGTGCATGTGAGCACTTCTTAATCATACAGGATTTTATCACCGCTTCATTAAGGACTGCTCGTAAATTGTTAGACGTCTTACAAATCTGTTAGTAAAATACGTGCCTTTCATTTTTAATAATACTTGCTTATCTACTTTTAATAAATTAAAAGGGATTAATCATTTTCCTTTGAAGTTATGTGCAATGCTAGCGACCAAGTTATGGGTTGTGTGTTGGGCCAACGGAAGGAAAAAAATGTTGCATGCGATTTACTATGCAAGCAAAACATAACGAGGCCCTAACTCAATTACACCATTACCAAGAAGGAATTGTTAGTAGTGGTGTTCGTATGTGACAAGTTTTGGTCTTACCTCTTTGGTTCTAAGGTGATCATTTTCACCCATCACATTGCAATTAAGTATCTTTTTGCTAAGAAAGATGCAAAACTATGGCTTATTCTATGAGTGTTACTCTTACAGGAATTCGATAGTAAGATTAGGGACAAGAACACCCTATTCTCCATGCACCTAATAAGATGCTAGGACCATATGAGTTCAATGGGAGATTCTTTCAATAGATATGGGACTTGACAAGAGAAATTATTACAAAGGCAGTCCGTAGATTCTTTCAATTTAAGAAATTGCTAACTGAATGGAATAAAACTTACTTTTTCTTTGTTCTGAAAAACCTTAATATAAATCTTTAAATGATTATTGTCTTAAAGCTTGTTTAATGTGACATACAAAGTCATATCAAAGTTATTAGCAAACAAAATAAGGAAATATATGGGAGAGTTAATCAATCCAACACATAGTGATTAGATTCCTTTAACAAGAAGGTAGATCACTGGTGTAATAGATTCCTTAGCTGTATTTTGCAATTTATCCATATATTGGTGCTCCTATCCTTCACTTCAAAACAGGACTGTGAGGAATATAGATAAGTTGCTATGGGATTTTCTACATGGTAAATCAAGTAGTAGTAGGAAGATAACAAGGATGAAGTGGCCTTTAGTTTATACCCCTAAGCATTCAGGGAGACTTAGAATAACTACCATCAAAATCATAAGTAAAGAATTATTGGCAAAAGGACTACAGAAATTGTGCAATGACAAAGAGGATTTATGGGTTAAATGGATACACTTATATCACTTAATGGAAGAGAATTTATGGAGTATCAATATTAATGCCAACATATCTTAGACCCTTCAAAAAAATCCTAAACACCAATCATTGTGTGCAACTACTAGTTAAGCATAAAATCAATGATGGAAAAGGCACCTCTTTTTAGTTTGATCACTAGCATACAATTGGTCCATTATATATGCTAAGGGAATTTCATTCATTAAGGACTCTAAATCATCCCAAGACCAAAGTTTAGGAGCTGATAAAAAATAATTAGTGGTCTTAACGTTAGGGGACCCTTTAATATTGTCAAGTTTCCTAACTATACCTTGAACTACTCCACTGCAAACATCATTCACTAAACTTAAATTTTAGAACAACGGCAACTTAAAGTTGTTCAAATTGAGTTTTGGGGATGTGATATATTACATTTAAAAGAAGATAAATAGAAGCTTGCTTGGAGTTGAACTAGCGAACAACAATGAAATTTATCATTAGATTATACTTCACATTAGACCTGCTACTATGCCTAGAGATAGTCAAAATAATACTACTGCATAAATAAGGGAAAGAAGGCACCTATGAGATCACTAAGCTTGTAGCTTATTTCTTGTTTTGAGCAAATATTTATGGTGATACTAGTATAGAGCTCTTTGGTTTGGATGTAACAGCTTTGTTGGTGTACTAAACTTATTCTTTGATGCAAATTACTTATTTTTCAAAAAAGAAGTCTCTATCATTAACTCTGGTAATACTATATATTCTAACATTATTAAAATAGTGTTTAATGTACCCTAAATATGGTGCACAAATGGCAATAAAGATAGCGATAGGAATTTATTTACACTTTTTATAAAATATTGTGATGAAAATCACATATTTAATTAATATTTAATGAAATTATTTTTAAAATTATATTAATATTTGGTAGATACACATTACTCATCTGCGACATTATATAGACTAAATTGATAACTCAAATATTTGAAAGTAAAAAGAACATAACTCGGTCAAAACTTACTATGCTATTAGCATCACTTTAAAAATATTAAATTATAACGTAATATTATAGATGACGACAAAATTTTATTTAAGCTTTTTAGTTCTAGGGTGAAATTTACAACTTTGGCTCATGATCATTGGTTTAATCTTTTTTTGTACAAATTGCATTTTGTTGAATAATTGGGTAATAACGGCAAAGAAGGAAAAGAAGAAGCATCTGGTTCAGGTCAAAGCTTGCTTTCGCAATTTTGTTGCTGACTAAAATAATGTCTCCTAAAGCGCTTATGTGTTGTGTATATATACCGTAAACATTGGACTACAATCCCAACTCACAAAGAAAAGTAGTAAGCTTTCATGTGGAAACCATTTCATGACTTATAAGTCGCGAGTGGCTACAAATACGCCCATGATGTCGGACACGGATGTTTCAGAGGGAGATATGCATGACATAGGATGTACGTATATTTCAGAGACCGTAAAGGTGGCTTGACCATAGCGGCGGTTTCCAGCATTGAGGTGCATGTATAATTATTAATAAATAAAAAGACAAACAGCGGTAATTAATTAAACGGCTTCATTTCAAAGCCAATCCCACGTTTGATTCCGTTGCCTCCTAATCATGTTACCAGCAACAACGCACCAAAGTAATAATTAGAAAAATGCCCTGAACGAATAGCACACAGTTGTGATCGTTTCTTGGGTTTATTTGACCAAAATAAGCACAGGTAAATTCCAGATGGACGGAACTTAATTTTAACATAATTTATTCAAAGACCAACGCAATACCAGTTCTTCAAATACTCGTAGTTACCCAAGTCTTTTAAAACCTTTTTAAAATCTTAAATCAATAATTCATTACGTTATTACGCTAACAGGTACTTAATCCACGCCCCCCTCTACAAAGAGGAAGGTAAACAGATCAGTCAATCCACAGCCTTTTGCCCGTTATAGGGTCCGATAGATAAACGAGCAAGTAGTGTGTTGTGGTGTTTTTTAAGGCGTTGTATAATGGATAAAAGCTGTCAATCCTCTGGGGACTACACCACCCCCAGTAATAGAAGTGGCAGTGGCACCAACATCAACAAGGATCAGTGTCCCAAGCATTTGACCAAACTGTCCCACAAGCTTTCCAAGCCCATCAACACCAATAAAACTACTTTTGATCGACCACAACAACAATCACAGCTACAGCTACAACCACAAACGACGCAGCAGCATCACCAAAACCTCCAGGCGCAGCAACATCAACCGCCGGTCTACAACATCAACAAGGATGATTTCAGGGACATGGTCCAGAAGCTCACCGGATCACCCGCTCACGAGAGGATCTCCACACCTCCGCCTATTGAAACACCCAAACTTCCAAGCACTCGCCTGCAACGTATCCGCCCCCCTTGGTGCACGTTAGCAACCGCCCTCCTCCCTTGCTAAATAGCGCCGTTCCTCCTCCATGTCTCAGCCACGTGGTCCCCGGAGCATCTAGCTCTGCCGGCGCTTTCATCCACCGCCCGACAGCGCCTCCGTCCCCTCTTCTGCCATTTCTGGCGGTCCACGGAGCGGCGGAATCGTTGATTTCAGCCTACATGCGCTACCTCCAAAGCTCAAACTCCACCGTCGATTCAAACAAACAGTTCGTTGGTTTATCGACGTTGGCTCCTCTGGTGTCGCCTCGCTGGAATAATCTAGGTCCCCCTCCGCCGACGCAGCAGCAGCAGAGTCAGCAAGAGTTAGCTCCGCCGCAGTCGTCGGGAATGGTACAATCACATACGCCGTTAGAGTTACCGACGTCACCGTTACCGTTTGGTTGCTTGAATTCGCCGCGGTCCCAGTATCCTTTACTTTCCCCTAGTATCTTACTTTCGTCTTCTTCGTTCCCACTCTCTCCCACTCTGCTTGTGCCAAGCCCTACGTGGAGGGTCTATAAAGATCATCTTCAATTTATTGTTCTTCAGGTAAGTGTTCATTTTGATTGACACAAACGCCGTCGTTTAATGTGAGCGACAGGATTAGGATTCTTTTTCTTTAATTACACATAGTGGTTAATTTGAGAGAGAGGGTTGTATAAGGGCTTGTCAACAAAGCAAGTGAAAATAGGAAAACCATTAGTTGCTTTGTTGGATATTTTAGATAATGTGGTTTAAGATTAATGGACTATTTGTAGGCGGATGATACTCACGTACTTTGCACCAATTTGACTAAGCCATTTGCTGAGAAAAGTTTGTATCATCAATTTACAATTTGGGTGTGGTTCTTGTGGGGTTGTAGCTTTCATTTCATCTGATGCTACAATGATAATTTGATACAGGAGTGAAACAATCAACCTATTGATGTTGGAAAACCCAAAGGATGATTCCAATGTATCATTTCTGGGAGGGAATTACTCACCAACTTTGTGCATATCTTTCTCAGTATGTATGTATTTGTTTATGAGGTCATGTAATCCGAACCGTCTTCTGGAATATTAGCTGCTTACATACCAATTCATATCATAAACTGATCTTGCGGTACAACAGTAAGTAAGTCGACTGGTTGAGCTTGTGTGTCTAAATCTAAGGTGGCAGAGAAAGCTCGAAGTCTGTTCTTCTGATTTGTTGATTTCTCTCCCACTGGAATTGTTCCTCCCCTTGTTTGATTGACTGGAGTTTTCCATTTGTGTGGAATTGAAAAGTGGACAGACTCAGACTTGTGATTCTTTGAACCACTGTTTTCCTCTGATAACCTTTGTTGAACTGGTCTCAGATTGCCCTGCAAATCTAGTCAAGTTGATACGCAATCTTATTCGCTTGCATTCTGCGGACTGCCGGACTCTTTTTCTACAACATAGGAAAAGAATGTCTTGTCGTAGGTTCCATTGAAATTATGTGCAATTGCCTGAAATCATAAGTTGCCTTCAGTTTATCTATAATTCACATTCTATATCTTTAATAAATTGGATTCTTCATTTAAATGTATTTAATAGCCAACGAAGTTTGATGGGATATATGATCCAATGTAAATACTTCAACCTGGTATATTTACGTAGGTCCCACCAAACTGGCACCGAGGGAACCAAGTTGCAAATAAGTTGGACGTCAATTTTTGAATTAGTAAAAAGATCAAATTTAATGTTAAGGTTTAGGGTACAGCTTTAAAACCATTCAACCACGGCCCTATTAAAATAAACAAAGTAGCGGAGATAATTCGAGAGGCAATGCGTCGGTTGGAACCCGAAGGCACTAGCTTCTCCTATTCTTCTTGGTTACAAAAATAGGATTCATCCATCCAGCCATCTCATCGCATATGTTAACGTTATCGTGGAAAATAATTAAAACCTTGCAGGGCCTTATTCCAAGAAGAAGTTAAAGAGTACAGGTAAGTTACCAAACGAAAACAGGACTTCAATGCTAACCGCTGAGTGCAAGGAAACAAAAGTGGGATTCAAAAAGCACAGCTTGATATGACAAACTAAAAAGTAGAGCAGGCTTGGCTTAATACGTCCACAAATCATAATCAAAACAAGAAAATCTAAAGAAACCTCAGAAACAACCAGCAAATTAGCAACAAGCATCTTCTCCTATTTAAAACATATAGAGGAGAAGTTCAACCCTAATTTGCACAAGGGGCACTCTCACTGCTGTTCTTCACTGGGCTTGGGTGCTTCTTTAATCTCGTCAGCTCCATCATCCTAAATGATTCAGTAATCAGTACAATGACATGCAAATTGCAAATGAAAGGAAATTTGACGTGGGTATAAACTGAACAAGGTGGGACTCAAGTAAACAAACCTGCATGTCAGAGGTCCACAGAGTGAGATTGTCACGAAGAAGTTGCATGATCAAAGTGCTGTCCTTGTATGACTCCTCTCCCAGGGTATCCAACTCCGCGATTGCTTCATCAAAAGCCTGTCAAATTCGAGAGGCACACGACATTTTAAGCACAAAGCATCCCACCAGCATACCACAACTCTCTCAAAGTTCTTATTTCATCCAATTTCTCACCTATTAAACAGGAAAAGAGCAATATACCAATGTATAAACGTAAACAAAAAAGAAGTGAATCGAACCTGTTTGGCGAGATTGCAAGCACGATCAGGAGAATTAAGGATCTCATAATAGAAAACTGAGAAGTTAAGAGCCAACCCCAGACGGATTGGATGAGTAGGAGCCAACTCTCCATTTGCTATATCCTGCAAACCACAAAACCAACATTACTAAATTTAAAAAAGAAAACGTACACGAAAAAGAGATCCAACCCTAATCGAACAAAACAAACGCATGTATCATCATTCTCATCCTACAGATTGTTAAATCAACCAAATTCAACAAAAATACGCCAGATCGAAAATTAAAAGAAAGATCCAGAAGCTTCGGAAGCAGATCAGAAACGAGAAACCTGAGCAGATTTGTAAGCGGAGAGAGTGCTCTCAGCAGCCTCCTTCCTCTCTGCACCAGTCTTGAACTCAGCAAGATACCTGTGGTAATCTCCCTTCATCTTCAAGTAAAAGACTTTGGAGTCACCAGACGAAGCAGAGGGAATCAATCTAGAGTCGAGCAGCTTCAAGATCCCGTCGCAGATCGAGGAGAGCTCCTTCTCGATCTTGGCCCTGTAGTCGCGGATCATGGACACGTGGTCCTCGTTGCCGCGGCTCTCCTCTTTCTGCTCGATGGAGGAGATAATCCGCCACGAGGCGCGCCGAGCTCCGATCACGTTCTTGTAAGCGACTGAGAGGAGGTTTCGCTCCTCTACGGTGAGCTCCTCGTTCTCGACGGAGGCAGAGACCTTCTCCATAAACTCGACCATCTCCTCGTAGCGCTCCGCCTGCTCGGCTAGCTTCGCCATGTACACGTTCTCCTCCCGAGCCGATGGAGCAACCGCCATTTTTAGACAAATTAAAACAAACAAACAGAAAAAAGGAAAGATGTAGAGAAAAGAGAGAGAGGTTAGATCTGGCTTTTTGGTGAAATGAGAAGAGAAAAAGGAGATGTTAAAGAGAGATGTGAGAAGAGGGAGGCTAATTTTGGGGGCTAGTGGGGGGGCGATGATTGCGTTGGAGGAGGAGATCCTTGGGAGAAGATGGAATGTTGGCCGTTAGATTAAGGTGATGGGGGGGGGGGTGTGTTTGGGCGTGGGTGTGGCATGGGGGGGTGTTTGGATATCGGGGTTAAAGCATTGGCTAAAGAAAGTAAAATGAAATGTGTACTTTTTGACCTTTGCCAGGAAAACATTATTCAACCATTTACGTCGAAGATATCGTTTGAAATTTGAACGCTATGGGCATTCATTGGATTATCCTTTGGGCTTTGAGAAGCCCCATTTTCTCCTTCAAAAGACACAAAGAAAATGTTCATCATAAAATGTTCATCATTAGTGTCCTGATAAGCATTCTTCTGCCATTAACATTTTATATTAACAACTGTTAACTTAAGTCATTGAAGATTGTATTTTACAATATTTTAGTGCATCGTAAAATTTCTCAATTACTTAATCACAAATTAAACTCTATTATTTTTTATTAAAAAAAAGGGTCTATAATTTATCTATGTCAGTAGGGCATGTGTTTTAATACTGACACGTGTCATTATTCCATTTGTTATATCCATTGAAATTTGAAAAGTCGTATGGTCAAAAAATAGTTATTGATTTAATTGGTTAATTTTTAAATCATTATCCCGGCCTTTATTCCAAAAGTGAGAATTACAAAGTTGCATGCCTGGCCTGGGCCTTCCAAGTTGAAAATCGGAATCATTCTATGTTACGCCAATCGAGTAAACACGTGTCAAATATTGAGCTTATCTTTTCTTGTGTACCTACTAACGACAATAAAATATGGCATTTTGTAAGGGTTAAATGCCGAATTTTGGAATTTAGGGTTAAATATTTGAACCTCCTTGATTGACGTTTAAATGCTAAATTTTGACCGAATGTTTTTAAATTTGATCAATTTAGAATTAAATATTTTAATCTATTTAATTAAGATTTAAATGTTACCCATTTTGTTCAATATTAGACAGAGGCACCCATTAAATAAAAGTAGAAAAAGAAAATTAATGTTTTTTATACGTCTTAAGGTTGAAGTCTGGCCTTTTCCTAATTATATGTAAAGAATTTAATGCTCCCAACAATTTTATATCTCTCACTTTTCAAAAACAAATTTATATCTCTCTCCTTAAAGTTATAAAAATGAATAAATGAGTATTTTAGAATGAAACAATTTAAATGAGGAATTTAATAAATTTTAGCCTTATTAGGTACTAAGTATTAAAAAAAGGATGTTTAATAATTTTTAAGGCATCCATTTTAGGCAAACCCCTCACAAATAAAAAGTTCTCATAGGTTTCGTTACTTATAGTACACATAATATTTTTTAACGAGAAGAGTTCATAAATTTAAAATTAATAAGTTATTTTTATAACTTGATATTTACTATTAGGATATCTAATTATAGTTCTCAAATAATAAATATTTAATTTAAATCTTATTAACTATAACTTTAAATAAATTAAAAGATAAATTAATATTAAGAAAGCAAAATCTATATAGCCATTCTTTATAATATTAAATTTTAGAAGAAGGTTTAATTTCAGAATTTATTTCATAATCTATAACAATTATTTTTTATACAAAATGCTTTTTTTCATTTTGGTGATTTAAATACTATAACATTTTGGATTTTACGGGATTACATATTTGTGATCTAGGCATACCAAATAGAATAACCAAAAAAGAAAGAAAATCAAGCAAAACACTTCCTAAAAAATTAACGTTTTAAAAATTAAATTAGATATTAAACTGATAAGATAGGAGGTTTGAGGTTTAAAAGATTTAGTCAGTATTAAATCATTATAAAATTAGTTAAAAATTGAATATAATTAAAATATAATTGAAAGAGATTATTTTTATTTATCGAAGAATTTGAAATTTAATTGAAAAACTTGTTAAATAAAATTTAATTCATTTATTTTAATTTATAAGAATTTATTAATTTACGAAAAATGATCAATTAATTAATAAATTAATCAATTTTTAATAATAAAAGTAGATAAAATAAAGTGAAAAATTAAAAATTAAATAATAAAGAAGCGAGTAAATAATTAAAATTGAGAATATAGAAAGTTGACAGAATGTATCATCACGATCTAGCTCTTTGGTGATTGAACGTGTTCGTAGCGAGTAAGTGACACCCCAAGCAACCAAATGTGCGTCCTAAGAATTCACAAGCCCACTCCTAAGATTAATGACGATGACGATCATAAACACATATGGTCAAAACGGCTTTATTATTATTGTTAGATTATTTTCACTTTCTGTATTTTCCATCCATTGATTTTCTTTTCAACTTCTCATTTACACATATTTTAGAATGTGCACCCTTCAAATTAAATAGAATTTTCTATAATATATATTTATATATAACATATAAAATTAGAAAGCTTAAAATTTTAGTTCTTTCATTTTAGTATCAAAAATTTTAAAATTTTGAATTGTACCTAAACTCCAGATTATTCATTTTAAAATTTATTTTCTTTAACATCTTACTTATATATATCATAAAATGTGGTAAATTTTATATTCGGATAAGTTTCGTAATATTTTTTTGAGATTTTTCAAGTCGAATATATAATTATTGATATATTTATCTAGATAACTCAAATTTTATATTTTCAAGAATGAAAATTTACGTAATTCTTTTACATATGATGAATAAATTTTTAAAAATTCATGAATACCATGACGTCTCCTAAGGTCAAAGGTTTAAAATGTGATATTATCGTTAAGAGACTTTTAAATATAAAGATATGTTAATTTTGTCACTTAGATTAAATTTATTATTTAATTTTACTTCGTTAATTCATTAAATAATTTTTAAAACCCAAAATATACTTATTATGATTTATATTTAATAATCGATTTAATATACATATAAAATATAACAATTATAAATTTTCTTTCATATTCTTCTCATTTAAAAAGAAAAAGACGATACATTGCCAACAATAATTCAGTGGCTAAAGGCTTATAAGAATGTAGAATTGAAACAGGGACTACCCTAGCTCCAGATTAGAATGAATCAAGTAGAATAACAATTCCATTGAACCTAGACATTAGAGTGTTCAGCCAATTCATACCTATTCATGTCTTTTAATCTATATTAAATCTTATATTGATTAAATCCAAAATCGTTTGGACCAAAATTGGGCATTTAGCCTTTTGTCTGGTCAAAACTTAGTCTTTGGAGTGCAAAGGGGTCATTATAATTTGTGCTCGATGTACACAATTTTACCTGTGAGTCAGACTTTATCTGCTCGGGGGTCTACCAAGGGAAGCGTTAGTGTAAATAGGAAGTTTTTTTGTTAAAGTTATAGTTAAATATTAAAATTTAAAGATATATACAAAAAGTTAATGTTTGACAAAAATAATTATCCAATTGATCGAATTTTCAGGTTTCTATCAATGTCAATGTGAGATTTTTTTATTTTTAAATAACTCACATAAGGTACGATAGCAGTTATATGAAACTTAAAAAATTAGTCTTTAATTAATTTGAAATTTTAAGATTTTAGAAACTCTAATTTCCTATAAAATCCTAAATCTTCTAAGTTATTATTCTTTTCAGAATTATAAATTTTGCATAGTTCCAACCATACCAGCTAGAAAATAAAATGAATTCTTGATATATCGAACCAAATAGAAGTACCGCTCAATATCGATGAGTTATCGATTGACTGTGGCTTTTGCTTTCTACAATCCACATAGGCTGTAGAGAGTTCATAGTTGATATAATGATACGTGGAATTGTGGAATTGTGGAAAGTGTTATTTTTGGTGGCTTTGATGACCTAATTTTTATCACATATTAGGAAGAGATAAGAATGAGGGGAGTTTTTTAAGTTATAAAATAACTCCTCCTCTGCCATTCTAAATCATCTCAAAATTTTGATATATCCTCAAAATTTGTATACATATCAATTTTAATATTCTCTTCTTAATAAGAGCAAGCTGCCTTAAGTGGTGTTCGAAAATTAAGCTCAATTCGTTAAACTCTGTTATCAATTTTTGGGTGTGTTCTTTTCTTATCTCTTTTATTTATTTCGCATTTATATTATTCAGTATTTATTTGTTGGGTTTATTTTTATGATTAGTTTGAGTGTATAATTCTATTATCTTATAAGTTGTTGATTTGTATACAGGTCTAGGTTGTGATAATATACTGTGCAAGTAAATTCTATCTAATAATTTGGGTTTTAAGTGGGACCACGTGTGACCCCTCTAGGCTTTACTGGGAATTTATTTGGAATGGTAATTCTATCTTAGGAGTCCGTTTGATGATCTTTCCTAGGAATTACCGAATTAGTAAAATTCACTAGTCGTAATTTGAGTGGAAAATTACCTGATTTTTCCTGCAAGTGGTATTAGAGTCGAAGGTTCATTCTTGGATTGTTTGTAATATTTGTAATATTGAATACTATTTTTTTAGTCTGTAATGACGCCTGTAAATTCACCAACAACTAGGGACAAAAAATTTTTGACACAAATGACATCGACTTCCTCACCCATATGGAAGAGGATTCCGATGTAAAGTATGAAGTTAGCAGTGGAAATATTTGACGGTACTGGTCATTTTGGCATGTGACAAGGTGAGGTTCTGGATTCCCTTTTCCAACAGGGCCTTGACATAGCTATTAAAGAAAAGAAACCAGAATATATAGAACATAAGGATTAGAGTATCATAAATCGGTTGGCATGTGGAACAATTCAATCATGTTTGTCTAGAGAGCAAAAGTATGCTTTCAAAAATGAGACTTCTGCGCACAAACTGTGGAAGGCATTGGAGGACAAATTTCTGAATAAAAAGTTATCAAAATAAGCTCTTTATAAAGAAAAGGTTGTTCTGATTTGAATACCGACACATTATTCTGTTTAATTAATTAGTAGCATACCTGTTAAATTTAGATGTACAATTCAAAGATGAAGACTTGGCTTTGATGTTGTTATCATCTCTTCCGGATGAATTTGAACACTTAGAAACTACTTTACTTCATGGAAACGAGAATGTATCTTTAGATGTTATGTGTTCTACTTTGTAGAGTCATGAATTGCGAAAGCAAGATAAAAAGAAAAGTAAAGCGGTTACAAAAATGAAGCATTTATGGCAAGAGACCATCAACAGAGCAGGTCGAAGGGTAGAAGAGGAAGATCCAAATCAAAAAGCAGAGTTGCCAAAGATGAGTGTTTCTGTCATGAGAAAGGGCACTAGAATAAAGACTGCCCAAAGTTGAAGAAGAAAGGGAAGGCTCTACAAAATGCAAATGTCACAGAATGTAAAAGTGATGCAAAGTCAGATGTCTTTTTAGTAGTATCACCTTCAACATTCCATTCAGACGAGCGGATTCTAGATTCAGGTTACACCTATTATATGTCTCCCATCCAGGAGTGGTTCTTTGATTTTGAAGAAATTAATGGTGGAGTTGTTTACATGGGCAATGACAATCCATATAAAACAACTGGGATATGTTCAATCAAGCTAAGGAATTATGATGAATCCACCAAAATTTTGAAGGATGTTCAGTACTGCTGAATTTGAAACAGAATCTCATCTCTTTGGGGACCTTAGAATCAAAAGGCTTAGTTGTGATGATGCGAGATGGAATTCTTACGGCAACTTCAAGAGCACTTGTGATGTTGAAAGGCATAAGCAAAATATTCTGTATTACTACCAAGGAAGTACAGTTGTTGGGATAGTAGCAGCAGTAACTTGTAGTAGCAAGAAGGATGCAAGGGCAACAAAGTTGTGGCATATGCGTTTGAGACACGCTGGTGAAAAATCCTTGCAAATTCTTGTCAGGCAAGGATTATTGAAATGTACGGAGACTTGTAAATTGGAATTTTGTGAGCATTATGTTTTGGGAAAACAAAGAAGAGTGAAATTTGGCATTGTCATCCATAACACTAAAGGAATTTTAGATTATATGCACTCATATATGTGGGGACCTGCTAAGACTCCATCTCTTGGAGGTAGGTATTATTTTGTTGATGATTTTTCCAGAAGAGTATGGCTGTTTACTACGAAGAAAAAAGATGATGTGCTTGGAGTTTTTCTTAAGTGGAAAGCTCAAGTTGAAAAGTAGATAGGAAGAAAGATCAAAGTTCTCCTAACAAAGAATGGTGGAGAATACAAGAGTGATCCTTTCCTGGAGGTATGTCAAGAGTCTGGCATAGTTCGACACTTTACAGTTAGAAAAACACCACAGTAGAATGGGGTGTCAGAGCCTATGAACAGGACACTAGTGAAGAAAGTCCGTTGTATGTAATCTAATGTTGGGTTAGCAGAAAGTTTTAGGCTGAGGTAGTGACATACGCTCAACATCTCGTTAATCATTTGCCATCATCTACAATTGGTGACAAGACTCCATTAGAGATATGGTCTAGAAAACCTGTAACAGATTATGGGTCTTTGCATATTTTTTGTTCTACTGCATATTATCATGCTAATGAATCAAAGTTGGACCTAAGAGCAACGGAGGCATTTTTTATGGGCTTCAATGCTGGAGTTAAAGGATATCGTCTCTGGTGTTTAGAGGCAAAGAAAACTATCATTAGCAGAGATGCTACCTTTGATGAATCTGCCATGTTGAATAAGGTGGCACAAGATACATTGAAGTAGGTGGAGTATACGTCAAAACAGATGGAGTGTACACCGAAATAGGTGGAGTTTCAACAGATGATGGTGAGCCCAGCAAAAAACATAATCAGTGACTCTTCTGTGGTAGAAGAAGAGTCAGATGAAGAAGAGGTTCCAACTCAAGAATCTCAACAGCAACCAAAATCAATTATCGTTAGAAGGACAAGACAAGAGATTCAAAAACCTGCTCATTTTGCTGATATGGTGGCCTATGCACTTCCAGTTGTTGATGATGTTCCATTCAATTTTTCAGAAGCCATCCAAAGTACATAAAATGGTAGATGGAAAGGTGCAATGGAAGAAGAGATGAAATCCCTTGAGAAAAACAAGACGTGCAAGTTAACAAAACTACCAAAGGGAAAAAAGACTATTGGATGCAAATGGATATTTGCAAAGAAAGAAGGATTTCTTGACAAGAATGATATTTGTTACAAGGTAAGGTTAGTAGCTAAAGGCTACGCTTAGAAGGAGGGAATTGATTATAATGAGATATTTTCTCCATTTGTTAAACATTCCTCCATTAGAATTTTGTTAGCCTTGGTAACACAATTGAATTTGGAGCTAGCTTAACTTGATGTGAAAACCACGTTCCTACTCGGTGATTTGGAGGAGGAATTCTACATATCTCAGCCAGATGAATTCAAAGTTGCTGGTAAAGAAAATTGGGTTTGAAAACTGAAAAAATCGTTATATGGATTGAAGTAATCATCGAAGCAATGGTATAAACGATTTGACAAGTTTATGATGAGCCAGAAGTATACAAGAAGTAAATATAATCACTGTGTGTATTTATGCAGACTTCAAGATGGGTCCTACATCTACTTACTCTTTTATGTTGACGATATGTTAATAGCACCCAAGAGTCAAGATGAAATTAAAAAAATGAAGGCCTAATTGAATGAAGAGTTCGAGATGAAGGATTTAGGAGAAGCCAAAAAGATTCTTGGCATGGAGATAAGTAGGGATAGACAGGGAGGTAAGCTTTGGCTAACTCAGAAGCAGTATTTGAAGAAAGTACTACCACATTTTGGTATGAATAAAGATATAAAACCTGTAAGTACTCCGCTTGCTCCTCATTTGAAACTTAGCAATCAGTTATCTCCAAAGACGGATAAAGAACGGGAATACATGGTGAAAGTCCCTTATGCTAATGCAGTAAGAAGCTTGATGTATGCAATAGTGTGTACGAGATAGTTAGTGTTGTAAGCAGATATATGTATGATCCTGGCAAGGTTCATTGGCAAGTTGTGAAATAGATTCTACGGTATATTTAGGATATTGTAAATGTTGGCTTATTATTTGAGCGAGATAAATCACTTAGCCAATACATAGTTGGATATTATGATTTTGACTATGCAAGTGATTTGGATGAGCTACGATCTACAACTGGCTACTTATTCACTTATGCTAAGGCGTTAGTTAGCTGGAAGTCCACTTTGCAGTCAATAATGGCTTTGTTTACAATAGAGACAGAGTATATGACAATTATAGAAGCTGTGAAAGAGGCGATCTGGCTTCATGGATTGCTAAAAGACTTGGGAGTTGGTCAGAAACACCTTGTGGTGTATTGTGACAGTCAAAATGCTATTCACTTAGCAAAGAACCAGTTTTTTCATGCAAGGATGAAGCACATTGACGTTCGCTATCACTTTGTGTGGGAGATTCTCGAAGAAGAGGAGATACTTCTCTAGAAGATACAGACTATAAAGAATCCTGTAGATATGATGAACAAAGTGGTGACAAAAGCTAAGTTTAAACATTGTTTAGACTTGGTTAACATTTTGCACTTTTGAGTTGGCGCCTGAGGGCACAAATTGAAAGCACTACAAATGCTGTTTTGTTTGATTGGGAGGATGAATGATGCTTGCATTTGGTGGGACCCAAAATTGTGCTAAGTTAGAGATTTGTTGTTTTTGATGGCTTTGATGACCCAATTTCTATCCCATATTGGGAAGAGATAAGAATGAGAGGAGTTTTTCAAGTTATAAAATAAATCCTCCCCTCCTGTTCTAAATCATCCCAAAATTTTGATTTATCCTCAAAATTTGTACACATATCAAATTTAGTATTCTCTTCTTAATAAGAGCAGGCTGCCTTAAGTGGTGCTCGGAGACTAGGCACAATTGGTCAAACTCCGTTATCAATTTTTGGGCGTGTTCTTTTCTTATCTCTTTTATTTATTCCATATTTATAGTATTCTATATTTATTTGTCTGGTTTATTTGTACAATTAGTTTGAGTGTATAATTATATTCTCTTATAAGTTGTTGATTTGTACACGGGTCTAGGTTGTGATAATATATTGTGCAAGTAAATTCTATCTAGTACTCTAGGTTTTAAATGGGACCACATGTGACCCCTCCAGACTTTACTGGGAATTTATTTGGAATGGTAATTCTGCTTTTGGAGTTCGTTTGTCAGTCTTTCTTGGGAATTACCGAATCAGTAAAATTCACTAGTCATTATTTGAGTGGGAAATTACCCAGTTTTCCCAACAGAAAGTAGATTGATAAAATTTGTGGCTTGAATAAGGAAAATTATTATGGGTGATACATTATTGAGTATTTGAAATTTATGATTTTTATTTATTACAACTTTACATTTTACTTTATAATTGAACTTAATAAACAAACTATACAACTTTGTTTAGTTATAGAATTTAAAGATAAATCAATAATTAAATTTAAAATTTGTGAATATTAACTATTTTCTCAAGAATTATATCTAAATATACAAATTAGTGTGATTTTGTATTTCATTAATCATTATATCTAAACTTTCATTTCTAATATATTTAACTAGTTTCCTAAATCAATTAATCTTATTCTAAATTCAAAGGATTCTTTGTAATATAAAAGTTAAAGTTTAAGGATTGTTTGTGTGTGTGTGTGTGTATGTGTGTGTGTTTTCTTTATGGTTTATAGAATAAAACTAGAAAGAATGATATTTAAGGAAAATTAAATTTGTAATAT
>JANSVA010000006.1:9510778-9525873 GCA_025504915.1 Erythroxylum reticulatum
AATCTTATTCTAAATTCAAAGGATTCTTTGTAATATAAAAGTTAAAGTTTAAGGATTGTTTGTGTGTGTGTGTGTGTTTTCTTTATGGTTTATAGAATAAAACTAGAAAGAATGATATTTAAGGAAAATTAAATTTGTAATATTGATTAAAAATTTAGAAAGTTGTGAATTTGTGGTTGAATTATATAATCATACATAATGAGTTTTATTATAAGTTTATGGATGAAATGTTGAAATCATAAAAAATAGGTATGGTTATGGTTATAGTTGAATTATATAGTCATACTATATAAGTTATAGTTATTGTTAATTATGTAATCACATAAAATAAGTTGTAGTTGTGAGTTAGGGTTAAATTACGTAATCACACAAAATGAGTTATAGTTGTGAGTTTATGGTTGAATTATGTGTAACACCCCATACTTGATAATAGAATTGGAATACTGAGTGTTACCACATTATTAAATACCTAAATTTCTATTTAAATCCTTATTATTCTAGCAAATATTATTCACTTTATAAAAAAATTGACATAGTTTTCTCTATATTTTCTTAAAACCTCCTACAAGAAACTTAATTACACTTCTCATTCATTTTACTATACCATCCATCTCCACATCAAACTCCTTTGACAAAATAATTTGTCCATCCTCCAATACATTTCAACTCATCCAATCAAATTTCACATATAACTTTAATAAATAATTCACAATATAATTATATAAGATTATTCATTTCTTTAAGTACATGTTATAACCAAAAACAAAATATAATTATGTAATACATCCACCTCCAAGTCTTTCACAATCCTTTATGTGACCCTACTCTTTGTAGTAGATCCATCATAACTTTCTTCTAATTTTCTTCAAAACTTACACTCGAAAAGAAAACTACAAACTAAACTATAAGTTTAGTGGTTTTCAAGCAATTTCATTTCTCATCCAATTCAATTCATTCAACCATAACATGCATAAAATATAATATTTTTCAAATATAAATATCCTCATTTATTTATAAGCATAAATAGGCACTGAAATTAATTTATGAAATTCAGGCATGTATCTATCATATTAATTTATATATAATTACATAATGATAAATAGATTTTACAAGTTAATTTTTTAACCAGTTACGACTTCAAATTGAAGTTCCTTAATCATTAGTTATGCATATATATATTTTTCTGTAATTTCCCCTGTAAAATCCAATGGAATTGCATCGTTGAGCCGAATAAGTGGGATTTTAAAATATAGGACCGATTTCTCATAATCATATGGTCCTTTTGCATATCTTATATTGTTACTCTATTTTATTATTATTTTATATATACATATCGGGATCAAGCCCTTGAAGCCATACAGTCTATAACGCAAATCAAATATGTTCTATCGAAACTGAGCTCTCGGAGTTATACAGTCTTGTAATACATATCATAACAGAGTATTGCTAACTCCCTAATTGTTATGTTACCTTTATCACGTTCATCCAATTCCTTTCTATTTTACTAAGGACAAATCTAATTAAAATTTCATTGAAATTTAATGATATAGTCTCATTATAGCCAATTCAAGCTATTCCTTATTCACATAAAGTAAATGACACTCCTTAATGTCATTTTTTCTTTCATTATTGGTTTTAATTTAGTTCATATAACATTCAAAACATACTCATCTCACCAATTAGTCAAAATAACATGTATGTCGAATTTCTAAATTAAAACATAATGTATACCAATTGAAGAAAATACAAATTATAAGTCCAAAATTCAAATTAATCATATATACTACTTCATTTAGCATCAAATTTAATATTTTTTAACATTAATTTTATAACCCCATATTTTATTTCAAGAACCCTAAATTACATAATATATAATTTTTTAGGAAAAATAAAATTGGATGAACACAGCAAATTAATGTCCAATTTGCTTCAATAAATTTCAATTTAACCATCAATTCCTTATTCTTTCTCTTTCCCTTTCTCTCTCCTTTAATTCATCTTCTTTATCTTCATAATATTGTATAAAAATTCAATTTTATGCATTTTATTCATTAATGCATGCAACTACACTAAAATCATGTACTAAAAACAACCAAAACTCTAATTTACCTTGATAAATTCAGATACTATTCATCAAGAAAATTCATCTACTTTTTCTTCATCTTTTTCCCAAAATTCTTGTTGATATGATAATTTTTAGGGACCATATGTTGATGATTTAGTGTTTAATTGTTGATATAGGGGTTAAAGATAGAAGAAAATGAAAGAAAGTGGAGAAAAAAAAACAATTTGGTCCTTTAAATCCAATAGTTTTTTTTTCAAGATCCAAAATTAACTTTCAATTTTAATCCACTAAAATATCTTCATTTCTCACTTTTTTAAAAAAAAGTCAAAGTTCTCTTAACTTGTTATATAGATACCATTAAAAGTCGGATACTTATACAACTACGATGGTTGAGATGAAATGATTTCAAAAACGGTTTAAAAGATACGACAAGAAAACGATCAAGATTCATAATAAGGCACGAATTAAGATTTATGCTTTATTATGATTTATATTAATCATTTTATTAAATTTAGTGATTTTGGCTTTCAAGAAATCAAACGAAAATTTTTCATTATTATTCTACTGCGGCTTGATTTTCCAACATTATGTTCCTCACATTCTAATCCACCAAATTATATGTTTTAGTCTTCTTTTTTCTTTTTTTATGAAAATTAAATTTATAATTTTCTAATTATTTTTTAAAGAGGAGAAGTAGTTTACATATAAGAAACAATACTCATAACATTTAAGAATTTAATGGATCACACATATAGAGTAATTAAAGAAAATTTTTATTTAATTGTGAAGTTTAAAAAATTTTATTACCTAAATATAATATATTTCGTATTAAAAAAATTAAATTAGTATTTTATAATTAGAGTTAAGTTTTAACTAGAATTAAAGTTTAATTTTAATTGAATTTAACATACTCTTTCTTGTAGAAAATGAAATGCATTAAAAGAACAGAATTCTTTCTTTTTTCTTATTTGGGTACAATTAAAAGTTAGACATTTAAATAAATTGTAGTTGACTCTTTTATTAAAGAATAAAAATTAAAAAGGATATTTCTATCAAATTTATTTTTAATTATTATTTCAAATTATTCTATTAAAATAATCCTTTAAAAATATAAAATTATTTTGTTACACATATAAGATTAAATTCTTAATAATTCTACCCTTAATAACATTAAATATGCTTTGTTTGTTAAAAGGTAATAAAATTCACTAACAATATTTGGTTTCTCATTAACGTCATAAGCTTGTCCGGTTTCACCAACTCCTCCATTTGCTTTCTTGCTCCATATCAATAACATGGTCTACATATATTTTAAATTTTTGTGTCATATCCAGCCACACTAACACCCTATTGTGTAGAAGAAATATTCCTTAAATTTGATACAATATAGGTCCATTGTGTTTTCTCATATCTTTCATTGATTTCATTCCATAACTCCTTAGATGTTGTTGTGTTACTTGTGTACATGAAATATTACATAATATCTTTGGTGCTTAACTTCAAAATTCATGATGTAAGCTTATAATCATTGTTCAACCATCTTTAAATTTGTGTTATATCTTCTTATGGAATTTAAATTCTTCCATTGATGAAGCCTAATCTATATTCAGCTCGAAAAGAAATTTTCATACGATCAACAGGATTTTGAATTCTCCTATTGATGAAGCCTAATTTACATTTGGCTCTTAAAACAACTTTCATAAGTCTAGAACATTATGGATAATTTATTCCAAGATCTTCATTAAATTTTCGTAAACACTAGTTACACCGTGATTGATAATTTACTTCTAGATCTTTATGCAAACTCTTTAAACAATAGTTAGACCTTGATTGATTATTTGTTTCGTCATTCAACCTCGTTAAACACTATTGTCAATTTCTTAACTCATTAATGTATCAAGTGTTGGCAAATTGAGTCCGGATCCGATCCTGCATGTAGCAAAATAATTATGAATTTTTTTAAGTATTTTGATTTCTTAAAAATCAAAATCACTTCATATTCTATAAAATTAATAATTAAATCATATTAAAGCATGAATCTTAATTTGTATTTTATTCCAAAGCTTCATTCTTTTCTTGTCATATCTCTTAAACGGTTTCTGAAACTGACTTATCTCAACCACTATAGTCGTACAAGTATCCAACTTCTAACTGTATTCATATAATAAGTTAAGAGAACTCTGCAATTGTTGCAAAGAAGGTTAGACAATAAGTACTTACACTATTAGAGATTAAGAATATTTATAATAGATTTTAGATATTTTAGTAATTTAATTGAAATTAAATTCTAACTTCAATTAAACTTTTATTAGAATTACAGATAATTCTAATTAAATACCAATTATGTCTAAATAAAATCCAATATCTTGTATTTATCGTTATTTATTAAATATCTTATATTTAGTTATAAAGTTTCTCAAATTTTACAATTAAGTCAAACTTGATTAAAAATATCTTTTCTCTCCTCAACTTGTTCTTTCTGTGTAACCTATTAGGTTCCCAAATATGTTAACAATGGATATAAATTATAACATTAAATCATATTTAGGATTAGGTAAATTAAACTCCTTTAATTTATCTTTAATTCTCTAATTAAGTAATTTATATCCATAGATCAAGATTGTCATCTAGCAATATGTTATGATCACCCAAAAATTTAGGAATGTTAAAATAGTTTTGAATAATCTTTTTCTATATGATTTTTTTGTATAATTCACTCCTTCCATTATACATTGTTCCGATTAAATATAGAGCATAGAATTCTTGTCTACTCTAACTGGAGTCCAGACATATTAATTCTTTACCATTAGCTATTAATTCAATTAATGACATTTGTAAAATATTTACAAAATGCCATTCCACTTTGCCTAAAGATTTTTCGAATCAATACTAATCGAGAACAATAAAATATTCTCCCTAATTACTTTAGAGTTTTGAATCATATCTTGATCACTCAACTATCTCCATATAGTTCTTGCTATATATAATGACTATTAATTAAACTACTCATGATTAGAGTAGGTCATAAATAATATCAAACCACAGTAATCCCTATGTAAGATAACTTTGGAGATCTCAAGTTAAAGGATCACTTACACATCATCACAATGAGAATTTCCATAGATATACAAGTAATGTTCAAAATGGATTTCTCATATGGGTCAATTCAGTAAACTTGTTCTCTAATAAGCACTCACATATTTGTTTAAATATCTTCATAATTTGGTCAATGAGATTGATTACTTCTTTTATAAGAAAAAATATAATGTGTAATAGTCTTTTTATTTTATATTAATGTCCATTCTTAATATAACAATGACTAGGAACAATGTAGGGATAACACATAAATGCAATATGAATCTTATAATTATAATCTCATCATAATTTCATTTACAATGTATAATTATCCTATGGACTTTATCATTTACATCTAAATATGTAAAAGATAAATAATGTATTTAGTTATTGTATCACTAAACTACAACCAACCAATTGGCTGTATGTCATAAACCAATAGTCCCCTACGTGCACTAAGCCAATCATTTAAGTATCTTATATTATATCATCATACGACAAACATGCTACTACTGGGACAGTGGCTTAATGAGAGAAATATATAAAATTCTCTATAATGAGCACTTGCTGAAATCTTAGAACTTTCATCTTGATTATCCTCATAATAACTGCCTAAATACATACTTAGATCTTTGATGAGACCTTAGCTCCTTTTAAATACCCAATGGCTCTAATGTTCCACAGTACGTTACTATCTTGAACAATACAAGGAACTATATCAAGTTTATTAAAGAGCTTACTGATCTAATTAATCATTTTTATTAAATGAAAGATGTATTATGGCTTAATTAGCAACCATTGCTACATTGGAACCTTTACCAATCTTAAAATGATATTGTTCTAAGTAAAAAATGCCTTAATTAGGATCTACTTCTAAAGTTAATATCCATATAAACTAGAACTCAAATATCAATTAATACACAGAATAATGGATATCTTTAATATTTAAGGATGATGGGCTATGCCTAAAGCCCAGCAAGCCCTAGTTGCCCAACCTATTTTTTTTAAAAAATTAACCTAAATTTTATTTTTGAAAAAGCAAAATGATGTCATTTCGACCCTCAAACCGGTCTTGGCTTAGAGAGCCCGAGATCAAGCTCGGGCCAGGTTGGGCAGGGAAAACAGGATTTGAGGCCCAGTCAACCTAGGCCAATTTGCCATCCCTATTAATACTTTATAAGTCATATTCTTAAATACCAAAGATCTTTCGTACATCATCTATGTACTTAGACTTAGAATAGGTAAACAACTTCCAATCTATCTACATAGGCCTAATTCCTATAATTAAGTTATTACCTTTTCATATATAACAAGAGTTTTTCTTGGATACTGGTATTTTTCAACGATTGAAAATTAAAATTGTTATTCTCTATAACAATATGTCTCTACATACTCTCACTGAAGAGGGCAACTATAATCTCACTAACCTTCTTGTAGATATAATAAATTCACAATCATCTCCAAAATAAACTATTTGAATTCAATGAATATTTCAATGTCTAGTATCCCTTCAACTATACATCAAATGTATCAACAGCATGTATTGTCATAAGATTTGAATTTTTCAAATTTTATCTTACTCCCATTGCTTATATTAAGAACCATTCTCCTATAAGTATACATTGAAACAAAGAATTTGTTCAATAGGTTTGTAAGATTATATCTAACCTTTTAGACATCTCATGTCCTTTTACTATCTAATTTTGTTCTAAACTTAGTGGATAATACATGCTTCAACTAAGTATCGCATCCTTAATTTAATAACTGTGATTCTTTCAAAGACTTAATGTTTCATATCTAATATGAAATGTTACTAATTGATTTAATTGGAACTATTAAAGGAAAGTCATTGTACTAGGCATAATTATAAAATAAATAATATTGTGTCATACAATATCTCATATTGTATTTTTCGTCCTTGTATAAATTTATACTCTTATGGAATTTTATTGTGAAAGTATTTATCAGAGAATCTCATTCTTATAGATTAATAAAAAATTTAAAACTTATAAAATCAATCTCATTGAAGTGCTTCAACATTCTCAATGTTTAATTTCAAATTAGATTTAAAATTTTGAAATGTTCAAAATTTTAAATCATTATTTCATTTAATACATATGACTATATCACATAAAGTCATTAGTTATCTAATGAAATATTAGAATAATCCTTTTATGAATTGTTATTTCATCAAATACATCATATGTATAAATTTATCAATTCATTAGCATCATCATCCTTTCACCAAAGGTTGATTTGGTTATTCTTCAACTTAACAAATTTCACAAGTTTCATATAGTTCATAATCAAAAGTATATATGTATGTATGTATGTATGTATGTATGTATGTATGTATGTATGTATGTATGTATGTATGTAACTTATAATTCTTATCAACTTAACAAATTTCACAAGTTTCATATAGTTCATAATCAAAAGTATATATATACATATATATGTATTGTATGTAACTTATAATTCTTATCATATTGATTTAAACAATATGGTATAAAAGGATAGTCTCAGTTATCTAACTTTGTATTCTTGTCACTTATGTTAAGTCTCTTTTGATCCAACATATACAAACTATTTGCATAAACATAAATCAACTACTTTTGCTCAACAATCTATTTCTTATCATGCCTTAAATATTATAGTAATGTTGAATATAAATTCAGTATCAAATACTTATAAAAATGAATAAGAAATAATTATGATCTCTATCATATTTCGTATAGATAATAAAAATTATACAATCGTTTTTTCTAATGATAACTATTATCATTCTATATCAAAGCCTTTAATTGATGTCCATATTTATGCTTTTAGTAGGCTAAATTGAATGAAACAATTTCATCAAGATACTATATCTTTCGACACTACTCTATACAACCTCTAGAATCTTGCTATCATAGTGTTGACATACATTTTATTTGTTTTCATCAAAGTTTATGAGACATTAATCAGCTGAAAAGGTCAATACATTTTGTCATCCATATGATTTTGATATATTTATAAAACTTTAACACCAAATCCGTAACAGGGATTAATAACAATATTGCATAATGGACATGTAATTTTTTTGACCAAAGTTTGAGAACTCTTCTCAAACATAACCTTTATCCAATAAATTTGGTTCACTAATTTATTATCAACTTTACTAAATAGATAAAAGCCGCTTATAACAAAATATAAAAGAAAAGCAAGTAATTTGTTATATACTATAACTACTAAATAAAATTAAGACTTTAATCATATATTGGTTACTTAAGCTGTTTTATTCAAAATAATAGTCTCATTACTATTCGGAAAGATTACTCTAATTGTTCTAGTAGGCTAGGATTCCTTTCAAATTTAGTTGATCTTGAGTTTGCTCAACAAACCAACTATACTTAAATTAGGTAGATAACAAATTTGTCAATTACATCTTATGTGACTCCTAGATCCATTAAGTGATAATTCTTGCCAAAACAGATCTTATATATTATTCCTAACTCTGTCTCTAAATTCATATGATCATGAGTTTGTTCATCCAAATCACACAAATTTAGTTAAGTAGAACTCGTAGTCATAAGATTAAACATATTTGGGTTAAAACGACCTTGAATTTGATCAACAAGCCTAATAATAAACAAAACTTAGATTTGTTCTTATAACAATGGAAGTAAACAATCATGTTCAAAACATGTACTTCATATTTTTAACGAAAGATTTAATTTTGTTTGAATCATCAAATATAAATTACATGTAAAATATCATACATATAAAACATACAATTCAATATGCAGAATATATCAAACATATATTCAAACAAGCAACTTATGTGCTCATAATCAAACTATATATATAAAATATCAAGCTTCATTTGACTTTAGTTATTGATCTTTGTAATCTAAATTAATATTTTAAACTCCTTGGAAAAATTAAATTAGATTAAACTCATTGATTCCTAAATATATTAAAATTTTATTCTAAATATAAATTTAATTTTATTTGAAAATAATTTTCAAATCCAATTGGATACTATTTCCAATTATCTTAACTCTTTTAACAAAATTTAATTGAATGTTTTCAATAGATTATGCTCCTTACTTATCATAATTTAGAAAAATCCTTTTCAAAATTCAACTAGTAAAAAATTCTAATTCAATTAGAAAATTATTTTTAATCTAATTATAAATTACTTTTCCTTATTTAGAAAACCATCTTCTAATATTTAAAGAAAACTACTTTCATAATTAAATAAAATGCTTTTTAAATTTAATTAAAAAGTCTCTTACATTAGTTATTTAAATATAAATTTCTAAATTAATTAGAAAATATTCCTTTAATAAATTAGAAAAATATTTAAAAAATTAAAAAAAACACTTTTCACAATTTAACCAAGAAAAATATCTGTTCTAACATATCAAGAAACTTATTATTCATAAATAAAGAAACAATTTCTAAATAAATTGAATAATAATTCTCTAAACAAATAAAGCCATAAATTTAATTTATCTCAATCAAATTGAAATAAATAAATTTAATTAATAAAAAACCTTTCTTAATTACTTAAAAATAATTTTCTTAATTTTAAGGAGTCTAACTAATTAATTTAATCTAATTAAAAATAATTAATTTTATCTTAGAAACAAATTTTCCAAAATTTAAATTAAAAACTAATATAATTATTAATCTTAATCAAATTAAGAAAATAATTACTTTAGTTTTTTTAAAGTTACGATCTCATCTTAATTAATATAATCTCATTATATTGATTTATCTAAATCTAATTATAAAAAAAGCCTTTTAGGCCTTTGTTTGATTATAATTACTGCCTTGATAATCAATTTAATTTAATAATTCAACTTCTTGAAAAATTAAACTAAATTCTAAAGTATTTATACTAAAATAAGCCTTTTAAAATAATTTTCAAACAATTACAAAACATTTTTTGAATTTATTAGAGATTTTAGACTAATTTAATTAAAATTAAGGCGTAAAATACAAAATTAAAAGACAAAAATTTGTGACTATTTAGCGCGTGTGTAGCATTTGTCAGAATTTTTCACTAGACGCATGGATTGCATGCGCCAGTCAACACTAAATATTTGATTGGCAGGTGTTACGCATACGCCACAACGTCTCCCAAGAGTCTTTTGTCCCGCTTGGACATGCGGTCCAATGTTTTCCAAAAATCATATTTTCTAAATTCCTCACAGGTTGTTGCTCTCGTTCCCTGCTTTCCTCATCCCGCTTCTATGCTTTTTCACTGGGCATGTTTCTTCTTCGCGAAGCCATCGCCAATTGCTAACACCTTCTCGTGGGTGCTTCTCTAAGCTGAGGACACCTTCTTGTGGTTGCTTCTCTAAGCTGACAACACCCTCTTGTTTGAGGCTTTGGATTTGCCTCTTCGTCTAAGGGGCAAATTTGCCCTTGCCAGTGGTGACTGGCTTCATCAGCACAGCAGACAGAGGAGGGGAGACACCAACGACAATACAAGCCGTTTATTTTGACCATCATAGGATAAACAAACAAACACAAATATAGAAAATCAAACCAATCCAAGTTTTAAATCTAACATAAAAGGTTTACACTATGGGAGCTAGCAATTTTAATGTTCCAGAAACCATAAAGTGAAAAGGAAGCATACAGTACGATATTCCAGAATCAGAACATAAAGAAGGAGCAGGCGATGTGTTTTCTGATTTAATCAAACAATTTTCAAAAGCCAGGAACATACATGAGAGGCTTGAAAATTTATTTTTCAGAAAAGACGCATATGAGATTCATCAATTAATTTCCAGAAGATTAAAACTAGTTGATAGTTTTAAACCTTAATTTTATCAAATCAATATACAATGGACCAAGTTTAATCAAATTATATAATTAAAAATTGGCTTTGATGTTATTATTGGAAAATTGAGCCAGAATCCGATCCCGAGCTCAAAGTAATAATTATGAAAATTTTTCATATTTTGATTTTCTAAAAATTAACATCACTTTAAATTGTATAAAATGATTAATAGTTAAATTATAATAAAGCATAAATCTTAATTCGTACTTTATTTTGAAGCTTAATTCTTTTCTTGTTGAATCCCTCGAATCGTTTCTGAAACTAACTCATTTCAATTACCGTAATTATATAAGTGTCCGACCTTTAAGAGTAATTATATAACAAGTTGAGAGAATTCTGCAATGATTGTAGAGATGGTTAAACAAAGAGTGTTAGCTCCATTTGAGCTTAAGTTTATTTATAATAGGTTTTGAACATTTTAGTAATTTAATTTAAATTAAATTTTAATTTCAAATTAAATATCGGTTATACTCAAATAAGATCCAATATCTCATATTGATCCTTATTTATTAAATATCTTGTATTTAATCATAAAGTTTCTCAAATTTTAAAATTACGTCCAACTTGATTAAAATATCTTTGCTCTTTTCAATTTGTTCTTTACGTGTGTCTTATTAGGTTCCTAAATATGTTGACAATGAATACAAATTATAACCTTAAATTATATTTAGAATTAAATAAATTAAACTCATTTATTTTATTTTTAATTCTCTAATTAAACAATTTATTTCCATAGATTAATATTGGAGTCTAGCAATACATTATAACCACCAAAATATTTAGGAATGTCAAAGTGATTTTGATTAATCTTTTTGTGCATAATTTTCTCGTATAATTCAATCATTTCATCATATAATGTTCTGATTAGATATAGATCATGAAAATAATGTCTATTCTATTTGAAGTCCAATCATATTAATTCTCCACCATTAGCTATTGATTTAATTAATGATATTTGTAAACTATTTGCAAAAAATCATTTCACCTTGATCAAGAATTTTCCGAATCAATACTAATTAAAAAATAATGAAACATCCTCTGTAATTACTTTAGAGTGATGAATCCTATTTGATCTATTAACTACCTTTATATAGTTTATGTTACAACTAATAACTACCTACTGAACTACCCTTGATTAGAATATGTTATAAGTAATATCAAAATATAATAATTCTTATATAAGATAACTTTGGAGATCTTAATTCAAAAGATCATTTGTACAATCATCAAAATGATAATTTTTATAGCATACAAATAATGTTCCAAATGAATTTTTCATATGAAGTTAGTTTGATGTACTTGTTCTCTAACAAACGCTCATATGTTTATTTATCTCCATGCTTTAATCTATAAGATCGAATACTTCCTTCATAAAAACAATAGTTTTTTTTACATTCTATTAATGTCTAATCTTAATAGAACAATAAGTATGAACAATTTAGGAATAATATATAAATATAATATAAATCTTATAATTATAATCTCTTTATAATTTTATTTGTAATATATAATTATCTCATAGACTATCATATATATTTAAATATGTACAAGATAAAAATACTTTTACATAATTTTGTTATTAAACTACAACCAACCTATTGGCTGTAAGATATAAATTAATATCAAGACCGATTTGATACTATGAGAAAATATCATAATTATTATATTTTAAGAGAATCATAGTTTAAATTTATGAAAGTTCTAATTTAAAAGTTTTTTAAAAATTCAACCAAAAATTATATGAATCATCAATTACTATCATCTGTTATTAATTAGGGATGTTAAAAAGAGTCCGACCCGATTTTGGCTCGGGTTAACTAAGCTATGGGTAGGCTACGGGTTGAGATCTGGTCGACAATGGTTGGCTTGTTCTAGCGACAGGCAAGCCCGGTCTAGCCTATGTCCTGGCCATTATTTAAAAAACGACATCTTTAATATATATATATATATAGAGGGCTGAGTCATGGGCTAAGCCGTGAGCCACTCTAGCCTGGTCCAATTTAGTTCATTGACATCTTTATTGTTAATCCTCTTACAATATGACCTTATCACACCTTTACCTTTCGGCACCGGATGCTCTGTGTTAAAAATGATATTTTAATTTTATTTTAGTCAAGTTTAATCATATAATTATGTGATAAAATTTAATAAAATAAGATAAAAATTGGTTAATAGAAAGGGAATATTTGTTTACTCGTGAAAAAGTAAACTTCTCGACGTCTGGTTTGCTTTCAGACCTCGTTTTGTGCGTGGCTATGTTCCGTAAGGGGAAAGCAAGACGTAAAAAATAATAAAATATAACAGAATTCGCCACATCCAGTACATGGAAGACACATTCACAGCGTTGTTCTTGGCATATCTTTTAGATTTGTTCAAAGCAAAGCCATCATATGCCCAGCTTTAAGAAACATATAAACTAAACCCTTAATGCAAAGTAAAACTGTACTTTTTGAATATGAACGAAAATGGTAGCGCTAGCTGGAGTTCTCGTTCTACGAAGCTTATTTGAACCGACAAGCAAGGCAGGTCAAGCTCTTTGTCCGTAACGAAGAATACTTTCACCGCCCATGCTTTTGTCGTGTAGTGTCATGCAGTCATTGGTCTTTTGTATTAGTTAATTGTCACATTTAACGAATGGGGACGATTCTTGTGGACCGGAGCTCGTAATGAAAACACTTTAAATTTTGTATAGAATTATACATCTTAAAGAAGCTATTGACATACAAAAAATGGTGCTTGCAGCTTCCAGTGCACAAACCTTTATGCGTGTCCCATGCCCACAACTACGCCGCCTGACAAAGAAGCATCAAACTTGCCTGTCGTTTTTCTGATAATTTTTCTTTACACGTGGCTACGCCCTTTCTTACGCTATAGCAACAGTAGTCAAATAAAGATTATAACTTTCCCGTCCCAAGACAGACTTTGATGGCTTGCAGTTCACTGCCAATACCTAAACTGCTGAAGCGGTCAAACAAGAGACTTTCTTTATTGACTTCTCCCCAGCTCTTGAAGTAAAAAGTGAATAGTGTGTCTGAATGAAGTGAGAAGAACATTTCAGTGAGCTCGGTGGAATTGGATATATTAGGCTTGTAGCTGGTTGATTTTACCTTGTTTTCGTGGCTATGGAACGTTATGAGGTGGTCAAAGATATTGGGTCTGGGAATTTTGGGGTGGCCAAGCTTGTTAGAGATAGATGGAGCAGAGAGCTTTATGCTGTCAAATTTATAGAAAGAGGCCATAAGGTTGTTCATAACATCTTAAATTCCAATAGCTGTAATCTTTCCCTTTTACTTTTTAGTTAGCTGTGAAGCTCAATTGCTTCGCTTTTTATGTTATTGGGTTTTCACCATCTGGTTCATAATCTCTTGTCTTATTGGGTTGATACAAGGGAACATTTGTGGTTGCAGATTGATGAGCACGTGCAAAGGGAGATCATGAATCACAGATCATTGAAGCACCCGAATATAGTGAGATTCAAAGAGGTCTGTTCTTGAATCTTTTTAAATGGTAACCTCACCTTGATAATTGTTGTATGCTGTATTTGAGTTTTATCCCAGTTGACCAACTATGTAATGCTGTTAGATGATTCTAGCCACTTAGCACGACTTGGGTGTGTTTGTTCTTTTTGTGTTTAGATCACTATTTTTATACCTGAAGTCCATCGGTTCATGAGTTTGAACAAAGTGGCAACTTTCTAAAATCCTTGAAAGCTAAACCTATGTGGAGTTAGGAGTGGGTGGGCAAGGAAAGAGTGGCAACTGGCAGGAAAGTTTATACAAAATAGAAGACAAGTGTTGTTCAAATAGAGAGACATAGTTGGTATACTAAGTTGGAAACAGCAGCTGTATGAAAAAGAAAATATGACAGCGAAGATTAAAAAACAGGAAGCATCTTTTATTCATTCAAACTGCAGAATTTATACACAGAGGAAGTAACAAACTTCCCTATCTAGCAGCCACTTTCACATAGTGGATAAAACTAATTGAGAAAATCATGCTATTAACAGCCACTAAGCTTAGGAAATCAAGCAACTACATTGACTAAGTTATTGTTGCAGAAATAAAGGAAAAAAATCTGAACTGAAAAGGTGGAACTGAAATGCCAGCACACTAACAC
>JANSVA010000006.1:9525973-9539869 GCA_025504915.1 Erythroxylum reticulatum
CAGTAGGATTAGAAATGGATCAGCTTTTGTCTTTGAATGCTACTGAGTACCCGTTTTCAAGTAGTTGGACAACACTTAATAGATTTTGGCTAATGTCAGGCACATACATCAGAAATAAGATTAATACCTGAGTTTGTTTTAGTAACGACCAAGCCTTTTCCTTCAACTTTCACATATTCACCATTTCCCAACTTCACCCTAGACTTGTAGGATTCATTAAGATTTTTGAATGTGGCAGCATTATGGCACATGTGGTGTGTGCATCCACTGTCAATGAGTCATTCATTGGAGGAGACATTGTTTGACAAGCAAGAAGCTACAACAAGTTGCTCCTCCTGTGTTTAAACTCCATCTGCCATCTGTGCTTGTTGAGATTGACAATCTTTGTTCTTGAATTTGCAGACTTGGTAATGTGCCCAAGTTGTTTGCACTTACCACAGATTCCATCAGGCCTCCACCGACAAAATTTTTCAAGATGAGTAGTCTTACTATAGTGTGCACAAGGTGGGAATTCGTAGCTGTTGCTCTTGTCCTTGTTGTTGAAATTCTTCTTCCTTGTTCCAGCTTGTTGGCTTTGCATATAAAATGCACCTTCAGTAATCTTATTTTGACTAAAGGTTCTTCTTTGCTCTTGTGCTTGAAGAGTACTCATTATCTCAACTAATGATATCTTGCTGAGATCCTTGGACTCTTCAAGAGAGGATATTTTGGATTTGAATCTCTTTAGAAGAGTTACAAGAACTTTTTCTACGATCCTGCTGTCAGGAAAATCTTCTCCAAGCAATCTGAAGTTTTTAACAATTAAAGAAATACAATCAGAATACCTAGTAATTGTTTCATCCTCTTTATGTTTAGAGACTCAAAATCCCTCTTCAAATTCAGCACTTGCATTTGCTGGGTTTTGTCACTTCCTTAATACTCTTCTTTCAATCTATGCCAAGCTTCCTTTGCTGTCTTGCAATCCATGTTCTTGTAGATTACAGAGTGTCTTACAGAATTTTGAATGAGTGTCTTGGTTTTGGAGTTTTTTTGCTTTTTCTTCACTGTTGAACTTGATTTGAGCCATGGTGGGATCTCTGGGTAGAGGAGGCACTGACCTATCTTCTGTTACAACTTCCCAAAGATCAAAGGCCTCCAAATAAGACTGCATTTTTTACTGACCACTTTTGATAGTTTTTACCATTGAAGACTTCTGGAGGATTTAAAGCAATGCTACTAGAGGACATTTTGATTACGGTTTAAAAATAGATTTAGATATGCTGCTGCAAAGTGTTTAAAGCAAGTTTGAAAGAGGTTTAAAAAATTGTTCAAAAGACAGCAACAAACAAGTTGAAAATATGAGAAAGTTGCTACTGTAAAATTTTTTAAAAACAGATTCAAAATAGTAGCAATAGCAAGTTTAAATCAAAAGTATGTAAGCTACTAAAACTAGATCAAAATAGCTACAGTAGTTAAAAATTTTGGACGTTGGTTTTGTGATTAAAAAAAAAACTAGATCAAAAAATTTTTCTGCAGGTCTAATACCACTGTTGTTCAAATAGAGAGACATAGTTGGTATATTAAGTTGGAAACAGCAGCTATATGAGAAAGAAAATATGACAGCAAAGATTGAAAAACAAGAAGCATCCTTTATTCATTCAAACTGCAGAATTTATACACAGAGGAAATAACAAACTTCCCTATTTAGCAGCCACTTTCACATAGTGGATAAAACTAATTGAGAAAATCATGTCATGCTACTAACAGCCACTAAGTTCAGGAAATCAAGCAACTACGTTGACTAAGTTATTGTTGCAGAAATAAAGGAAAAAAAATCTGAACTGAAAAGGTGGAACTGAAATACCAGCACACTAACAACAAGCAACCTTTTGGAGTTGTGGGGGTATAGAAACTTTAGATACAGATGGCATATAACAATCAAGAAATGAGTAGTGTACAATTGCAGTTTTATCTCCACTTCTGAACTCTCTGGTTTTCCTCGAGAACCAGCTGGAGTATGTTAAGCTAATATCACCTGATATTTGGGAAGAACTAGGCTTGTCCTAGGAGTAACTAACCGGACCAGCATTCACATTATCTTTGTCAAACATGCGTTAAATAAGACATAGTTTGAATAGAAAGGATATTCTCCTATCTGAAATTAATCCTTTCAGGTCCTGTTAACTCCTACACATTTGGCCATAGTAATGGAGTATGCTGCAGGTGGAGAATTGTTTGGGAGGATATGCAATGCTGGTAGATTTAGTGAAGATGAGGTAAAGCGGAAAAAAATACATTTTCTATGATCAGAGAATATGGAGTTTACTGATTTTTGTCCTTTTTGGAATTTTCTTGTTCATTTACATCAGGCAAGGTTTTTCTTCCAGCAGTTAATATCAGGAGTTAGTTATTGTCATTCAATGGTAAGAGGCTAACAGCTATGTCACCAGAAACTAAGATCTTTTCCTATTTGTTTATCAGCAATTAGCAAATTATAAACAAATTTCTATCAGCAAATTTGTCACAGGGATCTTAAGCTTGAAAATACTCTCCTAGATGGCAGCACAGCACCACGTGTCAAGATATGCGACTTTGGTTATTCAAAAGTAAGATTTTCTTTTTTTATATAAATCTTTGCTGATGTTAGGAATAGTGCTGGATTTTCAAGTTTGATAAACTTCTAGATATTATTGACTTTGCTCTACTGCATAGTCAGCGGTGTTCCATTCTCAACCAAAATCTGCGGTAGGAACACCAGCTTATATTGCACCTGAGGTCCTCTCTAACAAGGAATACGATGGAAAGGTAAAATGCTTGCTATTCTTCACACTTCTCAACGTCTTTCTTCTTTTATTTTCTTGGAAGCCTCGTTTACATGTAATAGCCAGCAAATTTTATAGATTGCAGACGTTTGGTCTTGTGGAGTCACCCTATACGTAATGTTAGTGGGCTCATATCCCTTTGAAGATCCTGATGATCCAAAGAACTTCAGAAAAACAATTGGGGTGAGTCTTGTACTAAAAAATGAGTGGATGCGATGTACGATGATGGTAGGCCTTATTTAGTGTTGAGCTCTTGTTAAACTGTTCTTGATTGATGTTGCTTCTTTTATTATTGCTTGCAGAGAATATTGAGTGTCCTCTACTCGGTTCCAGATTATGTAAGAGTTTCTCTGGAGTGTAAGCATCTTCTATCACGAATATTTATGGCAAACCCACAAAAGGTATCGTCTCCTTGTATTTTCTTTGAACTTCTAATAACTAACTACAGAAATTGGGATTTGAATCAGTTTACCGAACGATGCATAGAGATAGATACATCCAAGTCCTTTGGATTCATGCCTTCTTCCAGTACTCCATGCTCTAGTCATTTTCAGGACTTGGAGCTGAGTCACGTTTTCAAAGTGGATTTAGACATGATTGGACTATGAAATGTTGACTAAGTAGGTTTTTATTGTAACATGTTAGTAGATGATAGAAGGCCGTAAGTCTTAGGTATGAAGATGTTGGGAAGAATTAATGAGTGGTGATTCCATTGTGTTTGTAGAGAATAAGCATTCCGGAAATAAAAAGGCATCCATGGTTCTTGCAAAACTTGCCTATAGAGCTGATGGAAGGAGGAAGTTGGGAGAGCAATGATGTGAATAACCCATCCCAAAGTATTGAAGAAGCGCTGGCTATAATAAAAGAGGCAAGGAAACCTGGCGAGGCACCCAAGGCTGGAGGAAGTTTGGTTGGGAGCAGCACGGATTTTGATGACTTGGATGTTGATGCAGATATTGATGATATTGAGACAAGTGGTGATTTTGTGTGCCCAATATGAGTCGTATGTAAATTGCGTGTTTTAAAGGTGGCAGTGATATAGCTTCTTGAATTTGTGATAGCGCATTGTATAAACTTTCATATCACAACAATTTTGTTCGGAGATAACATCTTTCTGTATGTAAGTCCATCCAGTTTTAGTGGCATTATTGCGTATTTTAAAGCAACAGATCCTTTGTTCCACTTTTTACGCCCTGCTCTACCTTGAACCAGGCTAATCCTGACGTTTTAGAGGCCCTAGGGAGATCAAAAAGGTTCTTATCTTACTTTTTTTTTTTTATAATAACAATCAAGAGTTGGCTTTTACGAAGAATAAAAAAGATAAAATAAGAGTCATTTTGATGTTTTTTATGAAGATCAAAATTTTTATAAAGAATAAAATGAAATAAAATAAGGTTATTTTTATTACCTATTTTACTTTTCATGAAGTTGGGCCTTAGGTAGGGGTTCTGCTTGCCTTTACCTAAGGTCGGGTCTGCCTTGCACTCACAGAGAGTAAGTTTTTGGATCTCCCAAGTATCAAATCAAAGGTTCAACTCTTCGTTTTATTACAAATGGAGCGTATCTTTTCTCAAACTATAGTATCACGATGGATTGTCAACATGAAGGAGACATTTGAGTATATTCCGTTACTGCTATAATAAACAATCATTAATCAAGTGCACCACCTATACATTGTAAACTATAAAATCTATTAGAATTTACAACTAAACTAAAATTAAATGTCATTGGGCCTAATTTAGTTGTGGAGTTGGGCCGAGTTCGTTTAATAGAATACTACTTTCCTAATGGAATACAATATAAATTAGCCCCAAAAGTCCTACGCATAAGTCAAAAGGCAATAGGCTGAGCACACACTTCAAGTTTCTTCTTAGTTGCACTGCCTCTGGTCACATAAATATGAAGGTTTGTTCTTTTTCATCTTAACCATTCCTAGTTACTACCAAAAGGAACACCAACTCTTTGAATTTGTATGATTCTCTCTATCTCATTCTCTGCATTGCCTGCAGTTCAATATTGCCAATCCCACTACGGGATGCCAAAAGAAGCTTGAAATCGACGATGACCAGAAGTTGTAAGCCTTCTTCCACTCTTTAAACGCTTATTCCTTTGTTACGATTTTCTTTTTCTATGTTTTCTTTTGATTTGTTTATTTGAACCCAGTGTTGTGAAAATCGACCAAATTAGAGCAGGTTCGCAGCTAAATAGAACTGAAAGAATAGTAATGAACACACAAATTTTAGTGAAAAATTCCCAAATTAGGGTAAAAACTACTGGTAAAGATAGAAGAATTTTATTATTGAGAAAAACTGGAGAATTATAAGAAAAAGCTAGACCAAAAAATAAGCAGAATATTTTCTGTCTCTCTTTCTCTTTCTTTTCTCTCTCACCTCACTTCTCTCTTCTCTTCTTTGCTTTCTTTTTGTTCAGAAGGAAGATATGGTTAGCCAAATTGGCCAACAATTCTCTTGGAATATTAGGCATGTTAGGCACCGAAATTCTGCTTCTGTTGTTGACGTAGCCATAACTGACTGCAATTTTGAAACCGAGCTCACAACTCCTTTAGCTAGTGTAAACACATATCTTGTAGTGAATTTACTTTTATCAAGATCACCTGCATAATTAGCATCAACATATCCTTTGACAGTAAAATCTGATCATCTATAACATAATGCAACATCTAAGGTTCCTTTGATATATATGAGAATCCTCTTAACAATATTCCAATGCTCTCGACCAGGATTCGCCATGTATCTACCAACTATTTCCATTGCATATGCAATGTCTGGTCTTGTACAAATCATAGTGAACATTAGGCTCCCTGCTATTGATGCATATGGTACTCGAGATATGTCCATCCTCTCTTCTTCATTGCTAGGACTCATACTTGAGGATAACTTGAAATTAACAAGAAAAGGGGTGTAAATTGACTTACAATCTTGCACGTTGAATTGTCGCAAGATCTTCTTCAAATAATTCTTTTAAGAAATCCAAATCTTCCTATTATTTTTGTCTTGGTAAATTTACATCCCTAGAATTCTGTTTGTTGGTCCCAAGTCCTTCATTTCAAATTTCCTAGCCAACTGTGCGTTCAATTCTTTGATACGAACATTATTGGGAACTGCTACCAACATATCGTCTACATACAATAACAAGACTATAAAATTATCTTCTCAAACCTCTTGAAATATGCACAAGGGTCTGCATTTAGTTTGCTGTATCCAAGGCTCATGATGAAGGAATCAAATCTCTTATACCAACACCTTGGTTCCTACTTCAAGCTGTATAGAGATTTGTTCAACCTGTAAACCAAGTTCTCTTTCCCTTTTTCTTCAAAACCTTCTGGTTAGAGCATATAAATTTCTTCTTCAAGATCTCCATGAAGAAATGCAGTTTTCACATCTAACTCCTCAAGATGTAAGTCAATATAGCACACATTGTCAGAACTACGCGAACTATAGTGAGTCAAACCACAGGAGAAAATATTTCATTAAAATCAATACCTTCTTTCTGAGCATATGCTTTTACCACTAATCTAGCACGATATCGCTCTATTTGTTCGTCACCACTCCGCTTGATCTTATAAACCCATTTATTACCAATAGGTCTTCTTCCTTATGGTAGTGATACTAGCTCCCATGTCTTATTCTTATGTAGAGTTTCAATTTCTTCCTATATTGTTGTCATCCACTGAGATGCATTTGAACTAGTCATTGCTTCTTGAAGAGTTGATGACTCTCTGTCCTCAGTTAAAAAACAGTATACAATATTGCTCTTCATAATATAATCTGAGTGCTAGCTCGGTGCCTTCTTATGCGAGTTGATCTCTGAGTATCTAGAACATCATATTCAACTAGTTCTTGCTCCTCGTGCTTTAGTGTAGCTTCAGAAGAATCATTTTGATCAACTTTCCTATCCACTTATACTATTGTAGTTTCTGGATTCTCTTGCACGTTGCCAACATTTTCTGCTTGCTCTTGATCCTTATCTTCTATGAAGATAACATCCCTGCTGATAACAATCTTGTGGGCAATTGGATCTCACAAATGGTACCCCTTCACACCTTCAGCATACTCTAAGAAAATGCATTTTCTAGATTTTGGATCCAACTTTGTAGTTTCTTGGGCATTGAATACCACATAAGTCGGACTTCCAAATATATGGAGGATGGAATAATCCAGTGGTTTACCAATGCACATCTTCATCGGTGTCTTCAACTCAATTGTAGTTGATGGAGGTCGATTCACCACATAATAGGCAGTATTGACTGCTTCTGCCCAGAATTTCTTATTTAAGCTTGCAGTTTTCAACATCGCTCTTGTTCTTTCCAACAGAGTTTTATTCATCCGCTCTACTACTCCATTTTGTTGAGGAGTGTATGTCGTAGTGAAATGCCTTTTGATGCATTCTTGCTTACAGAATTCATCAAATTCTTTCTCAATATATTCGCTTATATTATCTGAGCGCAAACACTTGAATTCTTAGTAGATTCGAATTCCACCCGCGCTTTGTAAAATTTGAAAGTTGGAAACACATCTACCTTTTTATTGATAAGAAACATCCAACATCTCCTCGAATAATCATCAACGAATGATACAAAAGAAATTTTCTCCTCCTAGGGATGTAACTGGTGCTTGTTATACATCTGAGTGAATCAATTATAGAATCTCTTTGCTTTTGAACTGTGATGTGTTTAACTTCAATCGATATTGCTTACTCACAATGCAATGCTCACAGAAGGTTAGTGATACCTTTGTGAGACCTGGAAGTAGATTCTTCTCTGCAAGTATCTTCATTCCTTATTCTGACATATGTCTAAGCTTTTTATGCCACGTCATTGTAGATTTGTAGTTTGGACTAGTCACCACAATGGATGCTTCTCCTTCTTGCAAAATTACTCCCTTCAGTATGTACAAATTTGCAACAATCTTTTATGCTTTCATAAATATTAGCGCTCCTTTAATCACTTTCATGATCTTATTTTGAATCTCAAATCTAAAACCGAGATCATCTAGTTGTCCTACAGATAACAAATTCTTCTTTAGACCCTCCACAGGTTGCACTTTTTCAATAGTCTGAGTTATCCCATCATACAATTTTAGCTTGATGGTGCTGATACCAATGATTTGTAGAGCTTGATCATTAAAGCTGTACACAGATCCTCTAGAGACAGATTCATACTGATGGAACCATTCTCTTCGAGAGGTCATATGAAAAGTAGTTATTAAATCGAGAAGTCATATATCAACAATTCTTCTCTTACCTTCAATAGTCGTTGTTGCTTCATAGACCATTGTACTTCCATCATTTGGAGCGTTTACCACATTTTCTTGAGGAATAGAATATTTCTTATTTAGATTCCAGCAATCCTTCTTCAGGTGCTCTTTCTTGCTACAATTGTAGCACTTGAAATTCTTCTTACTCCTGAATTTCGATCTACCATGACTATGACTCCCACTTGGGCCACGTTCCATTGATCTTCCTCTCGTCATCGCCAAGGCTTCCGCTTGTTGCGAATTTGCCAGCTTGTCTTCTTTACTTTTGCGCCGACTCTCTTCTTCCAGAATAGCAGCTACAATATTGTCAAAGATTAGAGTATCTGTATTGTATGTTAAACTGATGATGAGTTGATCATACGAATCTGGTAGACTTTGGAGTAGAAGTTCCGCAAGTTCACTTGTCTCTATTGTGTGTCCCGATGATGTTAGTTGGAAAAATAGAGTATTTAAAATACTTAAGTGCTCTGTCATTGAAGTGAATTCCTCCATACGTAAAGTGTATAGTTTCCTCTTTAGAAAATTTTTATTGTGGATTGATTTGGTCTTGTACAATTTTGTGAGATGATCCCATATTTCATTCGCAGTCTTCTTTTTCTCTATGCTGGATAATACTCTATCAACTAAAGCTAGGTGAAGATTAGCTACAGCATTCCCATCCATCTCGTTCCATTTTTCATTTATGACTCCAGCTGGTAGTTCACTAATGGCTGCTAGACAATTGTCTTTCCTCAAAATTGCCTTTATCTTCAATGTCCATAATGAGAAATTACTTCCATTAACTTCTTAATCTCAATTTTTGCTGCCATTGCTTCTATCACGAACAAAATTTGGCTCTCACTATTTCATGTGAATAGTATCCGTATGTATAAATAGTACCGTACACGTGAATAGTATCATATATGTGAATAGTACCATATGTGAATAGTACCATACATGTAAATAGTACTGTACACGTGAATTACAGTAATTGCACAGTTTAGATGAGCAGTTGTCAACTTTTGGTTACTATTCACCAACATTCACTGTGCTCACTGGAACTTCGAATGAATTACACCAAAAAATTTGTTTAAATTTTTTGACCTCACTCTGATACCAATTGTTGTGAAAATCGACTGGATTAGAGCAAGTTTGCAGTTAAATAGGACAAAAGAAATAGTAATGAACACACAGATTTTACGTGAAAAATCTCTAAATTAGGGTAAAAACTACGGGCAAGGATAGAAGACTTTTACTACTAGGAAAAGCTGAAGAATTATAAGGAAAATTAGACCAAAAAATATACAAAATATTTTTTTGTCTCTCTTTCTCTTTCTTTTCTCTATCATCTCACTTCTCTCTTCTCTGCTATACTTTCTCTTTGTTCATCTGTTGCTTATTTATAGGCAGGAGAAGGAAGATATGGTTGGCCAAATTGAGCAACCATTCTTTTGGCATATTAGGCATGTTAGGCATCAAAATTCGGTGCCTAATTTGCCTACCAAGTTTTACACCCCAGACTATGCTTTTTGAACTATACATGCTTTTCGTTTTGCATGTGTATCCTTTAGTATGGTTTAATGGTGATAATAACTCAGTTTAAGGCATAATTCTTAGATGAATATGTGTAGAATACGTGAAAACACCTCTCTACTAGTTAGGTGTAAGGTTTAGAGCTGGTAATATTGGACCTTTCCATAGCGTATCAGCGGATTCAGTTTTGGTTTAAGATTAATCAATCCACTAATTTTAGAGGAAAATATCTATTCTTTGTGTTGTTAGGTTGAGTTCCTTGTAAGCATCTGCGATTAAGTCTGGGAATAACAGTGTGAAATCAAAAGTAAGGGAAGCAGTTTTTATTTCGTTGCTTATTGGCTTATGTCTTCACAAATTACTATCTGGATGTCTTAGTCACTCTTAGCTTTGCTAAATATGTGATTTTGACCTTTCTGTTTGTAAAGTCATTTGAATTTTGGTAAACTAAGAACGACTTTAGGGATAGAGGCTGGTCGTAGTTGCTGTGAGAATATTTTTATGTTTTTTATACAATATTGATAATCTTTTGCTTGTTTGTGTGCAGGGAAGAAGGTTTGTAAAACGAGGAAGAATAACAGATAAAAAGAAGAGAATCGTCAAGGACAAGGCAGAGGCCGCTGAGTATCAGAAGCTCCTTGAAACAAGATTGAAGGAGCAGAAACTGCGTTGCAGTGAGAGCTTAGCCAAGAAAAGGTCCAGGCTTTACTGCTTCTAAGCCCTCTGTTGCAGTTTAGGTCAATGATACTCTCTATCCAATTGAGTTTTGTAGAAAGTTGTATTTGATGGCGTTGTGTTAAAAAGCATATTTAGATGAGCATTTCCATTGTTTACCTTGGCCCCAAGGTTGTCTTTATGTTTCTCATGGATCGTTGGGCTATTAAGCTAAATGCCAATCTATGTGGCACAGACATGGCAAAATGTAGCTTGCATGTTTCTTGGAAGATGAAATTCTAAAGTACCTAAATACTAAAATATGTCGGAAAGAGAGATGGTTTGATTTAAGCAAGAAGAAACATGCAAGTTACAAAGGAAAATTGGAATAAAAATGAATACATAATGTAAAGGCGACTGTAAAAATAGTAGCAAAGTGTGTTTGGAGTTGTTTTCCTTTTGAAGATTGTCTATAGATTGTGTTTTTGTATACGGTGTCTGTCCTCTTTATTGTCCGAGTATTGATGAATTTATAATCCTCCCATCCTTAATCATTTTTTTTTACAATTGCCTACTTTCTTACATTTTAGTAACCACATATTACTATCTCCTTAACTTTCGTATCCTAGAATTCAGTCTAAAGTAAGTTTTAGCCTACTTAGCCATATTTTTGTTAACTACATCCCACCATTTTTAAAACTTCCATATCCTAGGCTAACTTCATTTGATTGAATGACTTTTTAAGCTAAATGGGCTAATTTATTTTACGCTATTAAAAAATGACTCCCCCTAACCCTCAATGTGTTTGGTTAAGCAAACCAAACATATAGTATAGAAATTCTTGTAATCATCTATAAGTTGGACTACAAATTCCATTCTAACAGTTTTACAAATTCCGTATTGAATTTTTGAGTTGGGACAAGTAACATTACCCGTGAGGATTCTCTTAAATCCTGAATAATCTTTTACATATAAGAAATGTCAGATCTAATGATTATATTAATATCTTTCAAATTTGAAATCCTAAGTTGTTACCTTAAGATTTGACCATTTTTTATTATAAAATCTCCTCATTACTTCTTCACTTTCCACCTAAGCTCTTAAACATTTTATATCCTCTTTTTTTTTTACTTTAATATTTTCTTCTTATGACTTCTATGATCATGGATTCTTCCCACCATGCTTAATCCTCCTCTTTAACAGACTATGGTAAATTGAATGCCACAGATATATGTTATTGATTTTGGTACTTACCTAGACAATCTATTTGATTTTTTGTAACTTTACTTCTTTTCGCTAACTGTTAAGCTTGAAGTAGTTTCTATTTTATATAAGCCTTTCTGTACTTCATAAAGACCAGGTAAAGAATTCTTAAACTCTTAATTTTCTTTCTAAACCATTAACTCTTGACATTTGATTTTTTTATTTTAGCATTATAGAAGGCTTTTCTCATTTCGACCACAAAAATGGTTTAGGACTCCTCCATCTATCCCTTTCAACCATCACTCCTCTATTTAGAAGTCAAAATTTTCTTTAGAATTCACTTTGTTTCTGGCGTCCAAACCCTTAAGACCATAGCCTAAAAATATAGATCAATAGGCTAAATGGGTAGATAGTTTATATCAATCATATCATTTAGTTTGGAAGAGATAGGGCCTTATTCAGCTAATAGCCTGATTGATATATTTTCTATACCAATATCAAAATTTACTTCAAGTATACGAAGTAGCTGTAGCTATCAAAGACAAGTACAAGTCAATCCTTTGAAGACTGTAAATACTAGTAATTACCCTTTTTCTATTATCTAGCCTAGAGATCTGATTTTGGCTTTGAATTGAAAATGAAGCAAAGTAAATAAACTAAATTAAGATTAAAAATTATGAACTCAAGACAAGTAAAATATGAAAAAATTTACTATAATCCAGAGGATTTTTGTCGGCGTATCTTTAGGTTTGTATGCAACTCCTTTTAATTATGGTAGATCTATTCATACAAGAGGATTTATCAATCTTAATCATATGGACATATTAGAATAAGAGTAAAACACAGTTTAATTGTAATAAATCAATCAATATAATTGCTTTGAATAAAAGATTAAAGCATATTGTTATCTCAAACTAAGGTTCATCACACCTAGACACTAAAAACATTTAGTTGATAATCATAGAAAACGAAATCAAAGATAAACATGAAGAAAAACTAATATAAAATAAAGGAATCATAATTCTAAAATTCCTTTTTTCTTCTATTGAATCTTCTTGCAAGTTTGGACTTGATGTAGCTATCTACTAGATCTCTTGATGTATTCTTTGTGCTTTCCTCGTCCCTTGATCAAAATTGTCACCTCTTTAGGTGTCTTATGTCTCAAAACCACTGCACAACTTGGCTCTCCTTTATTTACCTTTGCTCGCATCCTGTTATAGTAAAATTTAGGATTTTTGGGATATACACAGTCACTTATACAGGCATGTGAGAGACTTATATAATAAAAATCACCTGAATTCACCATTTCACACGGGTATAGAGATTTACATGGGAAACATACACTGCTGTGTATATCAAGATACACCAGTTTGTAACTCCACATGACCAAAAATCGGTTTCTTCAATTTTATTCAATTTTCACATATTTATAAAGACTTATATCGTCTTCATACACAACTGTGTAGGTCTTTAGTTATTTTAAATCTTCATCCCATGTTGTGATTTCAACTAAATTCTTCTTTTTTATATCCATGAAGGAAATTATGACCTATAAATTCACTTAAAGCAAATTAAGTACCAAGTATACAACAAAATTATAACATGTTAAGCAAAACATGTTAAATATGGGTGTATAATTATGGTCAAATATGCATCTATCATAGCCCTTTTTAGGAATTCGATAGAGTATTAACCTAATCTTATGTGTACAATTATAAAATTATGGATTCCTTCATGCAACTCCTTTATATTCCCTTTTGGATATACTTCTATTTATTAAAATATGTTTTCTTTTTAACCAGGCTGCCTGTAATCAGGGAAAATTTTGTTTGCTTAATTAAAAAGACTCTTAATTTAGAATCTATTGCATTTAAATGTTCATCTAATTTTGGCTTGATAAAAATTTATGCTTCTTTAATAAAAATGTTTTAAAAGAAGAACATGTCAAATTTGTTTGGGTTATGATAAAATGATTTATCTTTTGTCCTATTAGTAAAAAAATCCTCTTTGGATTTCCTTCCTTTTTGTAAAACAGTGGCTTATGTTAAGTTCTTTGCTTTAGGCTTTGTTTTCTTATGGTTTCTTTATAGGAATTTAAAGATATGCATCTCTAGTTTCCCTTTGCAATAATTTAATCTTTGTGTGTGGTTTGTTGAACTTCGGACTTTTGCTTATTTCTCTAAACTTAGGGAAAGAGATGGTCTTCTTTCTTCTGACCTTATATTTTCTATTCTTTTTTGTCTTCATCTATTCATCAATTTATGTAGTAAATCTCTTATTGAATCCTTTTGAAGTCTAGGTCTATGGATCAGTTGAATCCTTTTGAGTACTTCTTTGGAAGGCCTTATTGGCTACGAATTTTCAAGACTTTTGAATCCTTTTGCTTACCCATTTACTAGAGAATTTTTCTCATCTATAAAAATCCTAGAGTTTTGAAATATATCTTCTTT
>JANSVA010000006.1:9539969-9566468 GCA_025504915.1 Erythroxylum reticulatum
AATCCTTTTGCTTACCCATTTACTAGAGAATTTTTCTCATCTATAAAAATCCTAGAGTTTTGAAATATATCTTCTTTACCTTTGGAGTATGCAACTCATCCTTTCTCTAGGAATTCCTTCAATTGCATATTTTTTGGACTACTTAGTAGGAGTTTCTTTCAAGGTGAATACTATTAACAATAAATTTCTTTGAATTTTTTTTTATCATTATCATATTCTCAAGTGTAAGATTGTTGCTACTAGTGTCACTGATGCAGAAGATAACCGCTCATGGTGGTTAAAAAACTTTCAGAGTTTAATATCTCATATTGATTTTGTATTTCTTATAAGTATTCCTTTTAATATGCATATTTTTGGCTCTTTAAAATTTTCCTAGCTTCAATTATTACATATTTTGAAATCTTGAATGCTAAAAGCAAAGAAGAGAGCCAAACTTCCTATCAGTAAGAAATATCTCCAAATCCTCTCCTTAAAAGAAAACTTAAGGCCAAGTCCCCAATAACTTCTTGTTTTAAGAAAGCTAAGATTATAGTCCTTAAAGGTTCTGTTACGAAGTGCACTCATTCCTCCTCTAAATTTCTCAAAGAAATTGTGATTACCAAGCCTATAGCTGAAGATACTATTCCTTTATAAAAGATATCCTCTACACTTAAAAAGGTTATGGAGGAATTTAATGATGATATGAAACTCCCTTTTATTGCTTTTAGTTTTCTTTTCATTATAAATTTCCACTATTTTACCTCTTTTTTGCAAATGATATAACATCAGAACTCCATGCTCCTTCTTTTCCTATAAAATTGGAGTTTAAAAAAACCAAGGCTTCCCTTGATCCGAAGGTCACTAAAGTTTCTTCGTTGGTGGTATAACAAGAATTCCTTACACATTGATATGCTAGCTTGCTAACAAATTCTTTTATGTCTTGTAAAGAAAAGATGTTTGGTCCATATTGATGACTTCAGAAGAATTCTTTGACATGAGTTTCCTAGATCTCTCTCTTAACCTTCCTTTCAGTACCATACCAATAATCAAATTTAAAGAACTATCAAGAGTCAAGGGTCTTTGAGACTCACTATGTAGCAGGAGTTGCAATTCATGACTAAAATTTAGCATATTTCTTTTCTTGTCTATATTCTTATATGTTGGATTTATAACTCAATCATCTTCTATTGAGGGACTTCTTAATAAAGCTAAAAACATTCTTCGCTTACTTTGAAAAATCTTTCCACGATCAGGTCTTGTACATTAAAAAATTGAGCCTCTTATTTCAATGTTGAATGGACTATAAAGCAAAGGAGCCTAAAGGAAAGAATCTCTAGATAAAAATTCAAGAGCTAAAAATTGAATTTGATTCTTTAGAAAATGAAGTTGTTGAGCATGAACAAGTTATCAAGTTGATTAGAGAAAAACAAGAAGCCTTTAGAAAAGATGGACAGAGGTTCAATCAGGAGTTTTATGAAGTCAAACAAATAATTTCAAAATTAGGAAGTCATTAGTTATATAAAAAGACAAAGTTAGCTTTTGGAAGTGATAAGCCCATTAAGCTAAGGAAGTCTAGGTGTTATGTATTAACTAACTGGGTGAAATTCCGCCCTTTGACTTAGATCAACTATGAACTTCCATATTTTGTTAACTTTTGGGTAGTTTCAAGTAGATCTTTGTACTTTTATTTTTGAATGTTAATCTTGGACTTATTTTATTTTATTTAAGAACTCAATCACTTTCCTATATCCTCATCCTTAAAAAAAAAGGTATGTATATAAGGATTTAAATAATTCAAATTGATAAAATGCATACGGGATTCACTTTCTAAACTAGGCAACCAATAGGCATTACCACTAAAAACTCTATAATTCTAAATGGACCTTACGAATTTGGAGACTTACCCCATTCTCTGACTTTTATCCTGAGTGGTAGGATCAACTTCCACACTAGATCCCTTTCATAGAATTTTTACTTGTGAATTATTTTGTCTTTGAATTTTTCCACCTTTTTATTTTGAATAATCATATTATTCAAAAGCCAAATATCACACTTTATTTAAGTCCTCTAATCCATTAACATCCCTTCTAAAAACTTAGAAGCTTCTAAAGTAATTTTTTTTGGCTACTCTCAAGGATTGGACCACTACTTCCATAGGAAGAACAACATTGTGTCCATAAGTTAAGGTAAAAGGGCTAAGTCTTGTAATCATACACTTAGAAGTATGAAATACTTATAATGTTTCAGATAGAATCTTGTTCCATGCTCTAAGATTCTCCTCTAAAATTTTCTCCGAAATCTCAATAGTTATTTTGTTTGATGTTTTGGCTTAACCATTAGCCTGAGCATAATATGGAATCAAATCTCTAACTTCATAGCCCATAAACATGGTTCCTTGATCACTTGTTATCAATTGACGGATTCCAAATTGATGAATAATTTGTTCCTTGATGGATTTAAATACATATGTTTGATCAACCTTCTTCAAAGGTTGAGCTACCACTCATTTAGTAAAGTCATATGTGGCCAACAAAATAAAACTATGATATTTTAAGGACGATGGATATATCTTCCCAATAAGGTCAATGGCCCATCCTCTAAATGGCCATAGTTTAACTATATAATGAAACTCAGATGCATGAATTTGTTTAATTCTTCCATATTTTGACATTGTTTATAGTCTCTAGCATATGATATAAAATATTTCAAGATGGTTGGCCAATAGTATCTATTTTGATGTATAAGCCTTCTCATCTTTATTCAAGATTGATGTGCTCCACATATCGCTTTATGAACTTGTCTCCTTATTGTTAATGCCTTAGACATCCAATACATCTTAAGAGGAGTACATAATTTCCTTAATGAATCATAATTCCTTTAATTAACACAAAATTGAGTGCTCATTGCTTAAGTTTAAAAGGCACTTTCTTGTTAGGATTTTCTATAAAATCTTTGATTTCCACACTCTAATCATGGGCTACTTTGTTATCAATGTTAAAAACTTCTAGTGAAATTTTCCTCTTATAAATAGATGGGTGGGACCTTTATTATACCACAATACACTTATAGACTCAATCTTTGGACATTTTCAACTCAAAATTCTATCTGTGAAAATTCATCTGCTTCCTAATTTTTACCTCGCTAAATATATTGAAATTCGATATTGCTAAAGAGCTTTAACAATTGGATAACAAAAATAGAATAAGGTCATAAAATTAAACTCATGCCCTTATATTCCCTTACCACTTGACATAATACCAGTTGTGAATCTCCTTTGATAAGTACTTTTTTAGCTATAAAATCAACAGGAAGTTTTAATCTAATAACTAAGCCTTTTTATTCTGCTTGATATTAGTCCATGGGAAGTTCATTTTTAGCGAGAGAAGAGTTTTGTTCCTATTTAGCACGATTATGACTACTACAACATAAGATGATTTTTCTATTCTAGATTCATCGAATTTCAAATCCTATGACTTCTTTCTCACAATTGTGAACTAAGTGTCCCACATCCTTTTGTATCTTAATTGAGGGATGGCTTACTAAAAAGTTAGCTAATGCTTGACCTTTTACAAAATTTTGAGGGTAATATATCAAGTTGAAATATGTAAGAGTCACAAGCTTTTTCCTAATATTTCCTAAGAGGCTGGCTTATTCAACCTGTATTTCATTAAACCACATAGACTTTATTTTACAATAAATAATGCCTTAAATTTGGACAAGAGAAATACAATGTCAAGCACAAATTAATGATAGGTAAATACTTATTTTCTATTAGTTTAAGAATTCTACTCAAATAATAAATATCTTTTTTTATGGCCAACCTTATTACTCTGAGCCAATAGATATCCAATAGATTCTTCTATATAGGAAATACAACTTTAACAAAATTCTGTTTCTAGGGGGCATTAATACTGGAGGTTTAGTTAGGTATTCTTTGATACTATTAAAAGCCACCTAATGCTTTTCCTCCCAATAGAATTCTTCAGAATTCTTCAATCTAGTTCGTCTAAAAATTCTTTTATTTTACCTACCAAATTAGCCATGAATCTTCTTACATAGTTTACCTAGCCTAGAAACCTCTAAATCTTTTTATTCTTAGGTGGTTTCACTTTGAAAATCGATTTTACTTTATTTTTATCTAATTTAATTCCTTTATTATAAATTAAGAACCTTAGGAAGTTCCTTGCTTTCATTTCAAAAACATATTGATGTGATTCAACTTTAATTTATGCCTTCTCATTCTATGAAAAGCTTCTCACTAATCCTAGATATGATTTGTACTCTTTTTGACTTCACAAAAATATCAAATATGTAAACATTATGCCCTATCAAATAATGGAAAATGACATTGATGGCCTCTGATAGGTGGCTCTTGTATTCTTTAGAATGAAAGACATTACAACCTACTTAAATGTTCGTATTGACCCTAGACTCCCAAAAGCTATTTTAGAAATATCATTTTTGCTTATAACTAGGAAACATTCCATACAAGAGAATAAATAATGACCAATCATCACATTTATTAAAGAATCTGCAATCGACATCTGATATACATCCTTAGGGATAATTGCATTTAAATATCTAAAGTCCACATAAATTCTTTTTTGTTCATTCTTCTTTAGTACATGCACAATGTTATCCAACTACTTAGTATATCTAGATAGTCTAATGAAACTTTCCTCATATAGTTTTTCTATTTTTTCTTTACTAATTTCAAATTCTTTGTAACACTGCCTAAGCAGTTGACGGTGAGGGAAGAATTTGTTTATGTTGGAAGTTTGTGTTCTCCTAATGTTCTATTTAATCTTAACATTGCAATATAGTTCCAAGTTAACATCCTTTAAATTCTTCCAAAATTTTGACTAGTTCTAACTTTATAAGACTTTGCAGAATTCACTTGAATGCCCATATTCACTTCATCTAATGATTCTTGGTTCTAGCTTCCACAATCATCTAACTTCTCAAGAGCAGATTGCAAATTTTGGACACCTCTGTCACCCATTTATAGTTCCTCTTCTTCTTCAAAAACCAATTTGATGTTGTCATATTTATTTATTTCTTCAAAATTTTAAAAAATTTATTGCATTCGATATTTGATTTTATGGTTGTAGTTAACGCTCTTTCTTTTTGTGAGAATTCACTCATCAAGATCCTTTATATAGAACATTCATTAGCGTAGGAACATGTATGATGTTAGTTATTTTTATAAATATTTCTATCTCTTTTTTCATCTTTTCTTTGCCTTTCTTACAACAATATGACTTCTAAATTTATACAGGCTTTATATGATCTCTATAGAATTGTGCTTCCATTACATCAACTTTAGTATCGAATGGCTGCAAATTGACCTAAGAAATTTCTACTTCATCTCCTTTCCATAAAAGCAAAAGATAATTAATAGATGATGGAATGAAATAATTAGATTTGATCTAATCTCTCCCTAATAAGGCTTGTAGCTAGTTTGGTTGTCAACAACAAAGAAATCTATTAACAAAGTCTTTCCTCCTATTGTAATATTTATAGGAAGAATTCCCTAGGCTCTAATATTTTCATCATTGAATGTAGGAACATATACTTCAGTTGGGATCAAGTTTGCATCAGCTTTGTCAAAAGCTATCATCATTTTAGTTGGTATACTATTTATTGCAGACCCTTTATTGACCAAAACTATTAAAGATGGTCTTTGTTGAACTAAAGGAGGTTTTAATTAATGTTTTGTTGATAACAAAACATAATTACCATTAATGTGTTTATTATTTTGATGAAAAGTAATATTAGAAGAAAATAAATCCATAAAATTAAGAAGATATTATAAGAAATTCATAAATAAAAGTTAAAGTTTGCAACTGATGAAATAAAGATCAAAAGACAATCAAGGCTCATTGAGGTAATTTCAAATTTTGTATTATAATTTTTAGCTCACCTTGTTAACTTCATGATCTAAAAGCCTCACCATGCATAATCATTCATCTTAATTCATTACATAAATCTTTATATTCATCAAGAGCCATTAAAATTTTTGATTTTAATATAAAGGCCTCTTTATCTTTCAAATAATCTTTGGAGAATATTTTGGGAAGTGTTTTAATCATATTTGTATTAAACAAATTGTTTTTGAGCATTTTAAGCTTTTAAAACCATGTATTGTGAGTTTGTAGTAACATTAGTTGATGTATTGGTGGACTAATATTAGTGAATCTGGTGTTGTAAATGCATACTGGTTGACTAGTATAGTGCACTATATATAGCTGTTGTAATGGTTAGTTTTCAACACGAACGATTATTTTGGATCCCAAAACACTATAAATTGGTGTTTTATTATTATTTTTAGCATCAAGAAGGTTTTGGATATTGTATACACACATTTCTAAGAGTTAGTCAATCATTTGGGCAACATTTTGTCATATTTATGTGAGTGAGTCGTTGTGGAGTTATCAAGTGAATAAGTGACATATTTTTTTGTTGTAATACTTTATTGAGTTGTTGAATATTATACTTAGGGGTGATCCAAGTGGCAATAAGGTTCCTTATCACCTTAGAAAAAGATTGCAAGAAGGGTTCCTCTTTACAAAAAAAGATTGTACAATGGTTATTCTTTTCCTTGAAAGAAGAATTATAGTAAAATCTAAAACGAGTGTTGAGATGGATGTAGGCAAGAGTTGTTTTCTGAACAACTATAAATCGATTTATTTTCTCTCCTCCTTATATTTTTTAAATTATTGTTCAATTGGTTGATTAAATTATATTAACTAATTTCCTCATACTTATTTATATTGATTATTGTTAATTGGGTATACTGTTTAGAAAAAAATGTTAAATTTTATAAACACCTAATTCAACCCCCTTAGGTGCCATTAAGGACTAACAATCTTATATTGATATAGGCCTTAATATATAGAGGTCTTATATGTTGTGTCATAAACTCAGCTTCCAATACCACCTTTGCTAGAATTCCTAGTCTTGTTGCCAATACTGCACCCTACAATCCTTTTTCTCAAAAGGGGTTTCAACCTTCTTTACACTAGATTTGTCAAATGAAACCCAAAGTTTTATAGAAATAACAATACATAGAACTTGAATATGCATTTCCCCAATCCCAATGAATTCATTACAATCCTTATCCCAACTCTCAAAGCAAGCTGATTTGTTGTAAAATCTAATGTTCTCTTTATCTTGTCTCAATTTTTATTGACGAATTCTACCCTCGCCTTTTTATTGTTAGGATCCTTCATGTTTTCTTAAAAGAAAATAGGTTTCACACGAGATGATTTTCTTAAAGTGGGCTTCTCCAACAATGCAAGCTTATTTTTCTCAAACTTGGCAGTGCTTCTATATCGCCAAAGTTGTATTTTTTGAGTTAAAGTTAAGGGTATTGGATTCTTGAGATGTCTTACTTGCTACCAATGTCAAGATGATAGCACCTATGGTGGCACTACAAATCTAGTATGTCTACGTGGAGAACCCAAATTTTGAGGTTTATATCTTTTCCTATAAACTTGGTTAAATTCTGCTTTGTGACTTTTCCTTAAATTTATACCTTATATTGAATTTTAGGAATTCAATGCCTTCATTCCTAAAGTTGGTATTATAATTAGGAACAACAACACCTGTTCTTGAATTCGATGCTAATGCTAAATGCTAAATCTTCATCTTCTTTTTGACATCTAATAATAGGAGTAAGTTGAATTTAGTGGCTTTAATAGTTGCCGCTGGTGGGAACAACTCTTTATATATCAATATAGTTTGGTCAATTCACAAACAACAAAATTTCCTTATTAATCATTTATTAAACCACATTCTTAAATCCCCATTATGGATTTGTCAAGTGGCCCCAAGTATTGTGATATTTGCAATAATCACTACCTTTGATTTTTTTTGTCATATGAATTCTATGCTTTAAGGGTAAGGTGGTGAATTTTTCTTGCAACAAATAATCAATGATCTCCTCTATTTTGGAGGTGTGAAAGGTGTAATGAGCATGAGTAGATGGAGCCTACATTTTCTTTTTGACTTTCAGGGATTTAGTCTGAAAAAGGGGCAAACATACTTTCAAGGGATGCTAACTTTGGCTATTACTGAATCGTAAGAATTTGTCTTGGTGATATAAGTGCCAACTAAATTTTTATTTCTTGAAGTGACCTTCTTTCTTAAGGATTTCTTCGTATTTGCAGACTTTTGCTACCGGTTCATAGAAATCACAAAATTCCTTGCCTTAGAATATCTTCCGTAATTCAATGTCCAACCCTTTTTTTAGCTAATTTCACATATTCGATTTCTAAAAATGTGATTTAAACATCAAATTTTCATTTTCTTAAAACGAGTGATGAACATGTGAACATTCTCGTTACTCTTTTGAGTGACCTTTGACAACTCAGCTATGCTAACTTTGGGCTCAATCCTAAAAAATTGAGTATGAAACAATCTTTCCATTTCAAACCATGAAAAAAATATAATTCTTGTGCACCAAATCATACCAAGAAAAGGAAGTTCAACTTTGGGAACAACTTGAACTTAAAGTAGTTAAAGTTGGCTACTTCTCCACAATGTATGGTGAATTTGGTAATGTGCTCAATGATGGATTGACCATATTCACCAGAAAATAAGTTGAAATTGGAAATTAGGTAGCCACAAGGATAAGGATTCTTATAATCAATCTATTTTATTTAAGACTTATGAAATTCAAGAAAACCAAGTTGTATTTAACTATGCCCGTACAATTCCTAAATAACTTATCTGATAGCTTCGAGATAAACTTGTAATCTCATTTACGGTGGGGAATAATGATATTGCACTTTATAGCTACAATGTTACCCCAAAACTATATTGTGTTCCATTAGTTTCATCCTCCCCACTAAATCGCTATTTACTAGAAATTTGAGCTTTCACTGAATTTTAGCTATTACCAAGATTAACGTGTGGAGGCACCATAAAGACATCATCTATTTTAGAGAAGGGATGTATCTTTCATTTATAAAGGAAGTAGTTGGAAGGCAACAACATTCTTTGACTTCTGTTGCATTAGGAACAGGATGCCCCTGAGTTCTTCAAAGATTTTGCATTGCTAAAGCAGGCAAATTCTACCTAGTAAATTGTATCAAAGTAGCAAACAAATTGTCAACCTTTTTTGTCAATATTTTGATTACGTCAACCATAGAAGTCGAATTAAACTCAATTTTGGAATTTTGTTTGTATAAACAACATTGTTCCATCGTAGTGATTTTAGATTCTCACCAGTAGGAAATTTAGCTGAAGGCGAGGTTACCTTCTTAAGATTTTCCACCATTTAGGATATAAAGCAATCATTCCCTACAGTTTTAGGGACTTCTTCTTCTAGGGTTGAAGGCAAGGTGATTTATTTTCGATTATGTATTTATGGCACCATGGTCCCATAGAGCGTGTCAAATTATTTGGTGTTAACCTAAAATTCGGGCAAGCCAAGGAAGAATTCTCCCAAAATTTATACTTGAATTCCTATTGACAATATAAGTGGGCTTTAGAAAAATTAGAATGCATAATCTAAACTACCAAAATACCCAAATGTGTGGGAAAGAGAGATGATTTCATTTAAGCAAAAAGGAAACTACAAGCTACAAAAGAAATTTGGAATAAAAATGAATAAATAATGTAAAAAAGCTAGAAAAGTTGTAGCAAAGTGTGTTTGAAGTTGTTTTCCTTTTGAAGGTTGTCTAGAGATTGTGTTTTTTATATGGTGTTCGTCCTCTTCATTGTCTAAGTGCTGGTGAATTTATAATCTTCTAATCCTTAATTAATTTTTGCTCTAACTATCCACTTTTCTACATTTTAGCTAAGTACCTCTCACTATCTCATTAACTCCCGTATCCTAAAATTTAACCTTAAGTAATTTATTAACTTCTAGCTTACTTATTCATGTTTTTATTAACTACCTCCCACTATTTTCTCAACTTCCATACCTTAGACTTCCATAAATTAAACACATTTTGTCTCATATCCCTAAGTTTTTGTTGTCCATAAATTTTTTAGTTAAACATTTTATTAAGCTTACATCTCTAGGTTAACTTCATTTGATTGAATAGTCGTTTAGCCCAATAGACTAATTTATTTTAAGCTATCAACAATTAATTATTAATAGCCATTTTTTCTTAATTAATGAAATCAAACAGTTTTAAAGAATTACAGATCAAAGAAAAAAGGGTAAGTGATGGATAATTAACAAATTTATGGAGACGAGATATGGCATCGAATATGGAGAGAAAATGTTCTTCTGCACTCAAGCTTTAGCTTCTTGTTTATAGGAAGAAATAAAAAAGTTGATATTAAATTGACATGCGATCTAACTTGGACAAACAAAGAATAACATATGAAGTGAGTATAAATTATAAGTAGGGGAAGATATGCAAATTAATAATGCAATTTTTAAAAGTTGATTTTGTAATACACAATTTCTTTAATTTATGTATCTTATGTAATTATACAAGATACGACGTATATTAACACCTAATTAAATTACTATTTCTTAATGTTATAGTTTTATACCTTAGAATTAGAGATGTGGGTACTGTACTATATCGGACAGTACTAGCTAGTAAGATATAGGATGGTACCCACTTATTTTGTACCGTTAGTTAGTACTGAAATACTATAAAAATTTTGGGACTGAAATATAATTTTTAAAAAAAGTTGGACTAAAATTTAAATTAAAAAATTTTAATTTTTTAACCCTCTCGTCATTAACTCAAACCCCCACCAACCTATTTGCTCGGTCTACTTCTACTCTCACTCTCACCACTGCCTCATCTGCTTTGCCTGCCTACCTGGCCTGTCTCGCCTCCCCAGTTACCTCGCCTCAATTTGCTGATCACATTGCCTAGCTTGCGCAATCACCTTACACTCCCTCCTATCACCTTTTCAAGCCTCAAAGTTGCAAATTGCAACTACTAGTTGCCTTAAGCCAATTTGAATTTCTAATTGAACAATTGAAAATTTAAAATGTGCAAAGTGCGATGTGCAATGTGCTGAGTGTTGATTATTGATTTGTGTTATGTTATGTTGCTTAATGTTGAGTGACGAGTTAATTCATAATTGAGTAGTTGTTATGTGTATAAGTGACTTATAGTTGTGAATTACTAAATTGTGACTTGTGAGTTTGGAAACTACATTTTAGAAATTAAGGATAACAGATAAATGAGTTTGTTTTATCTAAATTTTGAAAATTGAGGAATGAGAGTTAGGATTTTATATAGAATTATAGTATATGGAATTTGAAATTTTAGATGTGTTGTCATTTATGTTGTTTGGATTTTACAAATTGGGGATTCAATCATTCAATACAAAATTGAAGTTTGTGTTATTGCTTGAAATTTGACAAATATTAAGTTAAATGTTGGTCTTTATTATAAACTAGGTTATATATTATAAATTGATTTCTTAAGATACAAAATGGATTAGTTAATTTAGGTTAAATTGTGTGATTGTACAAATTAAGTTAAAGATGTGAGTTTATGTTTGAATGATATAATCACACAAAATGGGTTATATTTATGACTTTATGGTTGAATTATGTTATTACAAAAATTGAGTTGCGATAATGAGTTTATGTTTAAATTATGTAATCTCACAAAATGAGTTATAGTTGTGAGTTATGGCTGAATTATCTAATCATACAAAATGGTTATAATAGTGAGTTTATGGTAGAGTTATGTAATTACATAAAATGAGTTATAATTGTGAGTTATGACTTTAGATAAAATGTGCTTAATCGTCAAATTTTCTTAAGAAATTATTTATATAATTTTATGAAGGTCACTGTATAATTGTCAAGGAACTATTGTTGCTCTATTTCTTACTATTGTTAAAATAACTTGATTTTGATACAAAATTATTAAGTTAAAATTTTAATATTTATCCTCATTTATTTTTACAGATAAATGGAAGGAAGTTCAAGTACACCTGATAATTTAGTCGCTTATGGTATATGAAGATTTGATGATCTAGCTTAGGCTCATGCTAGGTTAGTTTCTGAAATAAAGAACCATAACATTTGTTTGTTTTGTAACAAGAATATGAAAGGTGGGGGAATCACCAAATTAAAGAAGCATTTAATTGGGATCAAAGGTGATGTGGAGCCTTGTAAGAAAGTGAGTCTTGATGTCAAATGACAAATGAAGAATTTGCTTGAAGAGTATCAACATGAGATGGCAAAGATTGAACTACGAAATTGATAGTGGAAGTTTTTTTGTTGGTGTTCATGATGATAGTGGAGATGCTAAAGGTGGTAGTATTCCTAGCCAATAAGAAGGAAATATTGCACATGATGTTAGAAAAGAAGAAGATAGGTGTCCAATTTTTTTACATCATAAACAAGTCTTGAAGCTTAACCTTGAATCTGTTCTGCCCTACAATCTAGAGAAGCGTCTCATAATATGGACATATTAATGACTAGATGATGGTATAATTTAGGTATAAAATTCAATGCTGCCTAATCTTATTATTATCAGCCTATGGTAGACGTTATTACGTCATATAGTCCAGGATACAAAGCTCCTTCAATTAATGACTAAATACGTAAACTTTTAAGTAGCTTTGTTTATAAAAATTAAAGTTATTTGGATGAAAGAATAATGACTTGGGCTACTTATAGGTGTTCATTTATATGTGATGGTTGGATAAACAGAAGACATGAGTCTATCATTAGTTTTTAGCTTTATTCTGTAAAGAGGACAATGTTTTTTAAGTCTATTGATGCATCTGGCCTTGTTAGGAATGCAGATACTGTATTTGAAATATTTGATGAAGTTGTGAATGAAGTTAAGCTAGAAAATATTGTTCAGTTCATTACTGACAATGATTATACTTATAAAACAACTAGAAGAAGATTGCAAAGTAAGTATAATTATTTTTATTGAACTTCTTGTGCTGTATATTGCATTAAGTTGATGTTGTAAAACATAGTAGACACTAGGTATTTTCCTATTATTGATGAGACTTTGCAGAAAGTAAAAAAGGTTCCCTAATTTATCTTAAATCGTGCATGGGTCTAGAATTTAATGAGAAAGGATTTCTCCAAATTTAGGTCTTTGTGTCATTCGTTAATACAAGATTTGTAACTAATTTCTTATCACTTTAGTGTTTTAATATGACGAAGAAAGAGATGAGACAAATATTTACAAGTAATAAGTAAGTTGTATCTTAATATGCTAGGTCTAATGCTAGATTGTAGGTTTCAAAAATTATACTTAAAGATAATGAATTTTAGTTTCAATGTCAATTTGTTATTTGAGTTTCAAAAATTATACTTAAAGATAATGAATTTTAGTTTCAATGTCAATTTGTTATTTGAGTTTGTAAGATTTGGTGAGGGTCCTTCGTCCAACTGATAGTGATGAGAAGACAATAATTAGTTTCTTTTATGATGCCATGGAGACGACGAAGGAAGGAATCAAAGGCTAATATGAAAAATAAGTCTTTTTTATACATACCTTATCTTGTAGTTATCAATGAGAGATAGTTTAGACAACTTTACTTTTCGTCGTAATAAGTATAACAACCCTATTGTTCTGATAGAGAGAAGAGCCTATGATTAACTTTTTGGGAAATTTCCAATCAAACAATTTCAACGAAATTTTCAATTTCTTATTTTACTATGTTCAACTCTATGTTTTGTAGTTGAGGAATTTTTGAATCCTAATGTCCATTTTAGATAAAGTTTTACAAAGAAAGCTGAAGATAATAAAGGAATGCTATTAACTATTACAATAATTGTTGCCCATGAGATGATGCAAGATCTCCTAAGCTCACAAATAGAGATTTATAAGGATGTTTATGGTGATTTTGGGGTGCCAATTGCTATTTGTTAAAGAGAAACTTAATCTAGATTTTTTTTTCACTTTTGTTATTTGTTAAAAATTAATCATTACTTTATTTTCTTTATAATGCTACTTTTGTTGTCTTACGACTTACATTTTCTTATTGAGACCAATTTGGAAGTGGTTTTTCAAAATTACATAGATTTGCAATTCAAAGTCTAAATTAATGTGTGAGTGTAATAGTGTGTTAAAGGAATTGAAGCACATTTAAATTCATCAATTCCAAGAAAAAGAATTGATTGGAGCATAAAAAATTAAATGACTTGGTCTTGTTTGATACAATTTAGAGCTTTGGAAAATGTATATTATTATTGTTATTAAGTTAGAAATAATTTTTTGTCATTTCTTAATAATTTAATTTTATTGTTTATTATGACTCCTAATAGAACAAGTTGTTTTGTAGATCCAATTTACCTTAATCATTTCAATTTTTTGATGGATTGAGCTTTTGAAGAACCAGGTTTAATAGATAAGCGTGACTTAGGAAGATAGTCTTGGATGAGAAAGTATTGACATATCATTTAGTGTAACAAATTTGAATGATGGTGATGATGAGACTCATCTTAAGGATAGCAATGGGTTGGTATTATTAGGAATTGGGCTCGACTCGAGGCCTCACCTGGCCTAAGGAAACAAGTCCAAGTTTGAGGCTGATTAGGTTTGAGGCAACTCGGCCTGACCCCAGCTCTACTTGACCTAGCATAATTTTTTTTATAATTAAAAATACAAAACGATGTGGCTGTCCAGGCTTGGGTAGTCTGATCTTAAACTCGGCTCGAGCCTCGATTTTTCAAAAAATTAGGCCCAACATTTGGTCAATCTGGGCCTAGCTTGTTGATTTTGGGCCAGGCTCAGGCCTAGTTTCCATCCCTGGCTCTTCTCAATAATAAGGATTTTGTGCCAAATGAGAATTGAGATCAATGAGATTTGAATGAGTATTTGACTAAATAAAGTTTCAGATTTTTATTTCTCATCTTTTAATTTCACTTATATTCGATGTGCCTGTAAAATTCTATAAATGCATTATGCAATATAAATATAATTAGAAATGTTTTTATTTTATGATTCACTTCTAGTTGGTTGTTTTCTCAACGTGAACTCTTGTTATAAATTATAATTGTTAGTCATGGATATTTATTATTCTTTTATTTGATATTTTGATATAATTATTATTTATTATGTCCTTAATTTTATGTTTGTTTAATGATTAAATAGAATTTTTCATATTAATTGTGATTATTATTTATATGTGAAATATGTGAAAATCATATTAATAAAATAAATATATTCTTATTATTTTAAATTTATATTATTATGATTTTTAAAGACAAATTTGATATGAAATTATAAATTATATAATAAAATATATTAAGGAACTATTATACATTTTTAAAAAATTCAAAGATTTTTTTGATAAATTTAAAAAATTACCCGAAATAATACATAATATTGACTAGTATCAATACATTATTGTATTAAAACCAAATCCCGTACCAATGCCAATATAGTATTTATATATTGCTTCGGAATATCTGTCATAACAATTATTCTTTTCCTTCCTTTTTCGTAACAAGCCAAGAAAGAAATAAAAGATAATGGTAGAAATAACTGATAAAAAGGAAACGATAATAAGACAAATAATGGTTGTGGTAATGTAGAAACAAAACAAAAATAGATTGAGTTATAAGTGAATATAGGGACAAAAAGAAAAAATAAAAAGGAACTGAAAGAAATTATATCGAAAAATTACATACTTTAAAATACTTGATGATGTAATTTCCACAACTTATTGTTTTAATCAAATTTGAACCAAATAAAATTAGAAATTCATATTTTAAATAAAATAAAGTAGATAGTCAAGAAAGTCGATCATTTCAAGATTAAATAGTCAAATTAAGATGATGTAAATGTTGTCTGATAAAATATTTCGAACTGAATAGCATCGCAGGAGCTAACACTGGCTGTGCGACAATCGGAGGAGCTCCTTTTTCTCGTTATATATAAGAAGCAGAACCTATACATAAACATCCGAGAGGAAGTAGTAATCTGATTACTAAAAGCATGTGTTTAACAGATATCGACCAAGGGCTGAGAAAGTCTTTCTTAATCAATTATAAATTTTAAATCGCGTACTAGTAAACTTATTTGAATTTTTGCAAGGAATGCATATATAACAATACATTTTGCTAAAGAGAAAAAATATAACAAAAAAACAGAAAATACATTTTACTAGAGAGAAAAATTATAACAAAAAAAAAAGAAAATACATTTTTGAAAGATGCAAATGCAGAGTTTTTAAATTATTACCGACTACTATTGATCTATCATCTATCACAAAGAAAAACTCATGATGCTCCAATCTTGACAAAATGTTGACAAACAATATATGTCACGTATCAGGTTATGATATATTGAGGCCTAATCACCGTAGATATGACAAACGAAAGGAAGAGTCATGAGCTGTACTGGTAATTGTTTAGTTCCCCCCAGACGGACAGCTCTACTTCTTCCCATGAATTCGCCGTTCTGAGTTCCTTCCATATACTGAAAATTGCCCCCAGGATATTTTCATCGTGCAATATACAGTAGCACCTACAGGCATGTAGCTTCCCACGTATATCACATTGGCAAAATGAGATATCAAAACAAAGTTTAACTTAACATTTGTCCCCATACTCGCTTCTCCTATTTAATCAATTTCAGAATAGAAATCACCCAGATTTACACACAAAATGTTCATCAATATGTGGATTGGAGGAAACTTCGACCAAAAAGGGAGCACAGGAGGAAATCAACTGCTTACATGGTATGGTAAGAAAGTCGTTTATATTTGTCACCATCCTCAATGAATCCTTTATTTCTCCTCATCAGAGGTAATTTGTAGCTCTCCAAAAATTGTTTAAGAAGACTGGAATCACCTTTAAAGATATCCAAGTATATTGGTATGATGTCATAGATGCGATCACCTGTAAAAGACATCAAGAATCAATCTAGTGGTGCTAAACTAATTTGTTCCCAAAAGTCAAGAGCTAACATACCAAATTTTAATTCTTTTACTGGTTATGACCAACCAGCTTAAACATGTCAACACAAGAAAGAAATCAACTACTAAATATTTCAATAATTGAAGATCAAGGATATGTGGCGGCTCTACTCAAGAGTAAGAGAAAGAAAAAGTGGTGGTATCAGATGTTCTCCATTCCTTTGAGGCAGTACTGGAAGATACAATGATCAGCTGTTAAATTTTACAATGAAAAAACTTGAAATATGAATATAGATCTGTCGGTCAGCCATCCACATGCATTTCATGTAGCATAAAATAGGAAGAACATATAAGATGACAATCAGGGAAGAACATGTCAAAGGTCTCTTATACAAACATATCAGATGACAATCAGGGAAGCAGACATAAAAAGTTTTTAAGCGGAAGGCACTAACCTATAGAAAGATCACTAAAATCAATAATGTAGCTTGGGTGCCAGGATTTTTTGCTACCATCAACATAGCCATTTGTGGAACCGCATTCCACCAGGCAAGTAACTGCAACATTGCCATTTGAGCAAGAACTACCAATTTGGGGTTCCATATATACATTGTCATCCATAATATCGGTGTGTATCCAGGAGCAATCTTTATAGAGTTTGTTCAGACCATCATTCTAAAAAAAGAAGATACCAGAAATTTCAAAGACTAGTCATGCATCTAGTTTTAATATATATCATATCAACTGTAAAACATGATGGGGTCTGGATAAACCTCATATCTAACAAACAGCTTTGTAAAGTCATCTGGGAGATATACATCAACTTTCTGTATCAGTGATTTAGGAATTGGATCTCCCCTACAATAAGCAAACAAAACATGTGAAAGTTAGCAAGGATCCTCTGTCGGATAAAGTTTTGATGTACTTCCAAACTTTACTGAAATTTTAATTAGAAAAATTAGTCTAATGATAAAAAAAAAAAAGAGTTCAATGAAAGTTAGACATGCCAATTTGTCAAGCGGCTTATGAGATTCTTCCTCCTCATGGAAAGTATACTGACAAAGATTCGCCATTCTTCAGGAATATCTGCTTTACAACAATTATCATCCACAACAGCATCAACAAAGGGCAGTTCCTCTTTTCTTTCAATGTCTATTAAATTTGGCTGATCAAAAGGTGGATAGGGTAAGACGTGAAGGTTGTGCAACTGCTTTCCCAGGAAGGAAGCCAAGTTTACAGCCTCTTCCCATGACAGTGTATCTCTTCTGCAAAGGGAAAAGAAATTTGGTACCAACGAGACACACTGATGCTGATTCCAGCACAACTGTAAAGAGTGGCTAAAAGAGTAACTTATTACTTCTATGAGAACTTACAATTCAGCAAGTATTTTCCCTTTGCATCGCTTTGTTATGACAAATGGGCATATCGGTGCACATACAGATGACTTGAATTGTTCTCCAAATGGCAATCCAGCCTTTTTATATTCAAGGTGTTTTTTTCTCCACACGTCAAAAGGGAAACCACCTTCGTTACACTTTAGAATGAGATCGCGGTCACAAATAACATTTGGAAATCCTTTTCCATCCCAAGGAACAATTCTGAGAGTTCCATTTTCAAGGTAAAGGATTCCACTTGCTACAACTTCAGGAACATGATTTTTCAGGGCAGAGCTGGATTTGCAAAGCATACTGTAAAACTCAAGCTACAAACAAGTAATATTAAGTTAGAAAAATATGTGAAAAAAGATGGCAAGCAAGGTAAAAGTTAAAAGATACCTCAGTGCCTAAATTATAAATTGAGGCTTCAAGCCCTCCTTCAACAAATATTTTAACAGCAAAACCAGCTACGAGATAAACCTGCCATGGAATAGGGAAGTTATAAATGACCACAAACTAAGAATGAGTTACAAGTTCAACCCAAAGAACTAATAAAAGAATAAATTTTTTAGGCACTGTAATCCACAAAAATATTTCAATAAATAACTACTGGTTACATCATAAAAGAGTGACAATCACACACTACCAGCCATCACAGGTTTGCTGCTAGCTAAATGAACACGTACCATTGCTATCATGATCTTTCACCATCTTATGTTACACAACTACTACATCTACAGTTGCGTCACACCTTCACTATCAGCTTTTAGGTGTTTCAAAAATGAAGAAAATATCAAACAGTGTAGTAAGTTTGACTTAAGAAGATTCCTAATTTCAAAATTTTCACATGCTATGAAAGAAATGGACAATGCACTTACAGGATTGCTACCCGTTCCAACAGGAAGCCTCTCATCATCACTGGGGCAAGGCAAATTATGGTAGGAACAAATTTCTGTCAGGCAACCCAACCATCTTTCCGCATTCAGTGCAAGGCATGCTCCCTAAAAGAAAATCAAGCAATGTGTTGAAGTTAAGCGTGAACTACAGAACCTAACAAACCAAACATCTACTTCTGTAAATCGGAGGATCAAAATTATGGACTGCACATGTACAACAGCTCTAATCTCCAATAAAGATATGTTCGAAAGTGTGAACAGGATTTCATCCTGAATCTGATAGCACCAAATTTTTTTACTATGAAGGGCTTGTTTATTACAGAGAACAAACTGCTTATGGGCAATCGTAACTAAGCACTAAAAGAAGGGGAGGGGGGAGGGGAAAGTACCTTCCATATAAGTTCTCTCATTCCTGGCTTTTCAACCCAAAGCCTGGATAACCATCCTCTCATTTCTCGTGGTCCAATACAGTTGCCTGAGCTCCATGGAGAATTGTAATGATCTCTCTCTTCATGCAATAACGTGGATAAAAATTCTATATCATAATAAAAGTTTGGCTTCACCAAATCATAACTCTTAGGTGAATCGTTAGTAGTTGCTTCATGTCCTGAAACTTGTCTATGGTTTTGCATTTTGATCCTCTTCTCTTTCCTTGTCAGGTCTGGGTAACTTGGAACATCTTCATTGTAGACTTTATTCATCTCAGCATTCTGAAAACTGTCACCATCAAGGGCTAGTAGTCCTGCACGACAAACTCCTTTATGACGATAACCAGGAGCCATATCTAAACATACATATTCAAAGTTTTTTCTATTCACAAAATTTTGTGTCACAGCAACAGTTGGTTCCAAATTCAATACACAGTGCCACCATCCACTAGGAACAAAAATAGTTTCTCCAGGTTGTTGAATACACTCAATTGGCTTATCTTCATCAGCAAGGAGGGGAAAAAAATCTAGCCACCACTGTAAGACATAAAAGTGAAAGCACACTAATAAGGCAAAAATTTTCAGGACACAATTAATTACCAAGAACTAGGATGCTACCAACAAAAACCTGCAATGACGACGGGGTGTCAATATTGACATCGCCATCTTCATCATTAACGTGTACTGTAACTCCTAAAGGTACTCTTCCAGGAGGATACAAAGCCCACCTAATTGAACAAAGAGGTAATATGGCAAATGAATTATACCCAGCATGGATTGGAAGATAAGATTAATGAAGGAACTATGATTAATGGAAGAGTAATGGTAAGATATACCTTTTACGGCCACATAAAAGGGTGTTCCAGGCACTGGTGAGTGCTGGATCAACATGCCAAGATGCACCAGATCTCTCAGGTCCAATGATAAGCCATCTAAAGGGTGGGCGATCATCTCTATCTAAGACCTCAAAGAAATCTTCTTGAAATAGATATGGGACACTAAAATCCTTCAACAAGCTTGGTGCAGTTTCCCCAAACTAAAAATTTTAAAAATTATCATTAAGCTGTAATTTTCACATAGACCAGGGAGAACAAAGCGACCCTAATCATCACCTTGTCATCAAAAATATACAGGGGATCCTCATCGTGCTGAAGGTTCATATATGAGACATAATCCTTAAACTTCATTAAAATTTTTTTTGGACTCCTCTGCGAAATCCTAAAAGCTGTATCTCCATATTCTTGTGATAGTTGCTGAATTGTCCATGTCCTTCTTGCTGGCCAAGCATCAGCAAGTCCACTAAGCAAAACCTGATACAAGAATTCCTTATCACCCTATGCACAAAAGGCATAATTCCTCGAAAGTGCTATTTATGTTTTTCTTAATAAAAGAGAAGCATCGCATCCAGAAGCTAATTATTGTCAACATACAGGTTTTTTGCCATCATACTGACAGTTAAACTCTTCTAAGGAGATTTTGGCCTTTCTGTCCACATTCCCATCATCAAAAGCAAAGCCATTTAATGTAGTATGGCACCTGTATAATCTTCTATACAAGAACAAAGAGTTGAATCCTGGACAAACAGTAAGTAAGATCCAACAAAAAGAGTCTCTTTAAGTATCTCTTACTCAAAAAGTTAAAACACATTTTCTTAAGAAACTTGCCATCGAATTCAACAGATTTTCCGCGCTGCTCTTGATATTCATTTGGTGCACTCTCTCTGCAGACCCAAAGCAGAAAAAGAACTAGTATTACAATTGAACTTGGAATCAATCAACGAAACTAAAGATTTCAAGAATCGAAAATGCAAAATGTTGAATTCCGGGACATACAAACAAAGCGTTGTTTTCTTCCAGGAGCCTTTATACTTAAGAGGACCATCGAGTCTACGAACGCACAGAATCATCCACAATGGTTCTTCGTTGCAAAGTATGTACATCACGCTGCAAAAAGCAAGCATGTGGACGTTAATTGGGAACAGAAATGAAACCTAGTCAATCAAATTCTCTACGAAGAGAATCACAAACGCTAATTGAGATTCAATGCATTAAACAACAGAACTGACACTTGCACAAAATACAACATGGCGCAGAAAATAGAAGAAAAGAAGAAACCTGCTAACGCAAGAGAGACGAGCAACGTCGCGAGGGGAGAGATACTCCAAAATAGCACAGATAAGTTCATCGGGAAGTAGTTTCAGGTCGCCGAGGGCGTCGGGCCGGCGATCTCTAGTTGGAAAAGCGTGAACTGGAGAGTTGTTCATTGGAAATCCAAATTGGCAAAAGTGCGGAGTTTTTAGCTCTTATAAAGGTTTTCGCTTCTCTGAACCGGCAATCTTTGGCACATTGAAGAAGCATAGGAAGCAAATCTTGTGGGCGTAAGTTTTACGCGACTCGGGAAGCGCGTGAACCGTGCTTCTCGGAAGGCCGTGCGCGCGTTTTAGTTTTCGTCTCTTTCATTTCCCACTCGAGATTACGGCAAATAAGAGGATCTCTGGGCCGGAAAACAACAAACTACGTGTCGTTCGATAGACAGCAATCCCGAAGATCAAGACGTCATAGAAAGCCTAGTCAATTTAAAAGTATAAAGCTTACATTTACGCGCTGCGACGTTAAAGAGGCTATTGAACCCATAATAAGTTGTAGTTGAACAATTAGAACACACCAAGATACTAAACGCCTCGGAGCATTAGGCGTTTAACTAGTTGAATAGGCTCTGGGCTCAACTTCTGATAAAATCTCAAGTTTAGGAGCAAAAGTTGTGCTCAGAGTTCCAATTTCGTTTTATTTCAAGTTTATTCTTTAATTCATATGGATTGAACTTCGTCCCTGTTTTTCAAGGTTTTTATTGAAATTTGATCCTTACATGCCATTATTATTGCATGTGTTTTTTTTTTTGGTTATGAAATCATTCACTTTTCTACCCTAATTAATAATCATTGAGGAAAAGGCTCTCTTAAATACTAAATTCTTAAGTGAGGAGGCTTTGTATGACTTAAAAGGATTATATTTTCTAACATTTCATTGAAACTAATAGAATATTACAATTCTTATATGAGTTAGTACATTATGATAGTTAATGAACTAGTTGAATCTTGTTATGGCATGAATAATTACATTTAAAGAAGTGTTTATGAAATGAATCCAAATTCATTTAAGTATCATATTATTATTATGATGATCATTATTATTATTATTTTCCTTTTTTTGAGTCATTTAGAAACAATCTCTCTATTAGTTAGAGGTAAGGCTAGATATTACTAGACCTCCTTAGATTCCGTGTATCAATAGGATTTATACTATCTGTTGTTGTTGTTGTTGATGGTGGTGGTGGTGGAGAAGATGAAGACGCTTCGTTATATATGTAACTGTATTAGAAGAGATAAGGTCAAAAATATATTGATAAGAGATAAATTAAAAGTGGGCAATATTAATAAAAACTTAAGATATATGAAGATTAGGTGTTTCAGATAGGTTAAAAAGAGATACCTTGATATTTCAGTGAGAAGATACGAAAAAATAGTATTTAGAGACTATAATAGAAAAAAGTAAGGCCTAAAAAGAATTGGAAGAAGTAATCAAGAATGATATAATTGTTGAGATATGGAGCCTGATAATATATTTGAATCAGTTATTAGAGGACAGTTATGTCTTTTGTATCCTCCTAGGCATATAAATACGTTCTATTATCCTAATGTACCGATGTCAAAAACATTCACAATAAAATAAAACCTTAACCATCCGTGGATGTAGCAAAAAAAAAAGGTGAATCACATAAATCTGTGTGTGTTTGTTATTTCTACACTTATTCTTTGATTATTGTTATTGATTGTTCATAACAATAGCTTACGAGGAAATAGCTCGCAATAGAAAACTTTGGTATACTAGGATACAGAAAAAGGATCTCACATAGAGAGGTTTCTCATTCTCTTATAAGTCTTTTAAAAATTTTGCTTCTAGTTTTTTGTTTTATAGTTAGCCTTAATATTTTGATTTAGTAATACTTTTCTCCTAACTATTTAGCCTAAGCAATTTCTTATTTACTCTATTTACTTTTTTGTGATGGTTGGCTTGATTTATTTTTGTAATTTCCTTTTTTTGGTTTAGGTATTTATTTACTTATTTTAATTTTTTATTATTAATCTTTATTATGTTTTATATGTACTGTATTATGCATTGCATTACATAATTTTTTATATTTTTATTTATATGTATTTATTCATATTTTATATTATCATTATTTTTCATTACATGTGGATCTATTAGAAACAACTTCTTTAATAGCTAGGGGTAAGGTCGTATACTATTGGATCTCCCTAGACCCTACCTATAAGTGAAACTTTCACTAGGTGTGATTGTTGTCGTTGTTGTTGTTGTATGCTTTTACCATTATCTTTCATATAATGCCTTCCTTACTTCGACCATATGGTTTTAACTAATTTTCTTTAGAAAGTTTATGTTATAATATTGTTTTATATAACTTTGAAATTATTAATTTCTTTGTTTATGTTTATGATTTATTAGTTTATAGATTAAGGATACATATAGATGGAAACAAAATGTACCTGAATTTTATTGCTTATGCACCTTGTATATATTCCATATGGAGAAATGTAAAGTTATTACAAATAACTACAAGAATGATGTTCAATATTGTTGTAATATGGCTAGCCAACTTGACAAGCCTGAAGTTAAAAAATCCTCTTTTTACATATCTTAGTTTACTTATAACAACCAAGAGACCAAATTTTTAGGATTGTTTACTACTAATTGAGAGGATTCAGAGAAAAATTAGGAGCTGGTATAATATACGTTTACCATTTACTAGTGGAGTTTTAACTCATTAAGTTTATTTCTTTCAATCCTGTCATATTTGTTTTCCCGAAAACATAGTCAAATCAATAGAAAAATGTTGAGAAGCTTCTTGTGGTTTGCAGATATTAACAAAAAAGCCATAATTAAGGTCAAATATTAAGATATTTATATACTAAAGGAGGAAAGAGGAATTGGTATTGTATCCATCAGAATTATGAATAAGGTTCTAAGATCCAAAAGGTTATGAAGACTCTTAATTGATAAAAAGCAATGATATAAAAATGGACCAAACTGGCCGTTAGACCGGGTTAACAACGAACTAGACTGGTTTCTAGTTCAATTTCTTCTTTTTAACCGTTGGGAATTAAAACCGGCTGGTTAAATAATAAACCAACCGGTTTCCTCTAACCTGTTAACTGGTACGTTTCTTCTTTTACGCCCAAACAACATATCAATATAGAAAGATGATATTTTTGTGCAGTTGACACTTGAGAAATCAACCGAGCATAGTGAAAACTAATTTAAAACCAAGATTGGGAAAAATGGTAGTTGAGTTTGGCACCAAAAACTAGAAAAAGACTCAAAATAGGTTGAGAGATTTCCATGGAAGATGGATTATTGAGTAAGAACAACAACCACAACAACTCGGTTTTCATCACCATCTTCAATAACACTTTCTCTTTAAAAAACGAGGATTGGTGTTAACTAAATCTCATAATACAAAGAAAGAAGAATAACTAAATCTTGGAACAAAAGGAAAGAAGAACCCAAAACCAAGTTATCTTCAAGGAAATGAGAGTTATAGTTGGTGAAAGCAGAGAGATTTCTTGGCGGGGCTGATAAGTTTAGGGTTAAAGTGGAGGCTGGGGTTTGCTACGGGAGAGATGTTTGCAAATGTTTTTGATAAAAGGGTTAACATGGACATTGGTGCTTGGCTACAGAGTGAAAAGGAAAGAAGGGTAAAGGTGTTTGCAAATGCTTTCATAAAAATTGGAACTTTGAATATTGAGAGGAAAAAGTTGATGGGACATGTGAGGATAGAAATTAAGAGGATTTAGCTTTATTTACATCCATAAGCAATAGTTACTAGTTAGTTTTCGTATTTTTATACCTTTCTTATGTTGTTTTTCTTTTCCTTTTTACATTTACTTATGTTCTCTTGATATTTTTTAATTTTTAATTAAAAGATAGTTTTTCTTAAATTTTAGTTACATAATAATGAAAAAATTCAATTGCACACCATACAAATATTAATAGACTAATAAAATATAACTAAATTGATAATTTAATTTGATTCTTAAATTTGAATTAATTAATTTAATGTAATTAGTTAATAATTTAAAATAATTATAATAAATTATTAATTTGTATGAAATTTAATTAGTTTGATATAAATTTAAAAATTGAGTTAGATCATTATATAATTAACATTTGATAAAATATTTACGTCACATATATTTTAACACTATATTTTAAAGTGAAATATAAAAAAAGGATTCTTCTAAAAAATAAAAATTATTTGATTGCGGTAGAAAAAGTTAATGTAACCATGTAAATACTTTGGATGAAAGTATAACTTACAAGTCTTTATATAGAATTGGAGAATTTGAAACTTTTGAGAATAATGAGACATAACCTTCTTTAGAAATATAATTTTAATTTTTATTATTTTTAAATTTTATATTAGACTCTAATTTAGTTTGAAATATTAAATTTGATTCATTATGAGCACATTATATAATAATAGACATTGACATATTTTTTTATTTCAATAAAATATTTTATTTTTACTTACTCTTATAAACTTTATTTTTTATTTATTACATACCGGTTTTAAAGCGGTTTAATACAGTTAAATCTTTAAACCTTAAACATTTCCTTTGATCGGTTCAATGTCTGGTCCAGTTTTTAAAACATTGATAAAAAGGCCTTTTGGGTAAAGTGGATACACATATATTACTTAAATGGTAAAATTTTTTAGAAAATTAATCTAAATATAAAAAGTTCATAAACAATGAGGTAATTAATAAAGTTGAGGAAAATTTTATACAATGATTTAATATGTAAAATAGATCATGATAGCAACTCTTGGTTTTGTACAATTGTTAAGTCATATAAATTGCATATATTTTGGACTTAATTTTCGTTAAGGTGTGGAAATTATTATTCGAATTTAATG
>JANSVA010000006.1:9568218-9586293 GCA_025504915.1 Erythroxylum reticulatum
CTTCAAATGCATAGTTGTTCAAAACAATGACGTTTATTAAATACCTAAACATATTAGCATCCATTTGAAATTCAATTATACCGTATGTCGCCTAGGTTCAAAATTCACATACCAGTCATCATACTTGTCTTAGGATGTTCTAATCCTATTTGAGAAATACAGTTTCCCCAACTCACCTTAAAAGAAGGTATATAGTCTTTTAGCTTCAACAATCCTGGGTATGGGCTCCTTGATTCATAGCTCCCGAGCCTTTATATATAAAAATGATATATAATGAAATTACTTCCTAAACATAAATTTCCTATTTATACACCCTCACATAGGTGTATAAAATACAATATCACTCCCTATAAGCTATAGAATCTGACCATTAAACTTCTCACAGGGTTACTTCCTTACTATTCACATTAGCTTCTCTTTTGCATTTTCTAAGGCATTTAATGCCTTTAATCCCATCCTTACTCATTTTCAAACATAATTAGACACATCTTTATCCAAGCATATTAAGCTATTACTCGTCAATCTAAGCAACAATTCAAGTTCACTCTAAGATGACATAAAAGTGTTTTCCAATGCATACTATTATAAAGCCTTAAATCCTAAGTCAAGTTCACTTAGGCATTTTATCAAACATCTAATGTGCATGATTTTCAAGTCACATTTCCAAGACTTTATCATAATAATCCATGCTCCTATTATGTCATATAGTAACACTTCCAATCAATGAAACATTCCACTACTCCATTCAAACCAATTTCCTTCATTTAAGCTACGTTTTATCAATTGTACAACTCATTACATTAATCCACCTCTTCTCCATCATCTTGCACTAACATTAACCAACACACATCTTCTCCATTCTTCATCATCAATTCACATCAACATGTATGATTAACACCATAGAATTCATTTAGACCATCAATTTCAAAAGACATTTAACAATTCACAAACTTTCACCTAAAGGGGACAATTTCGGTTTTGACTTAAAGAACCCTATCCGTGTCACATTTCATTCATCTAAACCATGTTTTATGCATATTCAAGCATGGAGAACAACATATCTTAACACCAAACTCAAAATCATAAAGTAGAGAGAGATGAGACAAAATTTACCTAAACCTTCCTTTGATGATATCTTCAAATCCTTTGAGATTTTCTCAAATATACTGATAGATTTGGATTCCTTGACCCCAAATTAGCTTAGAACACTTTGATTGAGGTTGAAGAATCAAAAACTTGGTGGAAAATAGGTGATGGTTGAAACTTTCTTCTTTCTCTCTTCTATTCTCCTTTCTTTTCCATTCTTTTAATTAAAACAAAGTGTTTAATCCTTAAATGGTGGGGTGCACGGCCATACATAAGAAGAGTCTAGAATTTTGACTCTTTTTTGATCAAAATATGATGAATTTACCATTTTGCCCTTAGGTTGTATGAAATTACCATTATACCCTCCAAACTTTCCTAAATTTGCAATTAAGCCCAAAGTTTAGAAAAATCCAAAACTTTTATTTTTATTTTTATTTTGGTCCTTGGACTCTTGGAAATAATAATTAAGCCCCTTAACTTCATAAAATTACTTATTGGTCCTACAAAAATTGAAAAATTACGTTTAAGTCCTTTAACTTTTGACAATTTGCAAATAAGCCGTTATGTACATCAACTTTTCCAATTAAGCTTTCTAAGTGTCCAATAAGTCTATAAATCTTATCTAATCACCTCTAAGGCACTGGAACACATATAACTTAACCACCATGGTCATATCCATCCAATGGACTCAGTTTTACACACTTAGAAGCTTATATGTTAGAAATCTCTAAGATTTCGCATACCAAAGAACTCTAAGTTTATGTAAGGGCATATAACATTATAAATCATTACATATATATCCAAAGGATTTAAATACATATTTGAAATCATATACAACCATGTATATATCAATATACAGTAGCATCTCCAAGTAAAGTTCGACATTACATTAACGCCTTTCAATTACGATAGATTTACTTATACATAAGATTTCTCAATCTCTATATCATGAAATCAAATTATGTGCCAATATTTTAGAACTATTAGGACATATATTAAACATATATTTGAATCATAATAAATCAATCAAAACCATTGCATAAAATAAAAGAATCAAAACATATTGTCATCAATTATAGTATAGGAAAAAGCGGTGGTCGCATTTGCAATCATTTTCTTGTGTGCTGACACTTGAGTCAGCTGCCGACGCCCAATTGTGTCTTTCCTGTTCGCCTGACCCCCTCTTAGTCCAATCACTTGATTTGATTTTCCATCCAAAAGGAGAGGAGCCCTACTTGGTTCATCATACCTAGAAACTAAAGATGTTTAGTTAAAAAAATGATAGAAAATGAAATGAAACATAAACTAAAAGAAAAATGAATAGAAAATAAAGAGTTCATAATTCTAAATCTTCCTTTATCTTCTATTAAATGTTCTTACAAAGTAGAGGTTTGATGTTGTATTCTATTGGATCTTTTGATGATTTCTTCATATTTTCCACTTCTTTGGATCAATGTCATCCCTTTTGGATGTTCTCCACGTCTAGAATCATCTCCAAAATTCTACTTCCCTCTTTGTGCCTCCGAATATATCTTTTTATAGTAAATTTTAAAGTTCTGGGTGATGCATAATTTGATACATAGTTGTCTACTAGTTTATGTATAACCCAAAATGCCCAAAATTTGCGATTTTGTATGGATTGAGAGAAGTACACGAGCTAATGCATGATGGTGTATCCCTTTTTTGCTTCACATCTTTGTTTTATGTTGCATTTTCATCCAAATTCTTCTCCTTTTAGTCTATGAAGCAAATTATAACCCATAAACATACTTGGAACAAATTAAGTACCAAATATGCAATAAAAGTATACAATATCAAGAAAAAATACATTAAATTATAGGGTATAAATATGGTTAATTATGCATCTATATCAATGGCACTAAGCAATCATAAATTGTTTCAAAAAAGATTTGATGCAATTAGAAGCTTGATTCTTAACTAAGATTATAGAAGGAGCTTATGATGCTCAACCTTATGTACTAGTTGACTTATTTTCTTTTTATAGTTTCACCATTTTAGTTTGCTTAGTGATATTTATAACTTCAGGTTCAAGAGTAAGATTGCTTATAAACAAATTAATGCATTCTTTCCCTTAATTTTTTTGGAAGAAAATATTACGTAAGATGATAAAACTAATTATCATTATTGGTTATGTAATTATGTGAAGTATATTGATTGTGTTGGTTATATATGGTCACCATATATAGCTTACATTATTTAAAAGGGTGAAATTGATATTGTCTTTTGTTGCTAGTCTCCCACCAATCCCTAGAAAGAGAATAAAAGAATGTGAAATGTTAATATTGTTGAAATGTTAATATTGTAACATCCCACTCCCCTAGAGCATATAACTGACATACTGAAGGATATTTAGGAATATACTTTACAAAAGGGCATGTTAAGACGGTCGCATTTTCACAATTTAAAGGCATCACTTATCAACTCATTAAATATTTTAATCATTTCAAAAGAAAAGCATTTCAAATCTTCATTTTAAATCATTTCATTCACAATCATATTCAGTCATAATCATTTAGTTTCATTTTCATTTACAAACATATATAGTCTCGAATGTCATTTCATTTCTAAAATTCACACGTACAATATACAATAGTTGAAAGTTGAAAGATACAATTTTTGATACAACATAACTATGACATTTGCGGCTACAACTGTTCCCGACACTAACCTATGTCCAAATGCAAAAGTTACTTCAATTAGACTAGCTAGATCTCCTTTAAACTTGAAAATTAACGTTACAATTTTGATGAGTTTTATGAACTCAGTGAGTGAACCATCAACGATGTGCTTGCTCGAAACAGAACATAAACATTTCACGTATAAAACATATTTCAATCAGTATAACACCTCATCCAAATTCAAATCTCATATATATCACATTACTCATCATATTTAAATAAGCATATTATGAATACAAAGACTTCATATAGTCATTTTAGAATAATCCAATCATTTATCTCAATTCTTCATATCATCAACATGTACATAAGCATTACACATCATTATATCAACACAATTCAACATTTATTTGCAATCAACCTCATGAACATATGTAAAGTTACAGATGCAAATGCATATGAGACTTACTTCTATTTTTATTTTGTTGTGATTGAGCACCTATTTAACTGTCCCGTATCTGTTGTGGATATCAGACTCATTAATCATTGAGCCTATGGCTCTTTGTGCACATTCTAAGCTTTAAGCTCTTTTCACGTTGGTCACTCTAGTCACAACTCCTTTATCTGATCATATATATTTATGTAATGGAGTGCAACATTCCACATAATATGCTATTAATCGCTTTCTTTCAATGTACATAATCAGTTATCACAATCATCAGATCTGGGTTTGGCATTCAACATTTAGTTAAGTACACATTTCCCTATTCATATACAATCGGTAAGCACTTTTAATACATTCTCGAATATCAAGTTCCTTAAACCAATAATGTCTGAAATGTCACAATTATATAAGTAGCAATTCAATAACTGAAATTTAAACAAAAACAATTCAGTTATAGTGAGGACCATTTAGGTCAATTCACAGTACGCTCCAGATAAGCTATTGTCTTAGGGAACTGACAATGTCTGGATGTTAGTGATCACTTGTATATTTATCTTCTTACAATACACACATAGAGTTCACAATTCATTAAGTTATCAATCATATGATTACTCAATCATTCAAATGTATATAGATCATATTTCAATGTATGCTCAATTGACTATCCTGGGTATATATCTTTATTCACAAATCTTGCTCATTCGTTCATTATAGCTTGTATATAACTTGTTTGCAATTAGGTTATGCTTTAGGTAAGTTTGATTACCCTAAATTCACCAATCATACATTCATCAATTCTTTCCAAGCATTAAGTGAGAGATCCCACATCGGTTGGAGAGGAGAAAGAAGTACGTCTTCTAAGGGTATGGATACCTCTCCTCCTAAGACGCATTTTCCCAAGAGTGGGAAGAGGAAAATTGTGAGGGGTTTGGCCTAAGAGGCAACCCAAAATGGACAATATCTATGGGCGGGTGGTTTGGGTTGTTACAAATGGTATCAGATCCAATACATAAACTATTATGCCAGGTAGCTAGGCCCTAAAGAGGGCTGGGTCCTAAGGGGGTGGAGAGTGTGAGCACCCACATCGGTTGGAGAGGGGAACGAAGTACGCCTTATAAGGGTACGGAGAGGTTAAGACACGTTTTCCCAAGGGGTGGGAAGAGCAAAACTGTGAGAGGTTTGGCCCGAGGGCCAACCCAAAGCAGATAATATCTGTGGGCAGATGGTTTGGGTTATTACAAATGGTATCAAAGTCGGTACCCAAACCATTGTGCCAGCTAGGCTGGGCCCTAAAGGGGTGGATAGTGAGAGATCCACATCGGTTGGAGATGATAACAAAGTACGTGTTATAAGAGTATGGATATCTCTCCCTTTAAGACGTGTTTTCCTAAAGGTAGGAAGAGCAAAGTTGTGAGGGGTAAACCAAAGTAGACAATATCTGTGGGCGGGTGGTCTGGGCTATTACATTAAGTGCTCACACAATTTCCTAATTCTCATTCAATCATACCTAATTCATTTCTTATATCCTTTGACTCACATTTGCATTCACATAAACATCTTTATACCATTAACAACTCTTACTTCTCAAATTAATATATATTGATATGAATCATTCCATTCCTTAATTTATAACCTCAATTAACAACTTAAACTTATCAAACACTTAATCAAGTCACTTTTTAGGTTCATTTCAAGCCCCAATCAAGTCCAATTACACCATTATAAAGTGTCTTAATGTTATATAGTCCAACAATTGCACAAAACTAACCTTTTCTCCTTCCAAATTACTTCCCACGATCGTGGAGAGGAGCCTTATAAATCCCATGCCATAACCTTCATTTTGCTTCCAATTTTTACTCCTCCGTACTCTATCTAACACACCTTCACCAAAATCCATCAATTTCACTTCAATTCTACCTTATTCATGCTTCAATCCCTTATCAAATTCATGTCCAAACCCAATTCAAAAATCTTTCATTAGACAACTCATAAATCATTATCTTTCACTCATTAAAATTAAAATAGAAACTATCATTCACTATCAATCATGTATCCTAGTTCTGTTGCCTTTTTAAGATCACTATATTAGAACCTTCTTTAACATAAATTCACCTTCATTATACCTCAAATCTTAATCTAATTCATCTATAAAACAATCCATAACCTACTATTCATACATCAAGAACATAACATAAAAGTATCCAAGTTCATGCAGAAATTTCTAGTACAATTTATCATCAATGTCATTTACAATTCATCCCAATTTCATCATTATAAATTCTCTATTATAACATGCCATAAATATCAATATTTTACTTGTCTAGCTCAAATTCTAGCTCAAAGATCAAGCTAATTTAGCTCTCCATACATGTAAGATCATTGAAGCATAAAATGGAAATAGATTGGTTCCGGAAAAGGCAAAAAGATGATAATAGATTATAGCTATCTTTGAGCATAATCTTATATGAATCTTGAAGTGACTATAAACAGAAGTAAAGTACAATTTCAAAGCTATAGGGTTATGAGAGTATTTAGGAAATGTGAGGAAGGGGGAAGAATGAATTCCAACAAAAAAATCTAAGGAAAGCCTTTGTCATATACATGTGTCATTATATGAGTTAAGATAAGTCTCTCCTTATTTAAGGAAACTTGTCCTACAAGGAAGCAAGCTACATGTCTTCCCCTTAAATGGTACACATGCCCTCTTCTTAAGCTGCCATATGTCAGTTAACCTCTATGCCAAATGCCACTCAATTATGTATGCTAAATGTCACTCATTTTATAGGCTTTGTCATCCTAATTTTCCATATATTCACTTGTCTTGTCACTTGGCATTTTACCTAGACTAAATATACATTTTAATTAATCTATTTCTGAATTGTAACAATAAATTCTAAGTTACCAATTATAGTCCATCAATTTTTGTCATTGGTAATCCAAAGTACAAGTTATTGGAATTGCACATTCATGTCACATTCGTTTTGGTTTCATACCCCATAATATGTTAATTGAGTGTAATTTATCTAAATCACAATTTATGTGTGTATGCTAATATTATGCTTATGAATACAATTATAAAATCATATAAAAAATGTATCAAATTCATTCTATATGATGTCACTCATGTGACTCAATAGTCTAACACTTTAGATTCTTTAACAATTTAAGAGACGGGATATTACAAATATCATTAACCATACTAAATTCTTCTACATCATTTTGATGCTTATTTCTTGCTGCAGGAAAACTTACAAGACTTAGTGTTAAACTCCTTTTCTTTATTAACATTCCAACAAATTTAAACTTGGTTGAAGGCGGGAGATCATCCATAATTTTTTCTACTCCTATTTTGTAGTGGAAAGGCCATCTTTATTGGTTGTTGCTAATGAGATCCTTCACCTTTATGTTTGGAGTGATTACTAACTTTAAGTGATGAATTTCCTCAATTCTATACAATGTACCCCTAGTATGCTAGTTATTAAACCAAAATAATGTTGATTCAAGATTTCCAATTCTATACGTGACAAGTTTTTACATTTATTGTCTAGTCCTCAGGATTTGACTCAATGTCTATGTCATGCTTTGGTTTAGGTTTATGTTCCATAGGTTATTTCCCCTTATATATACATTATGAATCCATTTACCTAAAGCTCCTCCTTATTCTTGGACAACCACCATAGTTTCTTTGCCAAGTAGACCTTATTGAGAGTTTTTACTGAAGAGATGCCTAGGTACCTATATTTATTTGGTAGAAAGATTTTACTCCAACTCACCTTGGCTTGTAGTGATGGTTGTTAGAACCATCCCAAAGAGACTCCCTTTTCTTCCTATCTCTCTCTTTTAGTATGCTTTTAGGAAGGACTAAGTGATTTATCCAGTATGTAGCCAAGTTACTTAAGATAGAGGAGGCAAGTTGAAGTCTTCCTTTATAGCTTAGGAACCTATTGCACTAGCAGTTAATTCTTCTATTAAAGGAATCCATTAATAGGTTACAGTATGGGGAACTAATTCTCTTATGAGATATTGGAAATCCTAGATATTTGATAGCAAATGGCTTGCTTCAACCTTAGTTTTATAACTTTTGTGGCTACTTCCTCATTCACATTGGCTAATAAGTAGAAGCTACTTTTGGTTGGATTGCATCTCAACTTTGACATAACTTTGAATTCTTGCAATATTTCCATTGATAGGTTGATTGAGGTTTTTTTAGCCCTAACAAATAATAGTATGTCATCTGCAAAGGCCAGATGTGAGATTTTGGTACCTTTACATCTGTAATGGTACTTGAATCTTGTGCTATTAGAGATGTTCCTTTCCAAGGAGCTTGATAAGACTTCCATGCTTAGCACAAACAAGTAGGGGGATAGGAGATCTCCTTGTCTTAGTTCTTTCCTTTCCCTTATCAAGTTGGTTGGTTCTCCATATACTAATATAGCAAAGGAAGTAATGGAAAAAGATTCTTTAACCCATTCTTTGAATTCTGTTGGATAACCTATTGATTCAAGCTCCCTTGATATGAATCTCCAACTAACCGAGTCATAGTTTTTTACAAGGTCAATTTTGAGGGTGCAACTTTTCATGGATATATTGGAGTGATATCCTTTGAGTCTCTCTTGGCATAAAAGAATATTATTACCTATTGTTCTCCCTTTTCCTTGTTTTATACATTACATTAACATATAATTTATTGGGACAATAATACCAAAATGATAGAGTAACCTTTAATAGACTATACAATTGTAGGTGTCTTGTAGGTATTTAGTCTTAGTAAATAACTTGAAGTTTTGTAACTATAAAAAGGTCGGCCATACATCTTTGATAGACTCATTGTTGTTTGTAAGAGGAGAATTTGTTTACTAACTCATTACATAACTTTTGTTCATTCTAATTTGTGGGTCTTTGTTTTTTCTTCTATGTAGGTCCTATATGATTAGGATATTTTTTGAAATTCATCGTGAATCTAACTTTAATGTTAATATAATTTCAAATGTTAGAAATGGAATTGAATATATTAAATGTAGACCATTTATTATATAATGATGTATTTGGAATTATGATTTTTGTAATGGATAATGATAAATATAGGTAAATCTTATGTAGAAAATGGTAATGGTAATGGTAAGGGCCCATCCCTTTATTTTTTAATAGAATAAATATTGCATATCAATCAATATTGCCACTTTTTTTAATAGGCATGACTTTAGAACTTTCAAAATCTTTACTTATGTATTTTAACTTATCCTCTATGGTGCCTATATAGGTCAAGTTAAAGCCTTTATCATTAATAAGTGACACAAACTGCATTTTATCCATGTCCATTAGTTTTTCTAGTCTTGTTTTGAATAATTATGTTAAATTTTTATTAGGCTCAAATTTAATTTAAGTCTAACAATTTTTAGTTCGACATTAGGTAATTTTTTTATAACTGAACATAATCTATCTCTTAGTAGCAAACATAATTAACAGCTTATGTCAATAAATAATAACCTATAACAAGTCTACAAAAACCATTTTCTACAATATCAAAATTAAATGTAACCCACATCTTTTATCCATAAATTATAAGTAACATAATAGTACAAGATTGAATATTTGAGCAAACAATGTTCAAGACAAATAGATACTTTTTCTAAGTGTAAGATTCATCCAAAAGACAATATTATCCAAAGGACAATATCAATCACAATCAATTGTTATTATCATTTAACAAAATAATTATTTTGAATTAATTAAAAATTATCGGATGATATATGTGAGGTAGTTAATTTACTTCCATAAATATTAAATTCGCTATAAATTAGTTTTATTGGATTTATAATTTTAGATCTTACCTTAATTCATTACTTGTTCGTGTTTGACATGTTTAAGCTACCTTAAGGCTAGAAAACTTCAAAGTGCCTTCTGCCCATCTATTGAGCATTATAAACACGATGTTGGATTTCATTAATTAAGTAAATCAAATAACAAATTTAACCAATGGATTAAATTCCTTTTCAATTAATTATAGATACAAATAATGAATTCAAATGATAAATCCAAAAGTAAATCTTTCAATTAATTTCCAAATATGGCTCCATACCCTTGAGCCACTTGGTAAAATATCAAATTTAATTATTATACAATTAGAGGTAGTAGGTTATTCAGTAAAATATTAATATTTCACCCGTAAGTCTCTTAACCCTCCTCAAGATAGTCAACTCGGTGTTTGACATATAGATCTTCCTTGTTTATGTCTTCCTTTTGCTTTTTACTTGGTTGTATTGGTAACTTTTAGTAGTAGATGTTTCATCATCTGTAGATACATACTTTTTTGGCGGTCTAACTCTTCCCCATTGCATTATACAAATAATGCTATTTTATGAACAAAGTGATTGTTTATGAATAATAAAATTTTTGTCTTAGAAAATCCATATTTTATACAATTAAGGCAATCTGAAAAATTAAAGTACATAATCACCTTGATATATGGTGGTTATATTGAAGATTGGTCTTTAGTTTTATATCTTTTCTTTTTATGGCTTATTTCATAATAATCTTAACATCTTATAACTACTCTTATCCTACTCATTATAGTTCGTTAATTTTTCATCTTTATACCTTCTTCTAGCTTTTTTGGGTCTCACAAACATTTTCTTTATCAAAGGTAGTAATTTAGGTTGCAAGTTGTCATTCTTTGATCAAATTTTAAGATAACTAATGGTCTCTATATGAAATTGATATCTTTCCAGATAATAATCTCTCTAATAATTTTGATGTACATAAGAATTAATATCTTCTATATGAAAGAATATATAAGATATTGCATGCTTATATGCGATCCTTGTTTAATCCTAACATTTACATTGGCATATTCACTCTTATGAGTCAATAAAGAACTTAATTGCAATATGAGTGACTTTAAACTTCAAATTTCTATTAGTTTAATTGATACAATATCGTACATCATATTAGGTAGCCTCCATCATCTTCCTTACCCTCAGATATATTTCTTCTTTGGAGTTAAGCATTATGTCCCTTTTCTTCACAAATTTGAGTTATTTTAAGGAAATTAATATATCTTTTAGTATACTGGTAAATTTTTTTGTACTTGCTAGATAAATGAAATCATTAAAGGTTTCTAATATATTATTATAACTAATTTCACAATTTTTTATTGTGCTTATAACAATTTTTATAAATTTTAGAGTCATCATATGGCCTTTTTGTCTATAAATTTCTTGATTGCTCTAATATCGCAAATTCAACTTCGAAAATATTATTCATTACTTACTAAAATAAGGTCCCATATAAGTGAGTTTTTATGGTCTACTGACTAATTTGCATAATTATTTTAGGCAACTTTTTTAAGCTTAACTTCTAAGATGATATCTTTAAGGCATCCACTAAACCTTGATTACATATGACAATGTTTAACATTAAAAACTCAATATGCATAAACATCCAAAGAACATGCTAATTGATAAAGTTATGAAACAAAATGAAAAACTAATTTATGATGTATTTATTAAAAATTTACACTATGAAATGAGATGAAAAGTTAGTCCTTATCATTGAACATTTGAATTAAACTTAGATATAAAAAAAAGACCACATCAAAACATATCAAAAGGTATGATATCTATTCTTTTTGCATTTTAACATATTAAGTTAATTAAACATTATAATTGTTAAATAGGTTCCCAATTCTTAGCTCTTTTAGTCTATTCCAATTAAACGTAATAAATTATTTAGTAATAACTTCAAGATAAGTATGTAATTTAATTAGATAAATAGATAAGAACCGAAAGAAAACAAATATACATTAGAAAGGTAGCAAAGCTGATCATTCACATGCAATGTGATTACAAAAACAACAAAAAATGACCTTTGTTGATTGCTTAGACAAGTTTATAAATTCCTACTTATATTGAGAATTCCACCTAGAAGATTTAAGAACTAACATGAAGATTGATAATTCTGTCCCTTAATTATAACTTAAGCTATAGGAAATATCTGGCTATTTCCACAATGACTAGTTATAGCCAACAAGGCACCTTTAAGTAAACTATTAAAAGAACATTCATCTGCACTAAATAATTTCATTCAACCACTTAGCAAACCAAGCTTCAATATATTAAAATCCATATAAAACCTCTTGAATATTTGACTTAATGTCTTTTCATCCAATTCTATCTAAATGTTGGATCTCTTATCCTTATCATCCTGTTTGAACTAATGTTTATAAGGACATAACTTCAAATAATAACTTTTTTTAGATCTTGTTAAAAACAAAAGAGCTTCTCCTTTAGCCCTATAATTAAGGTTTATTAACAAACATACTTTGTGTACAGTAACATTTCATTAATTAACCAATTTAAATTCCTTTTAAACTTGTGTATAAATTCATTTATTATCCATTTTCTATTAGCTTGCTTATTTCTTGCACTTTCTTGCAATTATGTTTGTTTTTTTGTAATATATTAAAAAATATTTATAATGTTTGATCCAATTGGTATATACCCTAAGGGACACTAACGTTTACAAATAACTTCTATTCTCACATTATTTCTTGCCATTTTAACATCATAACCAATTATCATTGCATATCTTCTAATTGTTTTGTTTAATTCATTTTGATCCTTGAACTTCATTCCAATTTCAAGATAAACACCCTTCAAATCCACTCCTACATTAAATATAAGGTTGTGTTTCTTCCTAATTGCTATGTAACAACATACAACATCCATCATCATTAGTGATTAGTGATTGAACCTTATTATCACTATCCTTATAATCACTACACAAACCTTGTGAACTCTATTCTTGTCTTTGAGAATTTTTAGAACCACTATAAGCTATCTCATTATAATTTCCCTATGCTTTTGATACATTCCACTACATCATCATATTCAAACCCACTAGAAAATCTTTTTATCATATTTCTTCTCATTAGCTATCGTATTAAATGTATTTTCATCATTTATTACACACATTTCTTCTTTTGATGATTCATTTTGAGATGCAGTAATCTTTATAACGAAGAGTCCTTTTTCTCGTATTGTATCACTTTAACTTGGAATAATCATTTCCCATCTACAATCATATTCTCACCATGCATATTATATTTCCCATTATTTAATTGTCATTTCCTTTATCAAAATCAAGTTCTTCACCATCTACACTCATATTCTAATCATGTATATCATATTATAAGCTTATCTCTCTCAAGCATCTCTTTTTACTTATCTAGAAATTTGCAAAATATTATTGTCATTGGATGTCATTCGTCTTTTGATACACCTTTCAACACTAACATACTCAAATCGTCAACCTATATATCCTTTTATCTTTTAATCTTACCCCTAAAATTTTTGCAAGCACCATTTTTTAAATAAACCTTAATAATGAAACTAAAAAATTATTAACATTTATAATGGAAAAAATAGGTCATGTAAATAGATGCCAAAATTTTTATATTGGTCCTTGTAAAAATTTTTATATTGATCCTTGTATAATAAAAAAGAGGAAAGTGAATTGTATATACAATTTTTAACCTATTTGAAAACTAATGACTACATTGACTATGCTAAAGAACAGTTATTAGAAATTTCAAATGAAACTAAAAAAGTAATCATAATAATTATTAAATATAGTAGGAAAAGAGAGATAAAATTGATTTATAGTGGTTTTACCAATGAACTATTGACCTACTTCGACTCTTTAAACTCTAATTAGGAATTCACTATCATCTTCCTTCAATATATGAAGAACAACCATTCATATAACATTTTCTTTGCCAAAAAAATTTTATTCGCTTAATTAATCTCACTAATACTTAAATACAACTCAAGGACTCCTTTCTTGACCATATAATGCACTAAGGGATCATATTATGAATATGATGAAACTATCTTGAAATAGTCCTAAGACTCGCTCTAGTTCTAATCACTTTTTTATAACTCGTATGTGGTCTATTCATACCTAAAACAACCAATTATGCCTAATAGGGAATCAAACTAGTTGTTCTAACAACTAAGAATTATGATAATGGTCAACCTAGCAATTAGTTTGGATGACCAATCAACAGTAGTTCAATTAACCTATTTATTAAACTCTTAAGATAAAATGTTACGAAACCACTAATTTCCAAATTTGTAAAGCTTCGTCGATTGATATCCCATATACATCGATTGATATCTAAAAATCATGATACACACATTAGATACTTGTTAGGTCATATTATATCCCTCATAGGTTGACCTATGTACTTTTAAAAACAAAATTTAAACTTCCAAATCTAATAATTTTTTAAAACTTTCCAAGTTTTTTCAAAGATGAAGACTGAATGTTTAGACAAAAATTGATAAAAAAATATTAAAGGAGTTCTTTAGAAGTATTTTAACAAATCATTATAGTTTAAACTCAATCTAAATCTTTTTTGACTATGAAAAGATTTATAAATTATGCACATAATGAGATCATTATGCAAATATTGCTAATGTTTTTTTAGATGCCTTTTAAACAAGGATGGAATTGAATATTGAATAAATATCAATGGAGTCACCACTATACCTTATTAAGGAAAGGTAGGAAAAAAACCAAAGGGAAATGGACTATAAAAGTCCTAAATAAAATTGAGTTTATGGTTAAATTCTAAAATAAGATAAGTGTTAGGCACCCTATTTAATTACCTAAATGGTTACCAAGGTTATTTTTTTAAAAAGGAAAAAAAAGATTTTTATAAATTTATGAATTTTAAAAAAGAAAAGAAAATTGGGTGTGAAGTGAATAAAAAAATTTTGAATAAAGAAAATAAAATATATGGTATAATACTTAAGGGTTTATACTTTTACATAGGGCTTAAAATAATTTACCTAGAATTGATATTTAAAACTTGAAACGAAATTTATAACATATGGATGAATGCATACAATATTGTGGTTTGACCTAGAGATTTAAAAGTAAAGTATTTATGATACCTACATTATGTCACAAAGCTTAAGGATAAAGAGAAAATGTAAAATGGTGATCTAAGATTTGAAAATACAACTATACTCTTTGGAATTGATTTTTTAAAAAAGGAATTTGAATGAAATGACTATAAGCTAGCAAAAGGATTTGTTTGGATTTAAAGAGAAAGATAGAATACAATGGTCATAAAATAGACATGCATCTTAAATGAAAATATATATTAGATGAAAAAGAAGTTTTGGTCCTTGAACATGAAATGAACCATTATTAAAAAAATTCATATAATTTAGATGGATAAATCTAAACTAAGTGGGATTAAAATGGATTTAAAAAGATTTAAAGGGAAAGCACTTAAATTAAATGAGTTTAAAAGGAGTGAATTGAAATTAAAAGAAAACAGGCAAGTATACTATTATGAGAGAAATTAAAATATCATTAATTATTGGCTTTAAGATTCAAAAGAGTTTAGCAAAAAAAGTGCCTAAAGGCCTAAAGTTGAACAAACTAAAGAAAACATAAACGTAATCCTAATCGGGTTATATGCCCAACTAACTTTAATTCTTAATCCTTTTTAACTAAATTTGGTCTTTAAAAATAAGTATTGATCTTTTTTAATATTAATTTATTAAAAATTGTTTTGTTTTCTCTCTCTCCACCTATGCTCCTTATTTGGCCAAGTATTTATAATACTGAAAAAGAATAATAAACATTTTAAAAGTAATTTTAAATTTTAGACTTTGGTTTGTCCTCTTGAATCACGTTACCAAATTTAACTTTAAAAGAAATATTACTTGGGTTCTAACCCTCTTGAGTTGAGCTGCAAATTACTATTTTTCCTACTTTGCATTCTAAAGAAAACATCATCTAATTTAACTAAGCCTAAATGAAAGTTTATACATATTGTAAAACAAAACAAAAATTTATATCTCACAAAAAATATTAGGCTTAGGCCCGAAATGGACCTTCCCTTTTTGGAAGGGTTTCTTAAAATTGTAAATCAAAATATGCTCAATTTGTTACTACTACTGTTATTTTTCCCTCCTAACCCTCTTGTAATTACGAAATAATAAAAAATGAACAAACTAAGTTACAAATTTCTTAGTTTATAACATGTATAAACTAAGGAAACTTGAGGCACATAATTTTCATAGGATAAACTTATGAGGTGAACGATTCAAGAATCTAACATTTATAGTTTCACATAAGGTGTATTCATTTCGTGACACTTTCAACAAAGAAGGGAAATGAAGTATCAATTAGAGTTATTTTAATACAATGCATATTAGTCTCTTTATGTCCCACTCCTTTGAACGTAATTTACATGTTTTTTTTCCTATTTTTTTAAATATGGGTTTGCAATGCATAAATACTATGTATGTAACAACTTCCACTTTCAATTAATTGGTACCTTTATTCCCAAATGCAATAAAATAAGCAAAGAGATTAGTTGAGTATGAGATTAAAGAAAAAGAAAAATATCTTGAGCATTAGGAAGAGAAAAAAGGCATCGATGAAGAGTAAAAGTGAGTGTAAGTAGGGTTTATAGAGAAACCAAGTCAAGATTCGATCCTGACTGTGGTGGAATAATCATAAAACTTTTATGTGACTTTTGATTTTCCGAAAACCAAGATCTATTTAATTCTATAAAATAATTAATACGAATCATAATAAAGCGAAAACATAATTTGTACCTTATTCTAAAGCTTAATCTTTATCTTGTTGTATCCCTCGAACTGTTTCCAAAACTGATCAGTCTCAACCATCGTAGCCGCATAAGCATCTGACCTCTAACAGTATCCATATAATAGATTGAGGGAACTCTGTAACTCTTATAGAGAGGGTTAAGCAAGAAGTGCTAGCTTAAGCCTATTTATAATAAGTTTTAGACATTAATTTTAATTAAATACCAATTATACCTATATAAGATTCAATATCTCATATTGATCCTTATTTATTAAATATCTCATATTTAATCATAAAATTTATTAAGCTTTACAATCAAGTCCAACTTGATTAAATTAATTTTGCTTTTTTCAACCCATTCTATATGTGATACCCATTAGGTTCCCAAATATGTTGGCAATGATAATAAAATTTAATTTTAATTTATAATTAAAATTATATAAATTAAAACTCTTTTTAATTTATCTTTAATTCTCCAATGAAACAATTTATAATCATAGATTAAGATTGGCATCTAGCAACGCATCTTGAGAACCCGAATATTTAGGAATGTTAAAGTGGTTTTGACTAACCTTTCCATGTATAATTTTTTCATATAATTCAATCCTTTCATCATACAATGTTCGATTAGATATAGAGCATAGAATTAATGTCTACTCTATTTTGATTCTAATCATATTAGTTCTCTGCCATTAGCTATCGATTCAGTTAATGACATTTGTAAACTATTTACAAAGCGTCATTTCAACTTGGCCAAAGATTTCCTAAATTAATACTATCCGAGAACAATGAAACATTCTCCCTAATTAATTTAGGGTGATGAATCCTATCTTGATCCTTCAACTATCTCTATATAGTTCATGCTACATCCAATGACTACTGATTAAACGGCTTATGATTAAATAGATCATAAGTAGCATAAAAACATAGCAATCCCCATACAAGATAACTTTGATGACCTCAAGTCAAAGAATCACTTATACAATCATCACAATAAGAATTCCATAGATATACAAGTACTGTTCCAAATGGATTTCTTATATCGGGTCTATTCAATGAACTTGTTCTCTGGCAAGCACCCACACGTTTGTTTAAGTATCTCTATACTTTAGCCTATGAGATCAACTATTTCCTTCATAAGGAAAAACAAAATGTGTGCTATTCTTTTTAATTTCTATTGATGTCCAATCTTAACAGAATAATGACTAGGAACATTTAGGAATAATACATAAATGCAATATGAATCTCATAATTATAATCTCATTATAATTT
>JANSVA010000006.1:9586393-9606687 GCA_025504915.1 Erythroxylum reticulatum
CTTACAGTACTACTGTATAATATACCAATATAGACTATTTTGCAATTTTTAAAAATTTTAAGGACTATTTCATAAATTTAAAAAATTTCTCGAAACGGTACCCAGTACCAACTGATACCTGTACAGTTTCGTTCCAAAACTCAATCCAGTATCGAGTCCAGTACGATATTCATAACATCACTCCTTGTACAAAAGGTGGGAAAAATAAGAGTATTTTCAGATGATTTTACCTCTACGTGGTGTATATATATTTCTTTTTCTTTCTCAAATTTTCGGTCAAAGGTTACTATTGTATCGTATGTGATAATTAATCATAAATGCGGTGAGTGATGCCTCAAAAACTGAATTCTAGTTTTTCCAGCTTTCACATCCTACAAATTTAGAATTCAATATTTTAATTAAGATCCCTTTCATAGACACAGTCCAGTGGCCGCTGATTAAGATAACTTTGACCTAACTAGGGTCCAGTAAGCACAGCAGTGGTAGAAAATGACAGTCCCAATTGTAGAAGAATGCATTAATTAGGGCCTCGAAAACTGATGGTGCCAACACGACTTGAGGACTGGGATATTTATTTTATAACTGGTCCTAGTTTGAATATCATATGGGAACTTGTCGTCCATTAATATCAGATATTGACTTGGGTTATTCTTTTAAAACCCTTTTTTGCTGCCTCCTCTATTGACGATAAATCATGAGTTCGGGCTATTTTGTTGTAGTTCCAGCGAGGCAGATGACTTCGCTCGGCTCAGTCCTTTGATGCCTGACAGAAATGGAATGATTTTCCTTATCCTTCAATTATAAAATAATATTTATTTTATATACAATTAAAATCTAAAATTTTATTATAGGTTAAAAAAATTTAATTTTCATTCAATATTTTATTTATTAAAATTAATATAAATTACGTTATTTTGAAATTTAATAATTATCTTTAAAAAAATTTTGCATTTAAAAATATTTAAGCATAGAAATTTTAATCTTTTCAATTTTTAATTTATAAATTTAGCTTAGTATATAGTTTATACACTTTAAAATTTTAAAATATGTTCTTATATAGTACCTCAATGTGGTACAAGAAAATTTTATATTATTTTTAATCAATATAACTGGCACGACAAAATTTACAATACTATTTCTCCGAATCTTTTTAAAAAAAAATTTGCGTATGTTTGTTAAATGGAAATAATATAAAAAGTTGAGACTAACCAAGTGGAAAAATCAACATCTGTTATTTGTATGATATCTCCTGTAATAACCTGATTCTAGAATAGCTCCACAATGGGCATTCTTATATACGAAATCAATTGGACTTGGTATGTTTTCTCTTCATTAGTGTAACAAAACTCTTTGGAAGATCCCACAAATGGTATCATAGTCCAATACGATGAAGTCCGAGCAGAAGCAGGATGTCGTGCTTCGTATGTGTTCGGTAGGAAGATATAATATTCATTCTTATGCATGGTTTCTGTCCAAAGCTACAGCTGGCCTCTTCAGGGTTCAACACATATCTCAGATGTTTTGCTTTGTATGTGTTCGGTAGGAATCTCGAAAGTTGGGATATAATATTCATTCTTATGCATGGTTTCTGTCCAAAGCTACAGCCGGCCTCTTCAGGGTTCAACACATATCTCGGATGTTGTGCTTTGTATGTGTTCGGTAGGAATCTCGAAAGTTGGGATATAATATTCATTCTTATGCATGGTTTCTGTCCAAAGCTACAGCCGGCCTCTTCAGGGTTCAACACATATGGTTCAATCTCCTTGATGGCGCATATCACTAAATCAATTGGGAGTCTTGTTTGGCAGTTCTAGCATGGGGATTAATTGAAGCACTTTGGTCTACACTTTTATGGCGTAATTCCATTCACCCAAAAGTCTCCTTTATCTTTTGGCTTGCGATTAAAAATAGTCAAGACTAAAAGCTAATGACATGACACTGTAGATACAATTTGTGTTTTATGTACAATGGAAGTGGATGATTGGGATCACCTTCTTTTTTTCACTGTAGATCCTTGAAAGCAGTTTGGAGCAAGATCTTATACTTGATGCTTGATAACGACTATACTTATACTTGAGAACAATCTCTAAATTGAGCCATTTGAAACTTAAAAAATGGTATGACTAAAGTTATTCTATTCAAACCACTACCATGTACTACCTTTGGAAGGACCAAAACTCTTATAGATTTACAAACTTTGAAGAAGGGAAATACTGACTAGCTGACAGGATTATTAACTAGATTCGATCAGCCTTAATTGCCAAAATTCTACATTTTACTCTCTCACCTGACATGAAATGTAGTTCGAATCTTTAAGGCTATTTGTCGTGTTGTTATAATGAGCTAACTTTCTTAATTTATTTTACATGTATCTAGAGTCTTCGTCTTAAACTCATTGTAATGTTGTATTAGTTTTGTCAATAGTTAATGCAATATTCATTTTTCAAAGAAAAAAAAGAAACATCAAATGGTGGATAAAATAAGATTACTCATTTAAAATTGAAAAAATATGACACAATATTATTATTAGTGAAAAAAGGGTACAATACAAATACTCACTAACTATAAGTTACCAAAGTTAGTGACCTATGACATTATTATACTCATAAGTTCTACTTTTAGATGTTTGAGTTTGTTTCTTGATTTATAAAACAAGAAGAGATATAAATATTTATAAATGAATCAACTAATTATAATCACGATATTTCAATTTGTTATAATTACCACATGTTCTATATTTATTTTTGTATTACAAATAATTTATCTTTATTTATAAATTTTATGAATAATATCTATTTTATATTGCAGATATTATCGAAATATTATTTATCACTAATTAATCTTCACACCACTTTGTCATTGTCATGTTGCTTAATTGCATGAGGATCAACACCAAACAAATATGTCACTGTTGACTGCTTTTATCATAAAATTTGTTATATTAGTACGGTAAGAACTTTTACATATTCACAATTCCTTTTTGCACTTTTTCACAAAAAAGGTAAAGTTGAAGGTGTGTGTACTTAGTTTTTGAATGAACTTTTAGATTTCTTGCTAATACACACCAAGGGAGTACGGATGAATCCTATATCCCGCAAGATGTTGGGACATAGCCTGCTTCTGATCCTTAGGCATCTAGTGTGCAACATGAAGTGCCATCGCCTCCTCCTCCTATGCCTGCTATGGACCCACGGTTCTTTCAAGCCTTTGCTTAGGCTTTCACATATGTCATGGGTCAAGGGTCACAAGTGTCAATGCCAGCTTCAGTAGATAGAAGTGGACAGTATGACAAGCTCCGCAAGTATGGAGCTATGGATTTTAGTGGAACTATAAATATGGAAGAAGTTGAAGCCTAGTTGAAGAGGATCGAGAGGGTTCTGATTCAGATGAAGTGCTCTGATGAGGAGAAGCTGGATTACACAGTTAGCTTGCTGCAAGGGGATGCACTTCATTGGTGGGAATCAGTTCCCTATAGTCAGGATATACCTTCAGTATTGTTATAGAGAGACTTTTTTTAAGCTTTCAGAAGGAAGTACTTCTCGAGAGTCTATATTCAAAAGAAGGCTAGGGAGTTCCTAAACCTCACGCAGAGGGATATGAGTGTGAGTGAGTATGAGCTGAAGTTCATCCAACTGTCATGGTATGCGGCCAACATTGTTGCAAATGAGGAGGACAAGTGCTGCAAGTTGGAGAGAGGTCTTCATTTGGGGATCAAAGAGAAAGTATTGATCCATAATTTTTGTGACTACCAACAACTAGTGGATGTTGCACTCCAGGCTGAAAAGCTGGAGAATATAAAGAATGAAGTGAGCAGGAAGAGGAAGAATAAGGAGTAGTCTTCTAAGAAGGGAATGAATGCTCCAATGCCTGAGAGGAATATGAGGAGTTTCCACACATAGAGTGAGGTGGGAAATAGGGGGTAATAGAAGGATGGAGGGGAGTAGGTACACAAAACCCCAATGTGAGCATTGTGGAAATTTCACAGAGGAGAGTGCTTAAAGTTACTCAAAGCATGTTTCCGAAGTGAGGAGAAGGGACATATGATCAGGGACTGTCCCTAGATGCTGAGGCAAGAGGGGTCATAGCTGCAAGCCCTAAGGAGAGTTGAAATAGTGGGAACCAGGCCAGTCACTAAGGTGGGTAGTTCTGGAGCAGCAAAAAGGGTTATTCCTCTAGGAAGGCTAAGGGGTTAGGCACAGATAAGGGTATTTGCTATAACCAGGGACGAAGCTGCAGTTACACCTGAAGTTATTACGAGTATGGATCAGTTACTTAATTCATAAGTGTATTTACTAATTGATTCTGGTTCCATGCATTCTTTTGTTTCTACAAGCATGACATTACATGGTGTGAATTTGGTGCCATTGGATAGTCTTTTAATTGTTAGTACTCTTGTAGGGAGGAATGTGATAATCATTCATGTTTATAAAGATTGTGAACTCCTTATTGATAGTGCTAGACCAGTAGTGGATTTATTGTCTCTAGACCTAAAGGGGTTGGATGGATATTGTAGAGAAATATCATGCAAAGTTAGATTGTAGCCTCAAAGAGGAAAATTTTGGTCTTGGCATGGGTGAGAAGGTGATCTTTAGAGGAGACAGAAAAACACCATCACCAAGAATTATTTCAGCTTTGCTAGCTAATAGGATGGTGAGGAAAGGGTGTGAAGCCTTCTTGGCACACGTTGTTGACACTGATGTCAATGAAGGGAAGTTGGAAGATGTTCTAATTGTGAGGGAATTTCTAGACATGTTTCTAGAAGATTTACCTGGTTTGCCACTAGTGAGAGAAATTGAGTTTACCATTAACCTGATTCTAGGTACTGCACTTATTTCCATACCACCATATAGAATGGCTCCAGTCGACCTAAAAGAGCTTAAGGAACAGTTGGAAGAACTATTAGAGAAAGGGTAAATAAGGCCTAGTTCATCATCATAAGGAGCGCTAGTTCTCTTTGTTAAAAAGAAGGATGGAGCATGGTGGATGTGTATTGATTACCGGAGACTCAACAAGGTAACTATTAAGAACAAGTATCCTCTACCATGAATTAATGACTTGTTCGACCAGTTACAAAGCGTCAGGGTCTTTTCTAATATTGATCTCAGGTCAAGTTATCACTAGCTTAGGATCAGGGAATCTGATGTGAACAAGACGGCCTTTAGGACTCGTTATGGGCATTATGAGTTCCTATTCATGCCATTTGGATTGACCAATGCTCCAGTTGCATTCATGGACCTCATGAATAGGGTCTTCAGAGAGTATACGGATCAATTCATCATAGTGCTTATTGATGACATTCTGGTTTATTCCAAGAGTGAAGAGGAACATAAGGAATATCTCATGATTGTACTGTAAACACTGAGGGAGAAAGAGCTTTATGTCAAATTCAGCAAATTTAAATTTTGGCTACATGAGGTGATATTCCTTGGGCATGTAATTTCGAAGGATGGGGTACACATTGATCCGAGGAAAATTGAAGCAGTGGTTAAATGGCATACAACCAAGGCAGTGACTGAAGTGAGAAGTTTTCTAGGTTTGGCAAGTTATTATAGGAGGTTTATGGAGGGATTCTCTATAATAGCTGCTCCACTGACCAAGTTATTAAGGAAGAATCAAAAGTTTATATAGAGTGATGACTGTCAAACAAGCTTTAAGGAACTTAAGCACAGATTAACAAGTGCTCCAATTCTGACCTTGCCTATGGGAAATGAGGGTTATACAGTGTACAATGATGCTTCAAGAAAGGGTTTGGGCTGTGTATTGATGCAAGGAGACAAGGTGATAGCTTATGCCTTATAATAACTAAAGTCTTATGAGTTGAATTATCCAACTCATGATCTGGAATTAGCCGCAGTAATCTTTACCTTAAAAATTTAGAGACATTATTTGTATGGTGTTCAAACGAGGATTTTCACAGACCATAAAAGTCTCAAGTACTTATTGAGCTAGAAAGAGTTGAATTTGAGACAGATAAGGTGGTTGGAGTTACTCAAGGATTGTGACCTGTTGATTGAATACCATCCAGGGAAGGCAAATGTAGTGGCGGATGCTTTAAGTAGGAAATCCTCTATAGCCCATGTTCAGACAATTTATCTATCATTGTTGATAGAGATGGCTAAGCTTAAAATAAGTTTAAAGTAGGAGGAACCTGATTATATTATTTCAAATTTTAGAGTGAGACCAATACTCAAGGAGAAAGTTAGGGAGTTATAGGCACAGGATGCAGAATTGAGCAAGCTCTGAGAAGAAATTCAAAATGGTAAGAAATTTGAAGTGGTAGTGAGGGATGATGGACTTATGGTTGTAGGAAAAAGACTCTGTATTCTGAATTTTAAGGAGGTAAAGGATAAGATACTCGACGAGGTACACAATGCACCTTATGCCATGTACCCAGGTAGCACCAGGATGTACAGAGATTTGAGAGAGCATTTTTGGTGGAAAAGCATGAAGAAGGATGTAGCAGAATATGCAAGCAAGTGTCTAGTTTGTCAGCAAGTCAAAGCTGAACACCAAGCACCTTCAGGCAAATTAAGGCCATTGTCTATTCCTGAGTGGAAGTGGCAAAGGGTGACTATAGATTTTCTGATGGGTTTGCCCAAAACTAGTAGGAAGCATGATGCTATATAGGTTATTGTTGATCGTTTGATGAAGTTAGCCCATTTTTTATAAATTAAATAGACTAATTCTCTACATGTGCTAGCAAAGAAGTATATAGATGAGATAGTGAGATTATATAGGATTATAGATTCCATAGTTTCTGATAGTTTTACTTCGAGATTTTAGAAAAGTATGCAAAAAGCTCTAGGGACCAAGTTACATTTTAGCACTGCTTTTCATCCTCAAACAGATGGCCAATATGAGAGGACCATTCGAACCCTTGAGGGAATGCTCAAGGCATGTATGATGGATTTCAAAGGAGATTGGGACAATCATTTGCCATTGGTCAAATTTGCTTATAATAATTCGTACCATTCGAGCATTCAGATGGCTCCTTATGAAACTTTGTATGGAAAAAGGTGTAGAACTCCTATATGCTGGGATGAAGAAGGAGAAAGGAAACTAATCAGACCAGAGTTACTCCAGATGACAGTTGACAAGGTCAATTTAGTTAAGTAGAGGATTAAAGCATCTCAGGACAGAATGAAAAGCTATATTGATGTGCACCAAAAGGAAATGGAGTATGAAATTGGTGAGAAAGTCTTTCTTAAGACATCTCCTTGGAAAGGAGTCATGGTGTTTGGCAAGAAGGGCAAGTTGAGCCCAAGGTATGTGGGTCCCTATAAGATTCTTGAGATGATCGAACCATTAGCCTATAGGTTGGCACTACCACTAGAACTATCATAGATACATGATGTCTTTCATGTTTCTATGTTAAGGAGGTATAGATTCGATCCCTCCGACATCATTCACACCACTGAGGTTCAGTTGAGTGATGATTTGACTTATGAGGAGACTTTAGTGGAGATTTTGGACACTAAAGAGAAGGTCCTCAGGAACAAGACAGTTTAATTAGTTAAAGTCCTATAGAGAAACTATTCTATTGAAGAGGCCATATGGGAGCCCTTGGAAGCCATGAAAGAGAAGTATCCACACCTCTTCAATGACTCAAGTAAGAATTTCAAAGACGAAATTCTTTAAGGGTGACAATTGTAAGACCCCAAAATTTTTCTTTTATTTATTGGTTTATTTTATTTTATTTTCTTAGAATTTATTCATTAATTTAGTTAGCATAAGTAGAAATTAAAAATTTAGAATAGAAATGTTAACATTAATGTAGTAAGAGTGTGTGAGGGAAAAATTGGCAAGTCACTTAAGGTTAAAAGACATAAGGCACAATGGAAAAGGTAAAAGGGACTTTTCACACTCATTAAGGGTATTATTAGAAGAAGTGTAGTCTTGCTTTTAAATGAAGAAAAAAATTGTGAGTGAAGAGAGAAAGAAGTGAGTGTGTCGTGGAGAAGAAAGAAAGAAGAGAGAAAGGATATAGGTTTCATCTTTTCTTAGCTCTTAAGAGGGAATTTGAATTTGTTCAAGAAGAGAAAAAGAAACAGGAAGAGAAGAGCTTTCTTTTGAGCTAAGCATCTCTTCATTAGGAAGAATTAAGGTTAATGCATTTTTATGTTCTTTGGATTTTGGAAAGGATTTTGGTTCATGAAGCTTATGAAATGCATGGGTTTAAGTATTCTATGATCAATTTTAGTAAATGTGTGTTCTTTAGGTCTTCAATTTGAATTCCTATTGAATGGGATTTTTTACTATTTGTTGAAGGAGAACAAAAAAGGCAAGAGGAGCAAGAGGAGACGCATTCTTAAACAAATTTTAAGCAAGGAATTCAAGATAAATTGAGTAAATAAGCCATTAATGTTTCTTTCAAATAAATGGAATTTAATGTTTTCAACTACTTTATAAATGTTAACTTATTGCTCTTTAAATGCTTTGAGAGAGTCTTACATGTTTATGGTGGAAATTTATGAGCCATGAACATTTTTAAAATCAAGAAAGTTAAATGTTTTCAATTGTGCTATAAATATTGCATTTATTGCTTCTTTCAATGATTGAAAATTTGCTACATGTTTGGTATGTGAATTGTGTTGATGATTTATGGAATGAATGTGAAAATGGTTTTTGAAAAGATATTGTGGATATGAAATCATGTTTAGAAAATGTGCCACTTTGGGCAATAAGTTTACAAGATGTGAAATGCATGATTATGTGGGTTTATGGTAGTTCGTTTTGTATGTCAAGTACACATTGACTTATCAAAAGCTTCTCCCGCTTGTCTGCTATTGGCACGGAGCTCGTTCATAGACTCCCTCATGTTTACGACTGCGCAAAACCATTATATGGGAGTAAGCTTGGTTTACGACAACACAAGACCATTTTGTGGGTTAGTACATTCTGTTTACGGACCTACCCAAACCATTTTTGATGTGATTATGTGTATAGAATGTGTTGACAAGTTTGTTAATGCATGACTTATGTTGCTCATGAATTGCTTGATAATGTGAGAATTTGGAAACTATGTGTTTTATGGATTTTGATGCAAAGCGATTATGACATTGAGTATTTCAATGGTTTTGCTTGATTCCGATTATAAACTTGTTACCTATGAGCTTTTAAGCTCACCCCTATTCCTTCCCATCTTCAGTGTGATGAGCAAGATATCGAGTGAAAGAGAGTCAAGGCATCACTCCAATTATGCATATTTTTGTATTTTAAGCTAGATTTTGTAAATACAAGGCTTCAGTCGCATTTTAGTATTATTTGTTCAAGCATCTTTTATTAATTGTTCAAGCATCTTTTGTATTTTGGAAATTTGCGAAATGATGTATTGTGGCTCGAAATTCCCATTAAATCTTTGTAAAACTCTTATCTTTTGATGATAATGAAATGTCGTTGCATTTTTGCTCATGACTCTCAAAGTTTGTCCATTGCATTTTCAAACTTTCATATGGGTAAGAATTTGTGTTCTGACGTCTGGTGAAAAATTGTATTGATCTAGGTTGAATTGGACAAAGTTTTCTTCTTGTAAGTTTTAGATTATCTTTCTAGCTTTCCAATGATATAAAATATGAAATTTTTGAATATTGGAACTGAGAGACATGATCATTATAAGTTAGTAATGCTGCATAGGATGTATACGGGATAGTTATAGTAAATGATGAGAATTAGTTGTATGTGATGAATCATTTGAGTTGATATCTAAGAGTTTAATGAAATAAACTTGTTAGTTGAATTGATATGAAGTGATATTGCACTAGAGGAGTTGAATTTGAGAAGATTATGAGGAACGTGATGTTAGAATGAATGTAGGAACCATTGGGAATGCTTTAGAAGGGCTTATGTTTCACCTATGTCCGTTAGATGGACTTTAGGTCTGTTAAACCAACATTCTCAGGTCTGAAAATGTCCCCAGTTCATTCCATATCCGTTAAATAGAAATTAGGTCTATTAAACGGACCTTCACGGGTCTGAAAAACACCCTAGAGCCCATCTATGTCCGTTAGGTGGAGGTGTATGTCTATTTAACAAACATACACTGTACACTTTCGGAAATTTACTATTTTGAACCCCTAAATAACAAAATATCTCTTTGGGATCTTCACAAAAGTTATAGATCTCGAAGTCTTCTTCAAAACCGTTTTAGAATGTCCTAAATTTGACATCTTTAGTGAAAGTTATACTTATTGTCCCAAAGTAGGTACAGTTATAAGTTGTGGGCTCATCGATGCTTTCCTATAATACATTTAAGGTTGAAGGGAACTTGAAATGTACTTAGTAGGGAAAATAAAAATGAGTGATATGTTAGGGTGATGATCAAGGATATAAACATATGAATGGATTGATACATATCCATTGATCAAATAGGAAACTTTTTGGATGTTATGAGAATGAAGATGAATTGTTGTTGGCTAAAGAGATTCCATGGAAATAACCTTACAGGATAATATGCTCATGTTTTATGATTCTGGAGTTGGACTCCAAAATTGGGGTCCAATAGAAAGCATCTATGTGTAAGAGGTTATGGAGACTTTATATCGATAGCTACGCTTTCTGTATCAAATGGCTATATGAACATTACTTTAAATTGCCAATATCTAACAAATTGATTTCACAACCATGGGTTCTCCAATCATTAAGCAAATGATGAAGATGCTGCAACGCATTTATTCACACATTAAATACCATATCAGAAACAAGGAAAGGACATAGCTATAGGTTGATAGCTAGCACAGCATCCTCACTTTTAGACATTGAGGAACCAACTACCTCTTCATTATTAAGTCTCTTATTTAATTGTTAATGGTGAATGGAAAAGCGAGTTTAGGGGTTTTATAATTCTCTCAATACATCTACCTAGCTTATGTTCCACTACCAATAAAGACTCTATAATATAGATGTTAGAACGTAATCATCACTTCTCAAATTGCTCCTGTTACCAACTTTTCTCTAGCTCCTCTCCACATGTCCCATGGTTTAATCTATTATGACGTAATTCAATCAACCCCAGGGCTTCCTTTATAATTCAATCAACCCTGAGGCTTCCTTCATCACCTATCTAGCGATCAAAAATAGGATTCAAACCACGAACCAATGTCATAGTAACATAGTTGACAATACTTATGTCTTATGCAATAGGGTAGTGGAAGACAAGGACCATATTTTCTTTATATGTAGTTTCTCCAAAGCGATTTGGAGTTGACTCTTTCACTTGTTATGTTTGAATACTTATAGATACAACTAGGAGCACGCACTTCACTATATCATTAAACATTCCAAGCCAAGACAGTCAAATGCCTCACTCTATAAAGCAATCTTCACCCTTACCATTTACAAAATTTGGAAGGAGCATAATACTAAAAGATTCACTGATAAAAAGATTGAGAAATATATGGTCACAGATAGAATAGTGAAACAGATTCATGAATTCTTCTATGCTAAACAAATGCAACACACTCTCTCAATCAACATGCAGCGTAGATGGGGTTTATAACGTAACTTAGCTCTTTTCACTTATGTCATCTTATGCATTTTAACCAATTTCACATGTTTCTAATATGAATGTTTAATTAATCATCTCGAACTCATTATAATGTTCATCTTAGTTTCATCTATAATATATATCAATTCATAATTCAAAAAAATTATCTTCATACTTTAATCTATGAGATTGACTACTTCCTTAGTAAGGAAAAACATAATGTGTGCTAGTCTTTTAATGATATATTAATCTCTAGTCTTAATAGAACAATGGCTAGAAATAATTTATAAATAATACATAAATGCAATATGAATCTCATAATTATATTCTCATCATAAGTTCATTTTCAATATATAATTATCCCAAGGACTTTGTTATATACAGTTAATATGTATAAGATGAAGAATACATTTAAATTATTTTTTCAATTAACTACAAATAAATTGATTGGTTGTAAGGCACTTTTAGCCAAAATAAACAAAAAAATTGCCTTCACATATGATCATGGATTAGAAGCTGACCTTTTCCATTGCAGTACAAGTTATAAAAGCAATATCAAATAGAAATTTTGTCTTCTCTTATCATAGCGATATTGTTTGTTAAAAATCAAACTAAGGTTTTCCATAATTGAACACTATTGAAAAAAAGAAAAAAATGAGACAGATAGAGTTAGCCTCACAAATTCTATTCTTCTTATAGAGTTTTAGCTAGTAGTATAGGATATAGATAACTATTTGACTTTTACTTTAAATTTTGGTTTAGAATATACCCTGTCTAAAAAGGCTATGTTTTTTATATTATTATAAGATTTTAGAACTTTAAGGAAACCAAGTTTTAAACTATATTTCTACTTTAAAATGTTTTTTTGTTTCTTCTCAAAATATTGTAAACATATGTAAACAAAGGAGGTTAGGCTTTAAGGTTTAAGCATTGGCAAATTATTTTTGAATTTAATTTCCAAAAGAAATATGTTTGATTCCTTATACTCTTATTTTTCTAAAGAAAAGTTTTTAAGCTCATAATTTCATATGAAAAAAAGTGTTGAAGATGGGTCAAATACCACAAAACTCAAAAGTTTGTGTGGTTCCAATACATGTTCCTTTTTTTTCTTAATAGAAGCAATATATCAACGATATCTAGTAACTTGTCACTTCACTTTTATCTTGTTAGATGGATAAAAATGTGTGGCAATGTTCACTTTTTAGTTAGGCCATTGTAGTTAGACAGCTATTAACATCGCCATCATCTCACTTTGCTCACCAAGGTGGGCATGGATAGATGTTTATGTTAAAGTAAAATTGCAAAGCATCAAACCTAAAAAATATTCACATTCCACGAATACTTATAAGGTGTATGTTATAGTGATACATTATGCAACTTATATTGAATTCCATCAAACAATATTTTTCTTTTTTTGGTAATTGACCAAAAAGGAAAAAGACAAAGCCTGATAATCTTAGGCAAGAATACATAAATATCTCCCTGTTTAATCGACTAAGAGAGTTATCTAAAATACAAAAATTTCTACAAATTTATAAAGGACATCAGAACATTTGTACAGTATTAACTTACGTTAGCAATTTCCTTTCATTTATGATATATTGGTTTTTATACTTTTTTTTTTAAATTTCCATATAACTATATGTATAAAATTTTAAATTAAAGTAAGTTCTAATTCATAATTTTGATGATAAAAATAATAACTATTAATATATTTATTTTAGTAATATTGTTATTGATATGTTTATCAAATGATGAGTTTGTTAAGTGCCTAGAGACCATAAACATAAAAAAGAAAAAGGTGTCTTTTAAGTAAAAGGAGGCTCATAAACTCTTTAATATATGTATAACTACGAATGAAAATTTCAAATTCACTAGATAATAGATTCTAAGATTGAGATTATTACCAAAGACAATATGAATGATGTTGCACTATAATAAGGTATTAAATGAAAAGAATAACAACCTTAAAGAGTCATTGTTTAGGTTTATTAAGTTGAGTGAAAGACTAAAATACATGCTTTGAGCCCAAAAGAGATCTAATAATAGGTATATAATTGGTTCACTTATAGAAGCGTACCATCTAATATCAAAACAAAATTTTTAAGTGACAAGAATTATATGATGAGTCTACACCTAAATCATCCTTTAACCATGTTGCATCTTCTAAATATGGAAAAAAATTAAATACTCATCCACTGTCCTTTAAGTCCAAGAAAAAGGATAATTTCATGAACTCATATTGGTTCACATTTTAAACCTAGAGAGCATATCATCTAAGAAAATGATAGTTATAATTTTCATGAAAAACTATATTAAAAAAGAATGAAATACATGAAATTGGATCATAATCATCATAGGACACCATGCACATATTAGTAACTAATAATAGATATAATTTCATTAAAAGAAAATGTTTTGTTTTAATGTATTTGTTAGGCCTCAAACATAGGAAAAGCTTTTATCCCTTAGACATCTAAAGGAGAGCTCTTAATTACTATCACATGCAAAGAATACCTAATAATCAAATTTACATCTTTCATATACTTTTAAATAATTTATTGACTTATTTTGTGAGTGTCAATATTGTTACATCACAAGTGCATGGCATAGCTATAGCTATTACCAGCAAGTAAGGGTCAATCCCACAAGGACAATGAGTACTAGTAATTATCATTATTCTATTATCTAGCCTAAGAATTGATTTTGGTTTTGAATTAAAGAAACTAAAATTAAACAAATAAAATAAATGAACAACATGATTAAAGTAGAGAATTAAGGAAGCACTAAGTTAATTACTGAAATCAAATGATTATTATCTAGGTTTTGACTCCTCCTAAACCTTAACAATTTGATCTTTTGTTATGCAGTTATTTTCTTGATTTATTGGACCTTGGAGACTCATATAGTATGCTCGTAGCTAACCTTAAGTCTACTAACAACTAATCCTAAAGTTTCTAACGAAAATACTCAGGTTAAATTTTATAGAATTACATTACTGTTTTATGATCCCTCTATTAAGTTTGACCCTATCCAAAAGACTTATATCATCGTATCTCTATGATTGCCATCAACTATTTCCAATTATTATGGATCTATTCATCAATAGAACTTCTCAATCTCTATGTATGAAATTAAATTATGAACTAATATTCTATATTAGTAGAACATAAATAAAAACAAGTAATTAGATTGTAACAAATCAATCAATTAATCAATTGCATTAACAAAATAATCAACACATGTTTAGATATCAAATAGGGTTCATCTAACCTAAATACTAATGAAATATTTAGTTACACATTAATGAATATGAAATCATATAAAGATAAAAAGAAAGCTGAATTGAAAACAACGAAATCATAATTCTAAATCTACCTGATTGTCTTCTATCGAGTATTCTGGCAATGTAGGTGTCTGATCTTATATTCCAATGGATCTGTCGATAAAATATTCACATTTCTCACTCCTCTAGCTAACAATCACATTTGGAACAACCTTTCAAAAATTCACCACACCTCCTATTATCTCCCTTTCCCCAATTGCCTCAAAAAAAGCATCTTTTATATATAATTATAAGGTTTTAGTCGATGCACGATCATACATCAAATCGTGCATAAATCAAAATCCTTTAAATATTGTGAAATTGCATGGCTTAAGAGAAGTGCATGGGTGAATGCATGGTCGTGCATCCCTTTTATGCGTAAAATCTTCACTTTATATTGTGTTTTTATTCGAATTCTTCTCCTTCAAATCCATGAAGGCAATTATAATCCATATACACACTTGAAATTATTTAAGTACCAAATATATACCAAAAAGTATCAAATATCAAGTAAAAATGCTTCAAATATAAGGTATAAATATGATCAATTATGCATCTATCAATAATCTTATATAAGATGTCATTTTTATGGTGATTATAGGCATATCAATAGGAAATTTACATTAAAATAATGCTTTTAAAGTAAACTCAAAGATAAATAGGTTGAAAAATAATTAAGAACAAGCCATTAAGGACTTAAAACATATCGACTCGTTTACCTTATAAGTTAACATCAAGAGGCATCAAATGAATAACAACAATTAGTATCACTTCTGTTGGTATCAAATATGGAATAATGATGATATCTCCAACAAATGATTCTAAAGAGAAAAGCACCAAGTGTAAGGCCCCAAATTATACCCTAGTGTAATTATGATAGGTGTTAAAATTGTCACATGATTGTAAGTTGTATATATTTTGAATTTTGTTTTAAGAGATCATACTTAGTGATTTAAATTAATTGGTATCATTAGGAAATTAAGATATTAAAATATACATTTGGACTAGGAAAATTGTCATATGGTAAGTCAAGTTGGTACATGGAAAATTAGATGACTAAGCTATGAGTTAGTGCAATTTGGTATAGCTAATGCATTGACATTTGGCAGCATTGGTTAAGTGACAAATGGCCTAATTAAGTTGTGGCATTTGACAGCATGATAAGAAGACAAGGGAATGTTGGACTTCATTACATGCTATAATATGAATTATTTAATGCTTACATTGGATAAAGTAGGTATTGAATTGATAATGAATTTAGGTCTGGAACATGATACATGTTTGATAGCTTTTTCTTTGGATATTGATACCTAAAAGATCATAGATTGTGAGATACTTAATGAATGATTTTGAATTGGTTTGGAAAAGAATTTAATGAGCTATTGAAGCATGAATAAGGTAGAATTCAAGTGAAATTGATGGACTTTGGTAAAGGCATGTCGAATAGAAGTGAAGAAGTTAAGTTTTCGAAACAAACTGAATGTTGTGGGTGAGTGAAGGTTCACTCATGCCACGATCGTGGGATTTATAAGGTACATTCCCACGGTCTTGGGAAATGGTCAAGAAGGTGAAAAACTTATTGAACTATATAAGATTAGGACATTTTATTTAGTACACTGGGGCTTAATTAGATTTATTTAAGGTGTAAAATGAACTTAAATTAATGAGGATAGATTAATTGAGAAGAAGTTAATTTAGTTATAGATTGTTAACTAGGGTAATTAATGTGTGGTTAGTAAATAATGTGTCTAATGTTGGAATGTATGGTGTGTTAAAGGATGAATGTGTCCTTATGAACACAAATGTGTTTCAAAGGATTCATGTGATGTGAATTAACTATGATTGTTTGTGAATTGGTAATTTTTGTAATTATATGTAATATGTAAATACATAATGCATTTATTGGTATATTATTACAAATGTTTATGTTCATGAGGTATGTTAAGTTGTTGGATATGAAAGATTATGTTCAATTTGAGAAAAATGGAATAAAGACATACGTTACGCACTACATCTTTTGTATGTGATTCTAAAATCTAATATGTTTTGTTTTAGTACTGTCAAGTCCTAGTCGTGGGTAAATAGGCAAGCGTAGAAGGGTCTACAATTGCTTCTATAACCAAACACTAAGGTGTCTTCAGTAACCAGACACTAAGATGTCTTCTATGACTAGACACTTCGATGTCTTCTTTGCCAGACACCCCGGTGTCTTTTGATTTTAGAAACTTATGTGTCTTCTATTTCAGAGACTTAAGTCTCTTCTGTTTCATATACTAAACATGGGGATCTTCTATTCTAGTCCCGTTACCCACTTCTTTAAAAAGGATTAGCAGGCTAACTTGTTTTGTATTTTGTTAGATGGTCAGTTATGATATAATTAAGCTCTGTTCTGAAATAACTAAGTTCTATTTAATATAATCAGATACTGTTTTGATACAGTCAAGTTTTGTTCTGGTACTTTAAAGTTTTCTTATGATATTATGGTATCCTGTTCTAACACTTGTAAGTTTTGCGTTGAAGCCAATATATCCTGTTTTGATATGTTTTATTCTATTTTGAGATACATTTTGTTTAGACTACACTTTAATATGAACAATTAAAGATTGCTTGAGATGTGATTTGGTTCTGTATATTTGAATGTTGGATGATTTTTAGAAATCGTCGCCAATTTATATCTTGATTATTTATTTCCCCACTAACCTTTATGCTTAGCATGGTAGTTTTGCCTCCGTATAGGTTTTGATAAAAAGGTTTAAAGACTGGGACAAAGACAACCGTAGTGGCTAAGAAAATTATGTTTTGTTTTGGAAATGTTCAATTTGTTTTTGTAATGAGACATATTCGAATTTGTATTTTGCTTGAAGGTTTGTAATAACCTTAATATAGGTTGGATTTGGATTTTAAGGCTTGTATGTGGTAAGTACCATGTGTATGTTATATTCTGAATATGAACCAACCTATGAAATGAAATGTATGTTACTTGAGTTTCTAGAAATGCTTTAGCATGTCTTAGACTGTTTCAATACTATTTTGTGTGGCACTGCATATCCTTCTAGGGGGTAGGTGGATGTTACACTAAGATTCCTCAAATGAGTTAAGTAAGGAAATTAGTATATAAAAGACCAACTGTTGACCCAAATGAGAAAAGGAAATTAGTATATAAAACGCCAACTGTTGAACCAAATGAGAAAGAAAAAGGATGTAACCATTTGTAGTACATAAAGTAGGTAACAACTTATTTTTCATATTGGTTCTATTTGATCATATTAACTTAGTATGTACATTTAAGGGGAGAATTGTTATATATAATTAGTGGAAGGAAGATTAATCTTTGAATTGGTCAATAAACTATTTAAAAATTCATTTCTTTAGTAAGTACTTTGCATAATACTTTGCTTTTATAAAATGATTTTCAAATTTTAGACGGTTCTATTATTTATCTTTCCCTTTTAAGGCTTATATCTTCACATATCATATATCCTTTCTAGTATTAACAGAAAAAAAAGGGTATTTAAAGCATGTGTGGGTGTTCTTAAAAGATGATTCGAAGTGGAAAGCAGTTTATCCTATACAGTCTTCTTCAAAAAAGAAAAAGACTGTATATATAGATATATATATATATGAATATACATATACATATATATATATATGTATATATATCGACTGCGGCTCCTTTGCACTTATTTTCCCACGACCGAGTACGATCGCATATGGCTTCGACAAGTGCCACAGCCCCGATTTGGTCTCCCGACAGTGCCGACTTGATTATTGATTCCGCATAGTTGATTGATTAAAAAATTTGTACTCAATTTTGAGTGTTTAACTATTCTAACATGCCACCCTCACGGGGTACATCAGTGCAAACAAGGCGCAGTCGGTCACGAATTGTCAGTTTGATATCGAAAACTTGCTCATTATAGTCTTGCCCCCAAGACCGGCACCGTTGGGATACCAGATTGGGGCCGTAGAACTGGTCGTGGCCATATGCAGTCATAGTCGGTCGTTGGAAAATCGGGGCCGAGAGAAGACTTGATATTAAAACATGATCATTAATATTAAATGATGCTTGAATTATAGGGAAGTTATGTATAACATATTACTTTAACATAGAAGGAACTCATAAATAAGTGATGTTTATATTTTTCTCTTAATCCATCTCTCAATATCACCATATATCTTTTCATCCTCTAAAAGGGAAAGATTTTTTAACTAAAGGGGGTTCCAACTTATAATTTGATGATAACAAAACATATTGCTCTTATGTTTATCTTTGGTGATGTTAGTAATTTAACATGTTAGATAATCAAGAAATAAGTGAAATATCAAGTTCAATCAAATAGCAAGGTAATTCAATAAGAGAATTATTTAAAGGAGCCCAAATGAGAAAATTGGAAGTATCAAATACAACTCAAGTGATCTTTAAGAGAAATTTAAGTAAAAAATAGAGAACAAATAATAATAAAGTACATTAAGATGTAATAAATTGAAATTTTTTGGTAACTTAACTTTATCATTTCAATGATCTAGGGGGTTTAAACATTGCTTGTAGACATTTAATTTTACAAACTTTTTTATACTTTTTATTTTATTTTATGTAATTTATCCTTTCAAATTGAAATTAAGAAATTTTATGTTCGATTGCATTTGATTAATCTCAATTTGTGTCCCCTTATGTTTTAGCATATTCAATTAGCATTAATTTGCACTTAGGTTTAATTTCTTTTTCACCATTCTTCATTTCATTCATTTTTAAGTCTTAGTTAATTCTAATTAAGGATATTTATCCATAATAGAGTTTAATTAATGACTAATTTCTTTTAATTAGAGTTTTTACACTTTTTTATTTGGATAATTTGGATTTCTTAGGAAATTTTCATTAAAATTTGAAGAAATTGGATAAATAAAGAAAAGAAGGGAGAATCCATACAGGAAATTAAGTTTTTTAAAATGCTTAGGATTTTGAAAAGTTAAAAATGAGATATAATTAGTTAAAGATAGAAAAGACAAAATAAAAAATAATGAAAATTCACAAACCATTGGACTGAGGGAAAAGATTAAGGGTTTTAGACCACTAGGAGCCATATATTTTATTAGCCCTAGGAGATGTCTAGAATAATTGAAAATTTTGGGAGCCTTTGAAAGGGTAAAATAACAATTGATCTCCTCTCTTTGAACTTGTCCCATCTGCCACCATCCCGGACTCCTACAAATACTAGAAGTTATTATTCCCATTCTTTATCCCTCTCTCGTTGATTTCTTTTCAGTAAAGTTTGTTTCAATCCTCTTCTCATTTGTTTATAAAAAAAACCCTTTGACTTGAGGTCATCAAAGTTGTCTTATATGTGGATTGCTATGTTTTGATACTACTTATGATCTATTTAATCATAGATCATTTAATTAGTAGTCATTAGATATAGCATGAACTATATAGAGATAGTTGAATGATCAAGATAGGATTCATCACCCTAAAGTAATTAGGGAGAATGT
>JANSVA010000006.1:9606787-9629635 GCA_025504915.1 Erythroxylum reticulatum
CTAAGGAATACTACCTCATGAAGCCAAACTTACACTTGCTAAACTTAGCATAAACCTCCTTATCTCTCAGTATTTGCAACACTATCCTGAGACGTTCCTTATGTTCCTCTTCACTCTTGGAATAAACCAAAATGTCATCGATAAACACTATGACAAATTGATTCAAATACTCCCTGAAGACCCTATTCATGAGATCCATTAAAGAAGCTAGAGTATTGGTCACTTTAAAAGGCGTGACTAAAAACTCATAATTTCCATACCGTGTCCTGAAGGATGTCTTATTGACATCAGACTCCTTGATTCTAAGCTGATGATAACTTGACCTGATATCAATCTTTGAATATACCTTTGCTCCCTACAGCTGTTCAAAAAAATCATCTATTCGGGGCAGAGGGTATTTGTTTTTAATGGTCACCTTATTGAGTCTTTGGTAATCAATACATATCCACCATATTCCATCCTTCTTCTTAACAAACAAAATTGGCACTCTCGAAGGTGACAAACTCGGTCTTATATAACCCTTCTTTAATAGTTCTTCCAATTGTTCCTTAAGATCCTTCAACTCATTTGGAGCCATTCTATAAGGTGGCATCGAAATAGGCATGGTACTGGGAATCAAGTCAATGGAAAACTTAATTTCCCTCACTAGTGGCAAACCAGGTAAGTCCTCTGGGAATACATCAGGAAATTCCATTACAACCGAAAAATTCTCTAACCTCCCTTCATTCACATCAGCATCCACAACATGTGCCAATAAGGCTTCACACCCTTTTTTCAACATCCTGTCAGCTAGCAAAGCTGAAATAATTCTTGATGATGGTGTTTTCCTGTCCCCTCTGAAAATCACCTTCTCATTATTTCCCAAATCAAATTTCACCTCCTTAAGGCCACAATCCAACTTTGTATGATATTTCTCCATAACATCCATTCCAAGTATAAAATCTAAGCCTTTTAGGTTTAGAGGTAGTAAGTCCACTACAAGTCTAGCATCATCAATGAAGAGTTCTCAACCCCTATACATTTAATTGATAATCACATTCCGACCTAGAGTTGTAAACAGAATTCACACCATATAAAATCATACTTATAGAAATAAATGAATGCGTGGAGCTAAAATCAATCAAGACATATACTTCAAAATTAAGTAATTGGGCCATACCCGTGACAACTTCAGGTGTGGCTGTAGCTTCCTCCCTTGTCATGGAAAACACCTTTGCCTATGCTTGACCCCTTGGCCTTCCTGGAGGAATAGCCTCCTTTGCAGCTCCAGAACTGCCCACCTTAGTGACTGGCTTGGTTCCCATTATTTTTGCTCTCCTTGGGGCATGCAACTACGACCCCTCTTGCCTCGGTACCTGGGGACAGTCTCTAATCATGTGTCCCTTCTTCCTGCATCGAAAACATGCTCCAAGTAACTTGAAGCACTCTCCTTTATGAAACTTATCATAATGCTCAGATTGGGGGTTCGTGTACTTGCTCCTCTCCACCCTGCTATTTCCTCCCACATTAGCAGAGGCACTACTCCCCACCTCACTCTGTATGTGTGAGCTCTTCACACCCCTCTCATGCATTGGAGCACTCATCCCTTTCCTAGAAAACTGCTCCCCATTCTTCCTCTTCCTACCCACTTCATACTTGATAATCTCTAGCTTCTCAACCTAGAGTGTGGCATCTACCAATTGCTAGTAGTCACAGAAATTATGGATTAAGACTTTCTCCTTAATCCCTAAATGGAGACCTTCCTCAAACTTATAACATTTATCTTCCTCGTTCGCCACAATGTTGACCGCATATCAGGAAAGCTAAGTGAACTTCAGCTTGTACTCACTCACACTCATATTCCTTTGTGTGAGATTCAGGAATTTCCTGGCCTTCTCTTATACATAAACCCTGAAGAGGTACTTCTTCCTGAATACTTCCACAAAATCTTCCCATGATAACATCGAAGGCATAATTTAACTTTGGGGCATTGATTCCTAGTAATGCAGTGCGTTCCCCTATAGCAAGCTCACTGTATAATCTAACTTCTCCTCATTTGAACACTTCATTTGAATCAGGACCCTCTCGGTCCTCTTCAACCATGCTTCGACCTTTTCTGGATTTGTAATACCATTGAAATCTATAGCTCTATACCTGCGGAGCTTATCATACTACCCACTCCTCTCCACTAGAGCTTGCATTGAAACTTAAGACCCTTGACCTATGGCATAAGTGAAATCCTGAGCAAAGGATTGAAAGAAATGCGGATCCATAACATTTGCTTAAGACATCAGTGGAGGCGGTGGAGGCACCTCATGTTACACACTAGGTACCTCAGAATCTGGAGCAAAATGTGTCCTCGCATCTTGTGGGATATAGGATTCATCCGTGCTCCCTTGGCAAGAGCAAGATCGATTCATAGCTCCTCGAGCTCTCTTTCGAGGTAGCATAATCACTCCTTCAATGTAAAACATTTTAAAATCTTTAGTTGATGCAAAACAATTTTCAAAGTATGCAAAACAGTTCAAATCATATAAAACAATTTCAAATCATGTGAAACAATTTAAAACAATGCAAGTTGTTCATTTAAAACAATGCATATTCATTTCATGTCTTAAGCTACCCATTTTTTGCCTAGGATACTCCCAAACTTAGTTCACTCTGATACCATAACATGTTGGACCTCGTTTCCAGAGCCAAACATCGAAGTCGTGATAACGTGAGAGTGGAGGAAGACTTGGGATTTAAGCTAAAAACCCCTTTGGAAGCAAAGCGGGTTCGCCACAGTGAAACATAATGTGAAAATCCCACGGACCCTTCAGGTGATTTAGGTTAACATGAAAATTTATCTTCACCGCAGCGAAGTCGCTATACCAACGAAAAATATAGCTTCGGGTTAATTACGTTACGGCGAACTCTTGATGTCGTCGCGGCGAAACCTGCAGAACAAACCCAATAATCCCAACTTTCAATCATTCTAAATGCAATTATAAATTTTCTCAACCACCGTCATCAATTCCATCCAAAGAAAAAAATAAACTTGGATATAAACACAAACAACTTCCCAACTTCTTAGTCTCATTGCAAATTAATTGTAATGTGAAAAGTTTGAAAGCTAAAAGCAACATCAACCATATTTCATTAATATCCCAAAGAAAAGTTTTACAAAGCTTTAATGGGAATTTCAAGCCACATTACAACATGATCCAAAAACACGTAATTTATAAAAATAAGGATTTCTCAAATTGATATTAAAGCCTTGTTCTACAAAAAACTAACTTCAAAAGCAAAAATAAGCCTAGTCGGAGTGATGCTTTAACTCTTGACTACTCGATCTCTTACTCCTCACTTAAAGATGGGATAGAATGGGAGGGGATGGGCTTAAAACTTATGGGTAACAATTTTATAACCAATAACAAGCAAAACCATTGAAATACTTATTTCCTTTATTTAAAAAAAATCCATATTGAATCAGAAAGTACATATTTCTCAAATTCTCAATCAAATGCACAATAATGCAAATCATGTATGCATTAATCTTGTCAACAAATCATGAGCACATAAGCATATCAAAATGATTTAGGAGGTTCATAAACAGAACAAACTAACACATTCTCATATAATGGTCTTGTGTAGTCGTGAACAGAACAAACTAACACAATCCCACATAGTGGTTTTGTGTAGTCGTAAATATGAGGGAGTCCATGAAGGAGCTCCATGCTATTAACGGGCAAGCGGGAGAAGCCTTTAGTCGAAGTGCACTTGAAATACAGAATGGACCAATCCAAACTCACATAACATGTATTTCATAACTTGTAAACTTGTTGCCCATAATGGAACATTTTCGAAACTTGATTTTTTCAAACATAGCATCTTTCCAAAAATCATTTTCATATTCTTTTCATAAATCATCAAGATAGGCTCATGCCAAACACATAAAAAATTTTCAAAGCATTCAAAGAGTTATAATGTACATTCATGAAATAGTTGAAATCATTTATTTTCATCATTTGAAAGAAAACATTAATGTCCTATTACTTAATTATAAAACTGTAACCCACCTCGAAATCCTTGCTTACAAAATTGGCTTAAGGATGTCTTTCCTGTTGCTCCTCTTGCCTCTCTTGATCCCCTTCTAAATTTCCTTTATCAATAACAAAATCCCAATTCAATAGGAATTATAATTTCAGAACCATAAGAAAATACATTCAATAAAATGATTTTAGAGAACTTAAACCCATGCATTTCCTAAGTTTCATAAACCAAAACCCCTTTTCATAAATCCAAACCTTCGGGTCAATTTGCCATGATCATTTTGATCAATTAAATGACGAAATTTAATAATACTTCCTTCTACAAAAATGTTACCTATTATCTTAAGTTTCTAATGACACCAAGATTATTCAATTTGTTATCTTAAGTTTCTAATGACACCAAGATCATTTAATTTGATTTAGTACTCTAAAAGTTATCCCCAAATAGTTTCGGGCTGTTCTTATACTAAAACAACATTCTATATTCAAAGTCCATTCAAAAATTGAAATCCTTATAGACTGAATTAGGAATCCATTTCATCATAAAATTTTTATCCTATGTCTCTATTTTACTCCAAATCAAAAATCATCCCATTTTGATAACTACACAAAACGTTACACCTAAAATACCAAAGCCTGCTCTGTGTAGGAAAGTTGAGTTCACTGCGGCAAACTAGTCCAAAAACCTACTGTGAGAACGCATTTTGCTACGCTTTCCATCTTTTTACTTATCATATTTCACATATTGCCCATATTAAACCTAAAACATCTCTTCTAGTTCATTTTCAACTTCATTTCAACCCAATATCATTTATAAATACATCATGATCTGTCTTTGATCATTAACCCTAAAAGAGAACATTTGTCTATATCATTCACCAACAACTTTCTACCCATTTTCAACTTTGGTTGAGTTTCATTTAACCAAACATATGAAATTTAAAGCATAACTTACTTGTTGAAGCTTCAAATTCTTCAAACTCTTCAAGATCTCCAAAACCCTAACTTTTCCCTTCTTTCTCTCCAATTCTTGTGCTTCTCTATTATCAAACAAGACAATAATATTTCTTCTAATTTCTACTCTTAATGATTGTGAAAGGTCCACGTTGCCCTTCACTTAAGCCTTATGTCATTTAACCCTTAAGTGATCTTCCAATTTTGCCCTTATACAACCTAACAACATTAATACTTTAATTCCATCATTCCATGCAATAAATCCTCCTGACATTGACATGCTAATTACTCTAAAATTAATCTATCAAGACCCCAAAATTAATTTAAATCATGCTTAATAAAATAAAAAAATGATTCAGAGCCCAACACTCGGTCTCATCAAAATTAATCTAATCTCATTGTACTAATTATTTTTTACTAAATCAAATTGTGAAAGAATTTTTTATTTAATTCTAATTTTGATTTGATAATTAATTTAATTTAATAATTCAACATTTAAAAATAAAACTAAATTTGATAATGTTCCTAATAAAATTTACCTTTTTAAAAATAATTAGAAAATACTTTCTTAATTTTTTAGGATAAGAAAGAGTCTCTTTATAAGTTAAGAGTAAGGTTATATACTACTGGACCTCCTCAAATCCCACATATGAACAAAACTTTCACTGAGTTATTACTAATAGAGGACGACCTTTAATCATGTTTTTGAAAAACATTTGTTGATCACATAGCTTGTCAAGTGAAACCAAGGCGAGCTGGTAGAGTTTTTTAAGAGATGTATCTTTTATATCTCTTCGAAGTGCAGTAATGGTCCTTTGTAATTTAGGTTGTAATTCTTTTGAAAGAGAAAATCAATGTATATCGGGGCTAACATTATTGAATCCATTGAGAAGATAATAATGTTCTGTCATACGTTGAAAATGTTTTTTTAGATCCCTTTTATTCAGAGAACAACAATTCGTCTAAAATATTCTTGCCTAATTTTCTTGACGATGGGTTTAAAGTCACCAATGAATTCTTTGTGAGTATGCCAAAAAGTAATATAGCAAAAATGACTTGAATGTACTGAAGTTATCAATAATTATCTATACTTTGTCGCTATTCTTGTAATGTGCTAGTAAAATAAGAAGTAAACTTAGCCAAAATATCCTTTAATGGATTATTTGGTCGAGTCATTTACAAGTCAATGTAAACACAAAATTTAAAGGCATTCTCTCCTTTTTTTAGGTGGAAGATCATTGAAGGTAAACCAAGGTCCTGAAGTAGGTCTGGTTGGTAGTGACACTAGTACTACTAGTGGTGAGGTTCTGAAAGGTTCATTTCTTATAGATTCAGCTTCACTTATATCTAGTTCAACCTTAGTAGGTTAAGGCAGGGTCATCATAATTTAGTTTGGCTCAAATAGACTAGCAAAGTGCTTAGACTCATCATAAGATGTTTTAGATACCTTAGATAGTTTATAGGATTGTCAGAGATGCTAAAATGCTCAGATGGGCATTTTTCTTTAGATATCTTAAGAATAGAGCTTTTGTAAGAGTTTTCATGCATTCATCTTCAGATATCTTAGGAATAGATGTTGGTGCAAAAGTTGCAATGCATTTTTCTTCAGATATCTCTAAACTAGCGGTTGGTGTAAAAGTTGTTGATAACTCTATTTAAGGAGCTTTGCCCTTCATAGTGGATTGTAAAGGTTGAGGTTTTAGTAGGTGGAGTTTTGATTTTCAAAGGTTTTGTCCATGAACCAGTGGGTTGGTGGGTTTAATGTATGAAGATGATGGCTTAGAAGACTTATCAAGTTTTAGTTTTAAGTATCTGTTCGATTTGGGTTTAGTGGTGGTAGGGTGGAAATGATGTTTGATGAAAGATAATTCATTTTGCGTACTTTCTCATAATCAGCAGTGAAGAATATATAGGTTGGATAACTGAAAAAGATGCGGGATAGGCTCTATAAATAGTCTTGGACTATTTTTTTCACATGTCATCTTACATTCTTTGAAGTACTTCTTTCACCTTTTTTATTTTTTACTTTGTAATGGTGAAGTCAGAGGATAAAATATTAAGTGTCAATATATCATCGAAGATTCGCATATAGTTGGGCCATTTGAATTTTTAGGGATTTGTATAAGGATTGAATCTATAAGGGTACTGTATTAACTCATTATTAAGTAGCCTACATTTGTGGATTCAGCCCATCAAGTTTAAATTCAATCTGTCCAAGGACTTTGTTTTAGGCCAAAGCATTGTCAGTCTACCAATTCAGAGTTTTATCAATAGGATTTGAGATCATAGTTCAATGAGAAGTAATTCCTGCAACAGGAACATAAGGATTAGAGATAACCCTACTATTGTCATCAATATGTTTCTTTAGTGGAGGAAACCCTTCCTCATATGGTTTAACCATCATGCAAGGAATGGGGTTAGGAATAACAAAAATAGAAGGAATAACTGGCTAAGGATGTTTGGAAATTAACTCTGGATGGAATAATGGCTCCTCGTCAACAGTTTTGAGTAATTCTTAAATATTTTTGGGTTTTGGTTTTGGATTCTTAATCCTAATCCAAGGTTGAGAATTAGGATCATAACCATCATGGTGATAGGAGTATTGTTAGGAAGGATGACAACGATGAATTTCTTTAGGTTGTTGTCTTTGTTTGTTCTTTTTCTTCACTATTTGATTCAGGATTCAAATATACTTCACAGTTTGGTTCACACATGGATGAATCCACATCTAAAAAAATGTCCATGATGATGACTAATGTATACAAGTTCTCCATCAGGCTTGAAGTAATGGATTAGAGGTCCATTTTTTCCTTTTGTGTGTGAGAACACTGATTTAAGCATCAAAACAGGATCAAATGTGTTAAGGGTCCATGCTAATCTTCATTGGGCCTAGTGTAGATGGATTTCACAGCTTCATCTAGTAAGGTCTTTATAATTGGAGGACTGATGGTGTGGAAAGAGTGTCGATGAGGAGTATGGAACACATTTTGGTTGTTTCTTTAGAATTTGTATGATAGTAGTCTGATCATGAGCTACTCCAAACCCTATCCCTATTGTTCCTACTCCAAATCTCGTTCCTTGCATGATAGTCAAACCATATAAGGAAGACTTTCCTCCATTAGAGAGATGTACTAATGACAATAGTAAGATTATCTTTAACCTTTATATTTGTTTTACAGGAATTACTTCACATGGAACTATGATCTTGAATCTTGCTCGTGAAACTCTCAATTAGCAAAATGACAATTCTTTGGCCCCAAACAAAGTCCTTCGATGGATTGATTCCAAACTTGATGGGCTGAATCAACAAATGCAGGCTACTCAACAATGAGTTGATACAGTCTCCTCACAGATCCAATCTTTGTATAAATCACTAAAACGTCAAATGGCCTAACTAGATGCAGATCTTCAACGATATGTTGACACTTAATATTTTGGCCTTGACTTTACCATAAAAAAGTAAGAATTCAGAAAGGTGAAAGACTTATTTTAAAGAATGGAAGCTGACATGTAAAAAAAATAGTCCAAGACTATTTAGGGAGCCTATCCTATATCTTTTCTAGTTATCTAACCCATTTATTCTTCACCGTCATACCTTGAAGCTGATGATTATGAAAAGGTATTAAAAATGAGTTATCCTTTAATTAGACAATATATCCACCCTAACATTATTGAACACGAATCAACCAGATCCTCAAAACACAAACTTGGAAAGTCTTTTAAACCATTACCATAAGAGACTAAACTCACTGGCCTATTGGTTCGTAGAAAAAACTTTTACAAATAAAAACTCCACCTTATTTACCACTAAAACATCAACCTTCACAATCCACTGGAAATGACAAAGCTCCTTAAATAGAGTTCATAGCAACAACTGCACTAGTATCCATTCTTAAGATATTTGAAGAAGAATACATAACGAATCTTGCACCAGCATTTATTCCTGAGATATTTGAAGAAGAATGCATACCAACTTTTGTACCAATATCTATTCCTAAGATATCTAAAGAAGAATATATAGCAACTATTACACTAGCATTTATTCTTAAGATATTTGAAGAATAATGCCCATCTGAGCATTTTGGTATCTCTGAGCAATCTTCTAAACAGTCTTTTGATGTATAAGAACCATTTTTGATAAGTCTAAGCACTTTATTGATCTATCTAAGCTAAGTTAGATTATGATGACCATGCCTAAACCTATTAAGGTTGAACCAAATATCAGTCAAGCTGAATCTATAAGAACTAAAGCTCTCAGAACCTCACCACTAGCAATACCAATACCCCCATTAACCAGATCTACTTCAGGACCCTAGTTTACCTTCAATGATCTTCCACCTAAACAATGCAGAGAACGTCTCCATGAATTAGGATCTTAGATAATGAATCGACCAAATAATCCATTAAAGGATATTTAGTTTGAGTTTACTTCTCATTTTACTGGCACATTACAAAAATATTAGCAAAGTCTAGATGATTATCGAAGACTACAGTACATTCACGTCACCACTACTAGATTGCTTCTTGAGGTAATTTATAAAGAATTCATTGGTGACTTTCAACTCATCGATAAGCAGATCAGGTAAGAATATTTTGAGATGAAATGTTGTTCTTTGGATAGAAGAGATCTACAGAAACATTTTCAACGTATGATGGAACGTTATTATCTTCTGAATGTATTCAATAATGCTAACCTCCGTTATACATTCCTTACCTCTCTTCCATAAGAATTACACCCTAAATTACAAAGGACCATTACTACACTTCGAAGAGATTGGAAGATATATCTCTTGGAGAAATCTATCAACTCGTTTTGGATTCACTTGACAAGCTATGTGATCAACAAGTGTTTTTTAAAAATATGATTAAAGGTGGACCTCTGTTATAAGAGGCATGCAAAAAGCCTTATTTGATGATCAAGTGTGAGGAGAAAAAAAAACTGTGATTGTCACACAAAGAAGAAACATCATCACAGAAAGTTCTCCTCCAATTAGTTCCACAGATCCCAAATTTCTTATGAAGGAACTATAAGTCCTTTAGAGAAAAGAAACGACAATAATTTTTTATATCTTCAAATGAAGAAATCCTTAAGCAAGGAAGGCAGATCAATGTTTTATTTATGGAAAGCCAAGACATTATGCTTGTCAAAGTGCTAATAAGATGAAAAGGGATGTCAAATTACTAGATTTTATTAAGGTTATCATGCCCATCCATAATGATCATGGAAACATTAACGATCTCATTGAAGAACAATCCGATGAAGATATAGATACTAAGTTTGCTATTCCCATTGACTCTTCTGAATAACATTATGAATTCTTATATACTCCAACTTATGATGACACTAAAGATGACATGTTATAGATGTTACAATAGAAGTGCTTGAAGATAGATTCTAGAACCCTCAAAATTCCTTGACGTTATGTCCATATCTAGTTATTGCAACAAGACAAATATTATAAGTCCATTAAGGCTATTGGGTATATGGAAACTGGATCATATACAACCATCCTAAAGCCCAACATTTAATCTCCTGAAGCATGGAGTTCATATGATGAGTGTTTCACTACTACTGATGGAAATTCTTTCAAGATTGTTCTTATTACAAAAAGGAAAATAGGGATCCATTTCTTCCCTAACTGTGCAGTTTGGAACAAAGTCTTTGGAAGTCATCTACCTAGCCTAGATATTTTGATTGGCGTGGATGTTTAATGTAAGGCATGCCCACTCTAAATCCTTCTTGCATGGATTAAATGTAGTGCCAATTTTAGTGCCTACACTGATGTCAAAAACATGTTTAAAATCACACACCTACGACCTCCGTATGACGATTTAAGAGATCAATTTTTAGAACACTATTATGAGAACCATGCACAGTTCTCACATCCTCATCCTCTATGAAATAATTCTCATTTCTTCATCTATCTCCCATTCAAGAAGAATGAGGACATCAATCCTACAAAGGTTACTCATCTTGATGATCTAAAACTAACCCAAGAAGAATGTGCAATTCTACTCCAATAAGGATTAATCGAGCCCACAAAATCTAACTGGGCTTGTTAGGCCTTTGTGTGAATAAAAGATCTGAATAGCTATTTGCCTTACTAAAGAAGCATCCACCACCATAGGGAATAGAGCAAACCATAACTATACAAAACTTGAAGAAAGCATGTCAGAATCCAACTGCTTTAAAGATTCCTGACAAAGATTAGTTCATTTTGTAGATAGAAGTTATTAGCCATTATTGGGTTGCTATCCCCATTAAAGAGATTGAGGAGGAGTAAAATTACTATGAACCTAAAAATAGGACACTACTAAACAGTTAGTTGCTTTTATGGCAAGAATGGTTTTTGCACTATAAATTGACCATTCACCATATCAAGGGATATTACAATATCCTTACCGACTTTCTATCTTGACCTAAGAAACAAGTTCAATTGATCTCTCCTCTTCTCTCCATAAGAATACTTCTCCTTTCAATCATGGAGTTTCCTTAGTATGCCAAAACTAAAAGAATCCTTCCCTCCTCTCTCCAAAAATCTTCGACCTAAATTAGAAGAGATTTTTAATCTTCTCTAATAAAGTATGTTCTAATATCTTCACCTTGCACTCATCACTCTCAATGTTCCTCCTCATCCCTACTACTTTGACACCATTACACCTTATCGATTGGTATATCATCTTTATGATACACTCGTTAGACCAACATTGTGGCATTTAGGGGCATTATCAACTCAATAGGATTATGTTATTTCTCTTTCTCCCCTTTACGTATACAAACATCTTTTTGATCCCATTAACTCTAAATCTCTCTTCTAGACCTTCCTTGAATGGTTTCAGCCTCTTCCAAAATGGTGCATCTGAATCTCCTAGATTTTAAATAAACACCAACTTTGGGACATTCCCTTAAGAGATCAAAAATCTTATGCAATCTTCATCATCCGTCATCTTTATTGTCTAAAGAAGACATAATGCATTTGTACCCTCATTTATGTTTAACATTGGTGCACCTCTGTTGATTGGACTACAAATCAAACCCAGATAATAAAAGATTTAAATTCGTTTTTAGATCACTTAAATGATTATCCTAGAAGCACTCCACTCCCTAAGTGCATATCTTTTGACCCTTATCCTCAAGATTTTACTCTCCCATAACCCATTTCTCATCTGCTAGATATTAGACTTCGATTGACAAGTCTACTTTTACTAGATTTAACATCATGACTGGTGACTTACCTTGTCCTCCAGGCCTTGCAACACATTAACAAGTTGTTTATGCTGAAAGTGTTACATATCCTAACAACATTGAGCCCAGTGAGCCTGACCCATTTCTAGATGCTCAAGCTCATGTCCTCCAATTTGTTTTGACATAGAAATTGATCATTTTATCTAATCCATAGACAAAGTTAATGACAATAAGGATTGGCAAAAGATTTCAACAATGATAGTGGCGACTCACATTCTCTCTCTGCCACTCTTTAAAGATTCTTTCTTGTCTTGTAAAAGGAATCTTTAGGACCCATCGTTTCCCAATCATTCTTCTTTTTACTATTTACTTTTGTAAGTTAGTGTACATTATTGTACCTAGGGAATCTTTTCCCTTAAAGTTGTTTGTCTCTATCCCCTTGCTTACTCTATAAAAGCAATTATTCTCCTTTGTTGCAATGACACTTAGAAAATGTTGAAAAATCAATATAAATATTATATGTTTCTCATCCTATGGTTTCTCTCTAAGTTCTCTCTCCCATGAAAGTTTGATACTTGAGTAATGCAGTCCTAGTCATATAAAAAGACAAGTATGCTCTACATTTTCCTATTCATAAGGATCTTGTGTATTAGAAAGTCTTAGACCATAGATCCTATTTGAGATCGTTGTTAAATATGGAGATATTAAGGAGTGCAAATTCCTAAAATGTAGGCTTTGAGAGTTGATGCCCATTAAGGAGAAAGGGCTTGTGTCTTAGTTAACATACCTAGAATTTATATTACATCCATTATTTATTTATCCATAATCTGTTATAGATGATATGCTTTATTAATCACTTTGACTGGTATATAGGCTAAAAACTCGTACAACTCTGACAAGGCTTATCAGTGAAAAATTCCATAAGCTTAGGAGTCACGGTGAGAAGAGCCCTTCTATATTCACTGTTGTAAATAACATCACGTACCTTGGTAATGTACTCCTTGTGTGCCCTCTAACCAAAGCTAGCTCGAGTGTTCATCCTATGGCTTCTCTCTAAGTTCTCTATCTCCTAAACGCTTGATTCTTAAGTAATGTAGTCTTCTTCATATAAAAAGACAAGTATGCTCTACATTTGTCTCTTTATGAGGATCCTGTGTATAAGCAAATCTTAAATCATAGATCCTATTTGAGGTTGTTATTAAACGGGGAAATATTAGAGAGTGTAAATTTCTAAAAGGCAGGCCTTGAGAGTTGATGCTCCTTGAGGAGAAAGGGTTTTTTTCTTGGCTAGGATATGTGGAATTTATACTATAGTCAATCTTTGTTTATCCTAGATCTCTTATGGATGATCTGGTTTATTAATCACTTGACTAGTATATAGGATAGAAACCCATGATACAGCTCTAATGAGGCTTATCAGTGAAAAATTCCACAAGCCTAAGAGGCACAACGAGAAGAGCCCTTCTCAATTCACTGGTGTAAACAATGCCATGTACCTTGGTGATGTAATCCCCATGTGCTCTCTGACTATAGGTAGCCTGATTGGTATATAGGCTAGAAACCTGTGATGCAACTTTGACGAGGCTTATTGGTGAAAAATTCCACGAGCCTAGGAGTCACAGCGAGAAGAGCCCTTCTCGACTCACTGGTGTAACCAGTGCCACATACCTTGGTGGTGTACTCCTCGTGTGCCCTCTGACTAGGGTAGCCCTAGTGGTATCAGAGACAAAAGTGATCTTGATCGTGACTACATTATTCCTGATGAGAGTTAGTAAGGAGAGTTCTTAAGTCGTGAATACCTTAATAACTAACCCTGTTCATCTTTCTTAAATCCTTTCTATTGTCAATCTCCCTTCTCATGTTAAACAAACCATTTCCAATAAAATTGAAAACCTTATAGAAATCACCCATCTTCCTGTAGAAAGTCATATTTCTGATACTTCATTATCTTTGCTCAGTCCCTGTAGTATATATTCCCGTGATTTTTCTTGGATAAGAAGTATAAGAACCATTCTCTCTTCCTATCATCCAAAAGTTAAATAAATCATTTAAAGTTCCCATTTGGAACAGTTTGGTCTAAAAACTACCACAGTAGAATAGTATATGAAACTAGAAATTTGAAAGGAGTTGTATCACAGGTTTCTAACCTATATACCAATTGGCCTACCCCTAGTCAGAGGGCATATGGGGAGTACAGTACCAAGGTATGTAGCATTGTTTATACTGGTGAATCAAAAAGGGCTCTTCTCGCTGTGACTCCTAGGCTTGTGGATTCACCGATAAGCCTCGCGATAGCGACATTATAAATTTCCAACCTATATACCAGTTAAACTGATTAATAAACCAGATCATCCATAAGAGATCAAAGATAAACAAAGATTGACTATAGTATAAATTCTAGGTATGATAGCTAAGACATAAACCCTTTCTCTTCAATGGGCATCAACTCTTAAGCAATGCCTTTTAGGAATTTACACTACATAAACTATTAAGTTTTTGGAAACCATGAATAAAGCATGGTAAAGTTTCCCAGGAAGCCTAAATAAAAGGGTATGTAAATTAAATTTTTAATTTTCAAAAGATTAAACCAAAACCCTAATTACTACACTTGAATTTGTATTAGCCAATTTCTTAATAAATTATAAGCCATAAATTTGTCAAATTTATAACAATTAAGGAAATTTAATCAAGTTAAACAATTAAAGTAGGATCTAATACTACTATTAGAAATGTAACATCCCATTACTTGCGGGGAGGCTAAAATAGTAAGTACGAGTGATTAATGAGAGATTAGAAATGCATTTTGCATGCTCATGCATAAAATGTCATACAAGTACACATGAATAGTAAAGTTGCACATGAAAATAATTGTACATGCATTCATGGATAATTTCAGGTATATTTTGGACTGAGTTGTGATATTATTGAAAATTTTCAGAATTTTGAATATGTTATATTGGAAATATTATTGATTAGTGGAATTGTTGTATTTGTGAATTTTGGTGAATTTAGGAATAATTTTCTAAAATTATAGATTATTATGGAAAATATGAAAAGGAATCAAAAGGATATTGGAGATAATTGGATTGTAAAGATGAGAATTAAAGGAATTAGTTCAAAAGGAACTTGGTTAGAGCTTAGACATTAGGAAAGTGACAAGTGTTAAGTTGCTTTTTATAATTTGTTAGAGGAGAAAGTTGTTGTGCTCGGAGAGTTAAAAGACTACACGATTTGAAAGATGTACTACAAACAATTTTCCTAAGTTTCCTTCTTTGTAGTCACCTTCTTCAACTTTTCTCCCGATACACAGATTTTTTCATCAAATAGCTCTCGAGAGATTACTTTGCTTTTCCTTATCCCACACCACTTCCCCACAACTAATTGTTTCTTCTGCCCTAAGAAAAATCAAAAGTTGGTTAATGTTTACAGCGAATACATGTTTTTGCATGGAGTTTAGGATTTTGGGATAGTTGAAGCTCATTGAATTTTTTACAAGTATTGAGTAAATCCTTTAGAGTTGTGAATTTATGAAATAAATTAGATGAATTACTGTCATCTGCATGAACATGGCATTTACATGTATATATATATAAACACAGTGTTAATGGGATGAAAAATATAGATATAGTGTTATTTAGTATTTGATGGATTGCTAGTGATCAGGTGATATAGAAATGGTTTTTGGAGTTAGATAGAGAAATAAGATGGTGTATAAGGTTAGTATAGAAGATTATTTAAGAAAAGGGTAATATGCTCTGTTTCTTCACTATGCATGTATATATATATGTATGTATATGTGTATATATATGTATACGTGAGTAGATGAAAGCTTTAGAGATGATTAAGAAAATGATGTGTGAGTTGAAGAGTAATTGTAAAATGATGGTCTGAGATGGGAATGAATGTATAAATAAAAGTTTGGAAAAAGATAGACAATATGGACAATAGTTAAAAATGCAGAGAATGGTGGCAGTACATGAATAGGATAAACCATCGACTTTTGGCTTTCGATGGTTCTTGACTAAATTTGCATATTTAAGGGTTGTGTGAAATAGTGATAAATAAGTTGAATGAAATGGAGTAGAAAGACTAGAAAATAAAAGTTTGAAGTGTTAGATTTTAGAAAATGGAAGTCTGGAATATTTTGATATCAGAGTCAAAAGTTATGGTCCTTAAGTGGAGATGCTCAGGAGTATAGGATAGATCATCTTGTGAATATGCTTCGTCTATTAAGGATGGATCATCTTGTGAAGACACTTCATTTAGTGAGGACGGATCATCTTGTGAAGACATTTTGTCTGGTGAGGACGGATCATCTTGTGAAGATGCTTCATCTTGTGAAGACGGATCGTCTAGTGAGGACGGATCATCTTATAAAGATGCTTCGTGTGGTGAGGATGTATCATCTTATGAAGATGCTTCATCTAGTAAGGATGCTTCGTCTGGTGAGGACGGATCGTCTTGTGAAGACGCTTCGTCTAGTGAGGACGTATCGTCTAGTGAATACGTATCATCTGATGAGGACGTATCGTCTGGTGGTGACTTCATATCATCTAGTGTACTGTTCATCTGATCCTATCGTCTGGTCCCATTTTTGACCCTCTAGATGATATAATTTGCCTTCTAGGTCTTCATGAAAGTGTAGATCTAGAAGTCCTCTTTGAAACCATTCAAAGAAAACCTTAATTCGAAATCTCTAGTGATGCTAATTGTTCCGAGATAGGTACAAAGTGATTGAGGACATAAGCATGGTTGATTCGTTTGTCCATAACTTCATAACCTGACCTTAAAATGAAGTGATGCTTTGACCAATAGATTCCTAACACATTTTCCTATTTCTCCATAAAAATTTGTAGCATTATGAATTCAATTGAAAAAGTTTGATCAAATGAAAGTGTGGAATTTTTTTGAACTGTGTGAATAGGAATATCTTACTGAACACACTTTAATATTTTGATTATATTTGGATCTTTAGGATTCCAAATGAGATTATTTTTTATTTGGAGTGAACTAGAGAAATAGGGATACAAATCATATGAAAAATTTGAATTGTGATTCTATCTCTAAGATGTTAAATTTTTGTCTCGAATTTGTATATAGTCTATTTTTTTAAATAAGAGCAGTCTGAAAATTTTCGAGGTATATCTTCCAAATTACTGAATCAAATTGAGTGATTTTAGTGTCAATAGAAACATAAGGCATAAAGGAACACTTTTCTAGAAGAGAGTATGACCAAATTACATCATTTTCACCTTCTGATTGAACGTGAACAGTAGACCTAAAAGTGCATCTAAGAAAAGTCTAAAGTGATTCAGTGAGAAATGAATTGTGGATTTAATGGTGTTAGTGAGGCATAAACCTAAGTATAAATTATACTTAGATAGGTTTTGAAATTAGAATGATTTAGTGATAATACTAATGGATAAATACCCAGGATTGTCATGAACATGCATTGTACACATTTTATTACATATATGTACATTGTTGAACACTTATAATTATGCAAATTGTGATATATGTATATGTTATTTGAGTTAGAGGAGCAATTGGAACATCAACCTCTAGACATTGACAACACTTCTAGGCTTTAATTTTGGGAGCATACTGTAAGTAACCTAGACGGGTTCTTTCAATTGTTGTTTGATTAAATTCTCTTATGAATGATAAATGAATGTGAATTGAATTGTCTTAAATTCCGGACAGAAGGTCCGATGAATATAATGCATGAGTGAAATATTGAAGTTCTCCTTGTATGATAATTGGATGAAATATGTGATATATGACTTAGTTATTAATTGCCGGACTTAGTTTCGAAGGAAAGTGTGGTCATGTATATAAATGAAAAAAAAAGTGATACTCAACTCTAATGTTGAATGCTAGACTACAGTCCAATGATATGTGAATGTGAGTGAATGAGAACATACAAATGTGATTGAGGCATTCCATTTCATAAATGCATGAAACATAATGACAGTTTTAACCAGAGTAGCCACGATCAGAGTTTAAAGCTCAACATGTGAAAAGAGCCTCGAGCTCAGATAGTGATTAAAAACCTAAGGCTCACTATGTAAAATGAGCCCTATATCCTCATCAGATAAGGGATAGTTAGGAATGAGCCCGGTATCCAAAATGGATACGGGACAGTTCAGGCACTCAATCACATCAACATAATAATTAAAAAAAATGTCTCATGAGCATTTCATATGCACTGCGTTAAGTATGTTTGCTGGACTGAAATGTCAAATTTGCTTATGCTTAAGTGAAAATGTGATAATGATGTAAAGTGCAATTTTTATGAAATATTTGTTATGTGAAATGATGTGTTGCATGAATTGAGTGAATCATCAATGATGGTTACCTTGCTGAGTTCGCAAAACTCACCCAAAATTTGCAAATATTTTTCAAGATCAGAAGATTACCCTGTTAGGAAACGGGAGTATACCTACTGCATATAAATGAGAGATAAAGGTCGGGATCAGTTCACATCTGCATTGTATTCCTTTATCTTCATACTGAATTGTACTTTCCACAAATTTTGTATTAAGGAATGTATTATAAAATTATTGTATAATGTGTAAGCGAATGTAATCATATTGTATTGACATTATGATTTTGAGTTTTTTGTTTCTAAAATGGGCCCTCGTGATTAACGAAATTCTGATGATTTTAAAAATGTTTATAGAATAAAATGGGCCCTATTTTGTTTGTATTAAAAAAATTATACTATTTTTTTTGTATCTATCATGCCACCCTCGCAGGGCACGATCTTGAATATCACTTAGGATGTCGGGTGCTACAAGAAAACTAATTATGATCTAATCACAGGTACAGTAGAAAAATAAAGCTTTGTAATTTCTTGATTGGATCTGTTGGTCCCTAAAAAATTTTTCTTGATGAATAAGTATGATTTACACCAATTATGAGGTCTTTATGAAAGTTGTGGAGTTAATTATTATGTTGATGCTAGAAAGATTATATGATATAGGTTGACTGAATAAAAGTGTTAAGGATATAAGAATGTTCAAGGGTGCTTTTGACAAGACAATTAAGGATAAAGAACATAAGACATATAAGGTAGGGTAAAATGGACATTGTGCAATCATTAAGGGTATAAAAGGGGAGAAGATTTGTTGTCTTGGATTAGAGAAGAACCTAATTCATGGATGAGAAAAGAGAGAAGAGAGAGAAGCACAAAAAAGAGAAAAGAGAGAGAAAGAAGAGAAAACAAGTTAGGGTTTCAATTTTCTAAGCCTTCAAGAGAGATTTTGAGGTTGTTCAAGAAGGGAAAAAGGTAGAGGAAGAGAAGATCTTCCATTTGAGCAAAAGATCTCTTCATTTGGTGAAGAACCAAGTGGATCTAAGAGGCCTATTTCAGTTAGATCATCTCACGGAGTATACATTAAAGATACAACAGAAAATAACCTTTGATATTTTTTGCAAAGAGAAGAGTCATTTTGAGCAAGTCTCTAAGCAAGGAAATCAAGGTGGGTACATGTTTATAATAGAGTAAATAAGCCCCTACTACTTTTCTTTAAATCAAAGAAGTTACTGATTTCAATTGCATCATAAGTGCTGCATTCATTGCTCTTGAATGATTTGTGAAATTTGCTATATGTTTGCTACATGAATTGTGTAAGGATTTATAAAAATACTTTGCAAGTGATTTTTTAAAAGATAACATGTTTATGAAATCATGTTTTTGAAATATTTCAAGTATATGAAAAGCAAGTTTTCAAGAAGTGTCATTTTGGGCAACAAGTTTACAAGTTATGAAATATGTGTTATATGGGTTTGTGGTGGTCCCCTGAGTTTTGTCACGTGCACGTTGACCAATTTATAGGCTTCTTTTGCCTGCCCACTAGTGGCAGAGAGTTCCTTCATGGACTTCCTTAATTTTACGACTACATAGGACCATTATAGGGAAATGTGTAGTGCTTCATATTTTTGGACCTACCAAACCCATTCTGTGCGGCATATGTGCTTATGTCATGTTAAGAAGTTTGATGCATTCATGTTTTGTAACTTGTGGATTTTTAGCTGAAAATCTAATAAACAGGCATTTTACGAACTCATTGAAAACTTTTCTATGACAAGAAAAATGTTCTCAAAAGTTTTGCTTATTTTTCTATATACTATTACCCACGAGCTTTCAAGCTCATCCCCTTTTTACCCCATCTTCAGGTGATAATTAAGAGATCAAGCGATCAAGAGCCTAAGGGAAATTCTCCAAATTTGTTTAATTTGTAGTTTGAGTTGGTATTGGGAATGCACAATGTTATAGTTGCATGCCAAGTTTATTTGTTTAAGAATTGTTGTAAATTTGAGACATTGAGATGATGTTGTAATATTACTAGAATGTCATCAAAGATTTGTAAAAACTTTATCCTTTTGAGGTTAAGGAAATATGAATTGTGCATGGATGATATTGAAATGATTATCAGCTTGAGCAAATTGTTTTGAGCATAAATTATGGATATATATATATATATATAGACACACACACACATATACCTAAGTGAGATTCATGGGAAGGCAAGACAGGAATTATGATTGATCAAATATAGTTGGATGTGATGAGACAAATAAGTTGAGATTTTAGAGTTTAATGATGTTAATTTGGTAACTGAATGGTTAAGTTTAGGACATTCTAAGGTTGCACTGTGCAAAATTACAAGCCTTTCGTAGGGTAAAATTTGTATTATGACTTAAGGGAAAAATCTGAATTGGTCTAGGCTAAACTAGAGCAAATTGTCTTCTAGAAAGCTATAGGTCTTTCTTTTAGCTTTCCAACGGTATGTAGTATGAAATTTTTGGACCTCTGGATCGAGAGTTATGGTCCTTAAAAAGGGAAATGCTTAAGAGGATACAGATGTATCGTCTATAAAGACGTATCGTCTATGATGATGTCACATCGTCTGTGATGACATCATTACATCTATAGGGATGCATCGTCTGTAAAGATGTATCATCTTTAAAGATTTATTATCTGTAAAGATGTATCGTCTATGATGATGTCATTACATCTGTAGGGATGCATCGTTTGTAAAGATGTATCGTCTGTAAAGACATATTGTCTATGATGACGTCAAATCGTTTGTTATGAATTCATATCATTTATAGAGTTGTATCGTCTGTAAAGACGATTCGTCTTAAGAATTGCATCGTCTTAAGTTGACTCTGCTTTGTCTTAAGTTGACTCCACTTCGTCTTGACTCCACTTCGTCTGAAGAGTTGCATCGTTTTAAGTTAACTTTACTTCGTCTTAAGTGGACTCCGCTTCATCTTAAGAGTTGCATCATCTTAAGTTGACTCTGCTTCATCTTAAGTTGACTCCGCTTCATCTTAAGAGTTTTATCATCTTAAGTTGACTTTGTTTCGTCTTAAGTTGACTCCGCTTCGTCTTAAGAGTTGCATCGTCTTAGGTTGACTTTGCTTCTTCTTAAGTTGACTCCGATTCGTCTTAAGAGTTGCTTCGTCTGCTTTACTTAGTCTACTTTGTTTCGTCTACTTTGCTTCGTCTGTTTTTCACTTTGTCATCTTTCTGATTCTTCTGTAGTTTGTTTTGTCTACTTTACTTTGTGTATTTTGTTTTGTCTACTTTGCTTCGTCTGCTTTGTTTCATCTTTATTGCTTAGTCTACTTTGCTTCATCTACTTTTTGCTTTGTCTACTTTTTGTTTTGTCTGCTTTCTGATTCGTCTGTCTTTTTTTCTTCTGCTTTGCTTCGTTTGCTTTTTTTCGTCTGCTTTGCTTTGTTTGCTTTGCTTCGTCTGTTTTGTTTCGTCTGCTTTGTTTCATCTGCTTTCCGCTTCGTCTGCTTTCTGATTCGTCTCTCTTTTGTTTTGTCTACTCTTTGGCTTCGTCTGCTTTTTTCTTCATCTACCTTCTTTTTTTGTCTGCTTTCTGCTTCGTTTGATTTCTACTTATATGACCTAAACTTCTTCTTCTATACACTATTCATTTGATGCTATCGTCTGCTCCGTTATTTTGACCCTTCAGACGATAAAATTTGTCTTCAAGATCTTTATAAAAGTTACAGACCTTGAAGTCCTCTTTTGAACCCTCCTAGAATGACCTTGATCTAAAAACCTTAGAGCAAGTTATGCCTTTTGTCCCAAGATAGGTGCAATATGATGGAGGTTAAAACCCTGTTTGATTCTTTCAGCCATAACTTCGTTATCCGACTTCCAAGTGAGATGAACCTCACGTCTAGATAAACTTGAGGCATAGAGCTATCAAATGATCTGAAGAAATAGAATTTTAAAACCAGCCTCTAAGATTCTCAATATCTGGATGGAAGTTGAGCATAGAATGTTTGTTTCAGTATAAGCAATTTTTGGAAGGTAGGGCCTGACATTATGATGATGGTTAAGGAAACTTCATTGGAATAAGTTCAGCGATTATCATTTTGTAAGAGTTGGGTTCCAAAAACGGTGCCCAACATTTATGGTATATGAGCAAGAGTTGGGTTCCAAAAACAGGATCCAACAAACATGGTATCAAAGTAAGAAAAGGAATCGACATTGGTTAAGGAGACTTCGAGGGAATAAGTTCAGTTATTATGTTATGATTTTGTAAGTGTTGGGTTCAAAAACAGGACCCAATAGATATGGTATCAGAGCACCAGAATTAGGATCTTACATGGGCATCTTTGGTAATATGTATCAAGTTACATGTGTTTTGACATGTTTTAGCA
>JANSVA010000006.1:9629735-9642527 GCA_025504915.1 Erythroxylum reticulatum
ATGCTGTCAAAATTAACATTATGGGCAGAAACTTTGACTGAGTTTTTGACCCTTATAGAGTTAGAAATTGTTCTTAGAGTCTCCATTAAAGTTTTAGTTTATCCTTTGATCTTTTCATTGATATGAAGTATGATATTTTTGGACCATGAAGCTGAAAGATATGATTTTTAGAAGTTATGTTTCTGTTTAGGATGACATTTTTCAGGCAGTCACTTTGAGGTGGATTTTGACTCTTTTATAGGCCTAATTGGTTTTTATTTCCTTCATGGAAGTTGTAGTTAGTCTTTTTAACTTTCCATTGATACCAAATTTGCAAATTTAGGAGTTTTGGGTCGAAACTTATGAGTTGTGGAAGTTGGGATGTTGGAAGAAGAAAGGCCAAGAGTTTCTAGTCAATAAGATAAGGTAGGCATTAGTCGACTATCTTTGACTAGTCGACTAGTGTCATGATTTTTACTTATATTAGTCGACTAATAAGCTTCGACTAGTCGACTATTATCATGTCTCCCCTAACTCGACCCCTCTCCACTCTTTTGCTTATAACTTTTCCGTCCGACCTCTAATTGACCCAATTTTTGAAGCGTTGAATCCCTAAAACATTCCTCTACCTCTCCACAAAAACATATAGTTTTGGGATTGTTTTGAAAAAGATGAAATTGAATTAAGTGAGAGGGTCGGTTAAAAAGTCTGAACATGCTTCCGTATTGTGGTGATATCTCGACCTGTAGAGGTCCGAATGAGGTGATTCTTGGTTCTAAACAAACTAGAGACATGGAATTATAACTTAACTGAAGGAATAAATCTTCAATTTAGGACCCAAGACTTTTAAATCTTCAAATCTATTCGGAAGTATGTGATTTGGGTATTTTGTTAAGGTTTGACACTAGTATGGAATTCCTCCCTTGTGGGATGCGTGTCTAGATGTCACGTAGGATGTCCGGCACGTGACTCACAGGGGCAGGGGTTCCAACATGCTTTTTGCTTCATTTTCTTTCTAATTCGAATGTCTTTTGTTTCGTCTGTTTCGTTTCATCTACTTTGCTTCGTCTGCTTTGTTTTGTCTGCTTTCTGATTTGTCTGTCTTTTGTTTCATCTACTCTTTGGCTTCATCTGCTTTTTACTTCATTTGCCTTTTTGTTTCTTCTACTTTCTGCTTCATCTTCTTTTTGCTTCGTCTACTTTCTGCTTATGTGACCTAAACTTCTTCTTTTGTATACTATTCATTTGATGCTATCATCTGCTTCATTTTTTGACCCTTCAGATGATAAAATTTATCTTCAAGGTCTTTATAAAAGTTACAGATCTTGAAGTCCTTTTTCGAATCCTCCTAGAATGACCTTGATCTGAAACCCTAAAGCAAGTTATGCCTTTTGTCCCAAGATAGGTGCAATATTATGGAGGTTAAAACCTTGTTTGATTCTTTCAGCCATAACTTCATTATCCGACCTCCAAATGAGATGAACCTTGTGTCTAGATAAACTAGAGGCATAGAGCTATCAAATAATCTGATGAAATAGAATTTTTAAACCAGCTTCTAAGATGCTCAATATCTGGATGGAAGTTGAGCATAGAATGTTTGTTTCAGTATAAGAAAGTTTTGGAAGATAAGGCCCAATACTACGGTATTAGAAATGAGGATTAACCGAGGATGACCAATGAGAGTTAAATGGGAATAAACATGCATGGTAACAAACACAAGCACCGTCTTATGATAAGGAATGTTAGGCTCCAGAATCGTAGTCCAACACAGTTATGGTATCAAAACAAGAAGAGGATTCGATGATGGTTAAGGAAACTTCATTGGAATCAGTTCAGCGATTATGATTTTGCAAGAGTTGGGTTCCGAAAACGGGATCCAACAGATATGGTATCAAACAAGAAGAGGAATCGATTTTGGTTAAAGAGACTTCAAGGGAATAAGTTCAGTAATTATGTTATGATTTAGCAAGAGTTGGGTTTCGAAAACGTGACCCAACAGGATCTTATTAATTGAATAAATTGAACAATTATAAATCATGAATAGAGATTGAATCGTACTTGATTCATATTCTTATAAAAAAATTTACTTGAGTTGTGAACCATAAGCTATCCATGTGTCCGATCTCTAATGGTATCTATAGAGTAGATTAAAAAAAACTCAAGTATTTGAGAGAAAAAGGAAAAAGTGTTGGCTCCCTTATGCCTTTTTCCTATTTATAGAAAAAGACACTAGAATTTTTTATTAAAATTAAACTACTTAATTGTAATTAAAGTCTAACTATAATTATTATTACAATTTAATTTTAATAAAATTAAATATATTAATTTAAATCCTAAAGTTTCTCAAACTTCAAAATTAAATCCAACTTAATTTAAATTAATTTTTTATTTTAACTATTCTTTTATATGTGACCAATAGGTTCCTAGTATATTGAGAAAGATTATAAACTATAACCATAATACATAATTAGAATTATATAAATTAAAGCTCCTTTCAATTTATCTTTATTTTTTAAATTAAAAATTTTATAAAAATATATCAAGATTGATGTCTAGCAATATATCATGATCAACCATGTCTTAGTAGTTAGACTTAATCTACTAATGCAAGAATATGATGTATAATTTATTCTTTTCATCAGCTAATATTATAATTTTACATAAAGCATGGAATTATTGCTTATTATTTTAAATATAATCATATTCATTCTTGCTACTTAGTAATTAATTTATAATTGATATTGGAAAACATCTTTTCATATCTTAATTTAGTATGATCAGATAATTCTTTAAATCACTACTAATCAAGGTTAATAGAATATTCTCTCTAATTACTTATTATTTTAAATATAATCATCTTCATTCTTGCTACTTAGTAATTAATTTATAATTGATATTGGAAAAACACCTTTTCATATTTTAATTTACTATAATCAGAGACTTCTTTAAATCACTACTGATTAAGATCAGTACAATATTCTTTCTAGTTACTTGAGAGTAACAATTCTTTATTGACTTACTCAAATATATTTATATGTTTTATGCTAGATCTAAGTACTACCGATTGGGCTATCATAAATACTAAATATCATAAGTAACATCAAAACATATTACTTTTCACATAAGATACTTTGATAATTTCAAATCTAAGGATCAATTATACAACGATCATTATGAGGAAATGCACATGCATATAAATAATATTTTATTTAAGATCCTCAAATCAGTTCAATAAATTTATTCTCTAATAAAAATCCACACGTCTTTTTATGTATCTTTAGACTTTAATTTATGAGAATAATTATTTTCATTATAAAAAATACAATGTGTGATAACTTTACTATTTTATTAATATCATGTCTTGATAAAACTATAATTAGGATAATTTAAAAATAATACATAGATACAAAATTAAATTTCATAATTATGATATCATTTTAATTTCAATTGTACCATAGTTATTCTAAGGATTTTACTTTTGGTATTAAAATATCAAATACAATTACTAAAATCTATAAAAATAAAGACTGTCGTTATTAATTAATATAATAATGTTATACTTACAGGAAAATAAACTAACACGAATGAGTTTAGATGGAAGGTGAAGAAGATTTCAAATTGAAAGTTTTGAATGGCTTTGGAAGTCTTAGAGCTTAGAGAAAGTTATAATGTATACCTAATTTATGTGATGCTTACTAATTAAATTTACACTTCTAACGTTTACTTCGGCACTCCTATCTATATTATTAGATACCAAATTGAATAGTATTCTGAATTTAAAATAGAACTTAATTTACCCTATTATTTTAAAAAGGTAATTTATTATTTCAAGCAAGTTTGCAATTTTGTCTGTTCGTCTTCTTTGCACACGAGCGTTGATTACACGAACCAATGAAATGATCAACACGGGAACATGGACGATTAAGCAGACGTGCCATTGATTAAGCAAAGGTCGAGAGCAGCATTTAAGCAGGCAATAATAACTTAGTTGAAAAGAAAACATATTTTGGGAGCCTTCACTGCTTTGGACTTTCTACAGTCCTGCATCAGCAATGACTGGCTGAGATCTGATCCTCCTCTTTCTAAGTCGCTCCCCAATGATGAAGGCAAGTTCTAGAGATTGTGAAGCATTGAGCCTAGGGTCACAGTGTGTGTGATAGCGAGAGCTCAAATCATCAAATGTCACCGTCCGTGATCCACCAATGCACTCTGTCACATTCTGTCCTGTCATTTCTAGATGGACTCCGCCTGGGTGACTTCCCTCTTGTTCATGTATATCAAAGAATGCTCTCACCTCAGCCTGTCCCAAATTAATCGATAAATTTTAACCAGACATAAGATAAACAACCATAATAGCAATGAGATTATTGCGCCAAAATCTACCGAATCCTGTCTTTAATGCAAAAATAACATATATGTTCTCATGAAGGTTTAGTAATGTGGGAAATATAATCTCACAGAGGTAAGACCAGCGGCAGCACCGTGATCACCTTATAACCACTGCTCTGAAACTGACCTACTCACAATAGGCGATTTTTTCAGTTAGAAATTAATTAGGTAAAGGCAGAAAACATAATGCAACTCTTACAAACTTGGATATTCTTCAATTAGCTAAATAGATAGCAAAGCTTGCAAAATATATTATCTGAGAGCCAGCAAACAGCCAAAGAACATATGTTAATTAGGCATTGATTACTTGCTCAAGGAAATTGATACGTGCCCAATACAAGATCTCCTAGAAGAAGTCACTTTCTCACCTACCACATCTAAACTTTTTTGTGGGTATCTCACCTAATTTTGCCTTTACATTAGTCACTTTCAAGGAAATCAACTTTCCTACTCTTCAAAGCTATCCAAATTTCCAACTTTTCCACCAGAGCTCTAGTTATCCAACCTTTGAATCATTAGAACCTCTATCACTAAGCCGCCGATACTTTTACAGTACATTGAAAATAGATGCCTTTTAGCAAGTAGGAAGTGGCGAGTGGCAAGTGGCACATCAATCAGAATTAGAAGGATGATGTAGCCAATAAATGCTAATTTAGAGCACAGAAAAGATTAATTCCTGCCTTCCATCATTTGCCTAACAATTTTAAAAGCAATAGTCACAAGTAGAGAAATTAGTTTTCATACCTTGATTGCATCAAATGGACGAGTTTTCAGACCACACGGAGCCTTTATTGTATTTCCGTGCATAGGATCAGTGACCCATGTGACAACTAGTCCAGCCCTGCGGACTGCCCTAATTAGATGAGGAAGCTTCACTCGCATATTCTCAGCTCCCATTCTTGTGATAATGGTTATTCTCCCTGGTCTATTCTGAGGATTTAAAATCTCTATGAGCTTAAGTAGCTCATTAGGGTCCATCTTATCACTCACCTACAGCAATACAAGCAAAGTTATACGAGGAAACATCAATTAAATATATCGCTGAAGCAATTATATAGAGATTACATCAAAATACAGGTTATATCAACTCCAAATTGAAGTACATCACAATAGGGGGAAAAAAACTTATTGAACTACAAAATTTATCACATATTGGTTCCATATATTGATTATTGTTAATTCAAAGGACCAGTCATTAATTGTTGTCAAGTTCAATTAAACACAACTGAGGAAACGAGAAACAATTTCTATAAAAGGGTGATGGTTTCAGTCATTTTTGGAATTTTGTCTCTTTGGCAATATGCAGTAGTAAGTGCATGGGGAAAACAGCAAATTTACATGTTAAAAAATTGTCTAACTACAGAAGATAACAACAATTTACCTTAATGCCTAAAGGATTTGCAACACCTCTAAGAAACTCGACATGAGCACCGTCTAGCTGTCTGGTGCGTTCCCCAACCCACAGAAAATGCGCAGAGCAATCATAGTAGAGACCAGAAGTTGAATCCAGCCTAGTTAGTGACTCCTCATATGGCAAAAGCAAGCACTCATGGGATGTCCAGAATTCTGTAGTAGTCATTATTGGATGATCAACTGTAAGTCCAGCGGCAGCCATGAAGCCAAGGGCCTCATCAACCCTGTGAGCAAGCTCCCGGTACCTATGACACCAAGAAAATGAAGAGTAATTCTGGAAGCAAATCATTGACACTTTATGCTTTTGTAGATCTGTATAGATTACAAATCATTTCTATCTAAGATGCCAAGATCTGTTTTAAGAATATATTATGAAGCAACTAAAATGGATACTTTGGCTCTTATGGATCAATATGTGAAACTTGAATGCAGAGATTGAACAATCACACAACAAATGTTGCATATTATCGACTGCACCCACTCAATCGATCTAAACGACAAAAATTTTCTTTTTCTGGATTGCCGCAAATGTAATTGGATGGTAACAAGGGCATTAACTACACTAGCTGTCAACACTGGACCAAGTGTCAAATAGAAATTTGTATGGGATCAAACCAAGGATGAGATGATGCTCTAAGATTCTACTATGCCCATTGAGAAAGGCAAACCGCAACACGACAAGCTAAATGATTGTCAAAACCTTACAAGGATAATTCAGGATAGCATATCTTAAAACATGGAACTAGACAATAACTATGGATAGATTGGGCATTCAGAATGTCCTTATAAATCAAAGAAACATAAAAACCAAGATCCAAAATCATTGTTGAAAAAGATATTGCACTTCTATCCAACATGAAACAACCATTCAACACCAATGTAAGATAACTCAACCAACATAAATGAAAGTAGAAGTTGCTTGGTAAGGAATATACCGATCACCCTGCTCACTATGTTCAGTGAAATCCAGATTCCATTGTGTAACCCGCTGCATAGCTGCGTAACCACCAGTAGCAAACGCCCTGAGAAGATTCAAGGTTGCTGCTGATTGACAATAAGCCCTGATCATCCGCTGAGGGTCCGGAATCCTTGCCTTCTCATTGAAAGCATCTCCGTTGACATTGTCCCCTCGATAACTTGGCAACTTGACCCCATTCTTTTCCTCGAAAGGTTCTGATCTTGGCTTAGCGAACTGACCCGCCATCCTCCCCACCTATATCTCCAACAAAATCCAAAACTTTAATCAAATTCACTACTATATTCTTTCAATCAAACAAACATAATAAGCAAAGTACAAGTGAAGAAGTCATAGGTTATTTATTTCACAAGGTCCCAAGTGACCTGTGCCTCGGCAACAGGTAAATATGCATCCAGAAGAGCAAATCAATTGTACTCACATTGACAACAGGCATTTGACCACCAAACATCAAAACAACACCCATCTGAAGCAAAATCCTGAAAGTGTCACGAATGTTGTTGGCATTAAACTCCTTGAAACTTTCCGCACAATCACCGCCTTGCAGCAGAAAAGCCTTTCCCATTGCAGCGTCAGCGAGTCTCTCCTCCAATTTCCGAGCCTCACCAGCAAATACAATCGGTGGAAACGCATCAAGCGTCCTAAGCACCAACTCAAGCTCTTCCTTATCTGCGTATTCCGGTAACTGCAACGCCCTCTTTAGTTGCCAGCTCTCGACGCTCCATTTCCCAGAACCTACATTGGTCATTGTCGGCGTCTTTGTGGTCACAACTTTTGCCGGCTGCCGCTGCGACTGCGAACAGGAGATAATGGGATTATTCGCCGGCTCGGCAGAGTGCACGGCAGCGACGCGGAGGAAGTAACTGGGATTGGTTTTTACGTCGAAAGAAGATTGGTGAGGTTTCGGAGAGACTAAGGTTGTGGTCGGAACAATGGAGGTGGCAGCAAGAGACATCATTGTGGGTGAAGTTTTTGCGTTCTTGAGAGAAATGAAAACAAAAGTATGACAGGGAATTAATGGCGTTTGATTAAGTCCCTGAAGAGAGACACAAGGGGGAGAGGAGAAGGGGTTTTATAAGGTAAGAACTTGGTGAGGGAAGAAGAGCACCGAGGAATAGGAGGTGCTTGTGTCTTTCTTGTAGACAGGTACGTGGTGGTGGCACTGGTTGTTGAGAATTGAGACACAGGGGTGTTTATGCCAATTCCATTTGTTTGAAGGTAATGTATCTTTTACTTGCGTAGTCAACTTGGCAAACGAAGCTTGGCTTCGATGGGATATGGTTGGCTAGCTTAAGAACTGCCCATATGGCCTGAATGAGTGGATATCAGATAAAATTATGTTTCGTATAAGTAAATTTAATTCCAACAGTAAATAAAACTGATGGATGGATAACGATGACTTTGGGTTTAACTTCTTTAAATATATGTTGAACGTGAAAATCTCATAAATTTTCAGACAAGCATAAAAAATAAGGAAAAAGAGATTGAAGACCTATTTCTATTTGTAGTATTTCCACAAACAATTAACTTTTATAGATTAAAAAGTTTTTCTCTAAAAATCAAAATCTTAGCTGATATGCATTAATATTGAATATGAAATGTTTATGAATATAGAGTCACTACAATGACTTAGATAAGGATAAAATAAAGATTGCATTTAATTTTATTAATTGAAAGGTCTTGATTTTGTCCAATTAACTTACCTTCACTTAAATAGTCTTAAAGCTAAAAAATTTTTATATATTCCTTCTTTTTGGAGTTAAAGATCAATTGATACTTACTTTACTTTGAAGTATGTTTTGTTTTTGCTATATTGATTCATATGATTAAGTAATTTAATTTTACTTTTTAAGTCACTAAAAATAACACGTTAGTAACAAATATATTTTATTATCATCAAAACATTGGTCGAAGAATCTACTCCATTTTTATGATGACAGAACTTATTGTGATATTAAGAAACTATGAATAAGAACTTAAGTTTTCAAATGCTAAAACAACACAACCTTACATGTTGTTGATTTTAATGATTTTTAATCTCTTGAAAATATTATAAATTATTCAAATTTTCATTCAAGCATCAAATTTAGTTAAGTGACATAAAAACGCAATCAAGTGAAAAATAAAACTATTTAAGTGAGAATTAATAGTTAAAGTTTACTTGTATATAAAAATTGAAGCATATACAATGTCATAGAATGAGTAAATATTAAAACAAACTCATAAGATAAAATCCTAAACAATCTATTAAATAGCAACATCCATCTTTCCTTTTTGGGAACAAATTTAAAAAGGCCAAAAAGCTTTACAAACTAGTTAACCTACAAAAGAGGAGGACGCCACACTTTGACAAAAGACAAAGATTTTATAGTAGCGCTCAATAAATAAATAAATGCATATGTTGAGCTATAAAGGAAGTCAAGAATCTCATTAAGGTAACTAGAATAGTGACCTTAGTAGTCTCAAAATATATCTAGCTCCCCACAAATGGTTATTAAGTAAGAAGTGGCTGGAAAGAAATTCAATAATTTTGGATACACCAACGACTCTCTTTAGTGTAGTTTATCTCTTTCGACAAACGAAGTTTCTCTCCGCCGTTCAAAGTTCTCACAAAGATTAGCTAACTAGAGAACGAATTTATGCACAGTGGTTAGCGGTGGGACAGGAGCTATTTTCCTATCGCTTTCTCGGGAGAGTTCTTAATGGAAGCCTTGGATCTAGATGAAGGACGGCTACTAATGCCAGAAGCGAACCTGCTTCCACCAGCCGATAGCTTCTCCACATTTTTGGTCATCACACACATATCAACCGTAACCGATTGTCAGTGTAATGTATTTCTCCTTGTTGGATTAGTTGAGTTCCTCTCTCCTTTAGAGTTATATTAAAAAAGAGGGAGATTATTTCGATTGCTCTTTGAACTGATCTTGATTGTTCTCTACACTGAACTTGATCTGGGAATACTTTACAAAATCTCCATGGAATCCAAACTCCCAACGCATGAGGAGGACAACAGAAACCCAATCATAACGATATATTCGGGCCATTCAGTAAAAAAGGTTCACATACACGAACGCGAAGAGGATCCTCCCCTGTAAGCATACATCCGTCCTCCCATTCAACATAGTTATAGCACAGCTGTCAGAGGACATAATAGACAAGACAAAGGGGACACAAATCTTACCTGGCCAGCCGAAGACCCAATTGAGATTGTTGAAGGGGACATAAATATAGTGCAAGGGGACTACGGGATGGGCATTGAATTATCAAACACTTTCAGGGGAAAACTTGACAAACAGTGGGAGAAGGCGGTAGTGGTTAAATTACTAGGCAGATCAATGGGATACAACCTCCTCAAATCCAGACTATAAGCACTTTGGAAACTTACTAGACCTATGAAGATAGTCGATATCAAAAACGAATCCTACCTAATCAATTTTGTTGGACTGGAAGATTACCTTCAAACTCTAACCAACGGACCTTGGATCATTGCGGGGCATGCGCTCTCGGTCCAACCATAGACACCTGATTTTCGACCATCGTCCAGTAAGATTATGTAGGTTGTGGCATGGGTTCATTTCCCTGAGTTGTTGGTGGGTCGATACCACCCCTCAATTCTGAAAGCACTCGGTAACCTAATCGGGAGGATGGTAAGGATAGACGACAACACCCAACTCTCTCAACGTGATAAATTTGTGAGGGTGGCTGTCGACATTAACATCAGCTCACCACTCCGATCTATTGTTGAACTCGACAGCGAGGTAATTAAAGTCTCCTATGAGGGATTACCGTCTATTTGTTTCTCCTATGGTATGGTTGGTCATGGAGCCTACGCTTGCCCGACCTATAACATCACCTCTCCGAACGAACTCAACCCTACCGTTGAGATGAGGATGCATTGTTGCATCCCTTTCCCGGAGCCCTACTATCCAGAGTCAAAAAGCGTGAGCGGGTTTCCTTGTAGGGTTATTTCAATAAACCCTTACTTCCTTTCGATCAATCTTTTGAATTCATCACAAAAGTGATATCAAATTTTTTTCAAAAGGTAGAAAAATGTGTTAGGAATCTATCGCTTCAAGAATCACTTCATTTGGAGGTCGGATGAAGTTGTTGCCAAAAGAATCCAACATGATTATGTCTTTAATCATTTTTTACCTATCTTGGCCCAATTGCTATAACGTTTACTACGTATGTCAGATTGACGTTATTTTTTGACGGTTCGAAAGAGCACTTCTAAATCTACAACTTTCGTGACGACTCCGAAGTGAAATTCTGTCGTTTAGACAAAGCACAGACCATGTGAAATCACACGGGTAGCCTATGTTTCTTTCAGGTTTGATTGTGCTTCTGTGTTAGGAACACACATCCAGTGTAAATATACACGACCTGACCTTGTAACCTTCGAGTTTGAAGATTTCATTTGAAGGTTCAAAACACAAATTGTGTGAATTCACATAGGCAGACTGTGTAACCCATAGGTTTGGTAATTTTTAGCATCAGGAATACATGACCTGGGTAAATATACACGGCCTGACCGCGTAACCTTCAGGTGAAAGAAAAATTTTCACCCTCCAAGACCCCTCCAATTGATCCTAAATCCATTCTAACATCCCTTTTTTCTCATAATCTCCTCAAGTTTACCCCTTCTAATACAAAACCACTTCATATCCATTTAACTACTAAACACGTCTCATTAATTCTTGAATCTCAACTCCAATGATTCATCACATACACGCTTTCCAACTCCAACATACTATTCTATCACTAGCAATAATTGGCAATCTTAACCAAAAGATAAGCACATCCATCATACTTAAACTTTAAAATAACATGGCCATACAAAAAGGAACTTCTCAAGTTCTCATTCTCATTTCTAAACACAATGAATGTTTGAATAAGCTTTACTTACATATCAACATACACATCAAACTTAATACAACTATAAAAGGATGCTCATGGGTGATATGCCTATAAAGCTATCCAAAATAGTTTCTAGCTTAGTACAAAGAATTTCTAGCTATCTTGGAGTTCCGAATGCCTTACAAGGAATGCTAATCTTCTCGGTCTGCACCTAAGGAGGGAAAATTATGGGTTGAGCTACACAGCTCAGTGGCTAATATATTTATAACCATTGGCAACGAGCCACACAATCAAACATATATAAATATTCATATAGGCATACATGTTTTGTCTTAATCCAACAATGAAATCTCAATATTCACAATTCCAATACACATCTCTTAGAACATAATGGATGTAATTTATATTGAAGCATAACACTCCAAAATGTCATTATAACTTAACACATCAAAATGTAAATGCACAAACAATTGGCTCGAGGGTTCCCTGGAAGAAAATAGAGAAACCGAAGATTACTTTGTGAACAAAACGAGTCCACTTTTCAGATCTCGTGTGCCATAAGTGGGCAGCTTGGAGAAGGCTTTATGTCGATGCGCACGTGACTATGAAACGATTCCACTCTTGCCTAAACACAATCAACTCTCATACTCAATTCATTCATTCATAATTTCATATTCTTATACTTTTTCTTTGTACAAAAATGCGATGACACAATTCGATGGCATAACATGATCATAATAACAATTTAATCATATCAGAATTTCATACATCTTTCAATGCATAACATAACATAAAACACATGATAGCAATTCACAATTCATCAATTCAAGCATATACATACACATATATGCACATTGCTCATTTATACAATAACCATAAATATTTTACCCACCTTATAACTCTTGAAAATCCAAACTCAATTTGGCCCTTCCTTTTGCTCTTGGGTAGGTTGTTATTGATTTCCTAAGACAACCAAAATTATAATTCAATTCCAATTCAAATGGAAATCTCCCAAATTTCCATAATCACAACAAAATGAAATTAACACAAATCAAGTTCAAACTTAACCTACCCATAACCCATCTAGGTTAGAAAACCCAAAACCTAACTTAGAAACCCTAAGAATCAAATGGGTCTCTCAAACCATCTTCTTCCACATTCATTCCCAACACAAAAAC
>JANSVA010000006.1:9642627-9655797 GCA_025504915.1 Erythroxylum reticulatum
GGCATACATGTTTTGTCTTAATCCAACAATGAAATCTCAGCATTCACAATTCCAATACACATCTCATAGAACATAATAGATGTAATTCATATCGAAGCATAACATTCCAAAATGTCATCATAACTTAACATATCAAAATGGAAATGCACAAACAATTGGCTCGAGGGTTCCGCGGAACAGAATAGAGAAACCGAAGTTTACTTCGTGAGCGAAATGAGTCCACTTTTTGGATCTTGTGTGCCATAAGCAGCCAGTCAGGAGAAGGCTTTATGTCAACATGTATATGACTACAAAACAGTTCCACTCTTGCCCAAACACAATCAACTCTCATACTCAATTTAATCATTCACAATTTCATATTCTCATACTTTTTCTTTATACAAAAATGCTATGACACAATTCAATAGCATAACATGATCATACTCACAATTTAACCATATCAAAATGTCATACGTCTTTCAATGCATAACATAACATAAAACACATCATAGCAATTCACAATTCATCAATTTAAGCATACACATACACACATATGGACATTGCCCATTTACACAATAACCATAAATATTTTACCCACCTTATAACCCTTGAAAATCCAAACTCAATTTGGCCCTTGCTCTTGCACTTGGGTAGGTTGTTCTTGATTTCCTAAGACAACCAAAATTCTCATTTAATTCTAATTGAAATGGAAATCCCTAAAATTTCTATAATCCTAACAAAATGAAATTAACTCAAATGAAGCTCAAACTTAACCTACCCATAGCCCATCTAGGTTAGAAAACCCAAAACCTAGCTTAGAAACTCTAAGAATCAAATAGGTCTCTCAAACCATCTTCTTCCACATTCATTCCCAACACAAAAACCCATTTTCTCTAGTTCCTTTTTCAAACCAAACAAGAAGAAAATAACATGGAGCTTACCTTAACAAGATGATTCTTCTTCTTTTCCTTCTCTCTTCTCCCACGATTTTTCTTTATCTTTTGCTCTCCCATGTTTTTCTCTTTTCCTCTCTATTTCACGTTGCTTTCTTCTCCTTCTTCTGAGTTTAAGACACACTTTAGCTTATTCTTCCAAAATTGCCCCTCACTTACTTGGACTTTCCCAGTTTGACCCTTCTTTTGTCTTTTATGTCTCTAACCCATCAATCCACTTAACACCACATTAATTCTAACTAAGTCCCAATCTTTCCATCAAATTTTCAATCTTTATTCATACCTACTAAATAAATGACTGAATTCTAAAAAAATTATTCAACAAACAAACAAACATAAATAAATAATTAAACAGTTAATAAGAAATTTAGAAAAATATCAAGATCCAATATGCATGGACTCACTAAACCCAGACAAGACGAACCGGTGGCCACTTCTACAACGACGATGTACAGTCTGTGGATCCAGATTCAAAGGAGAACACGCAGACCTCCAACCTATGCAATGGCTATCGGAAGTGACAGGCGAGGCCACACTCAACACGAACCAGCACAGGGCTCGAGGTATGAGCCACTAATTGACGTTGATAGTGGAACGTTGATGGAAGCAGAACGCTTAGAAACTGAAAATCAAAGAAGGGAGAAGACGGTAGCTAACATCCATCCCCAAACCCGCCTTCAACCTACCCTGCATAACACTGCTCAAGCACTTTTTATAACCAAGCCACAAGATCCTAGGCCAAGCAGGTCCACTCACCACCAAATTTTAGCCTGACCACCATCTGCTAGCCCACTGCCCACACTAGCCCAGCCCAAGCCACTCTAGCAAATTAAAGATATGTTAAAGACGATAGATTCGAACACACGATCCACGCCTCAACACGTAGCCATAACCATCCCATCACATTCTGAACTATTAATACAAGACCACTCCGTCACGCGAGAAATGCTCGAGGATGAAGGATGTAGAATTATGGAGGAAGATATGAGAATTGATAATTGTACCCTCATTTCCTAACCATCGCTTAATGAACATATTTTACCACCATCCAGGCTACCTGATAACAATAAGGAAATGATGGAAGAGGATGCATATGCTTTTGTGCAGGATACCCAAATGGAGGAGACTCCACAAATTTTATAGACAAACCTATCCCAGGTTGTGGAGGAACAAACAACAAACACTCATGATCATTAGTGTTTACTTAAATTTTTATCCTTTGATATGTCCATTTTCATCTAGAACTGCTAAGGGGATGGAAGTCAATCCTTCAGGCCCATTTTAAAGAACTACATTTGGATCCATAAATCCCTACTTGTAGTACTGTTGGAACCAAGAATTAGCAAAACTCGAGCAATGAAGGTTATTAGAAGTCTGGGTTTTAATCACTCTTTTCGAGTTGAAGCAAAAGGATTTTTAGGAGGCATCTAGTTACTGTGGAATGCTTCTATATCCGTTCACATTCTTTTAGCTCATTGATAATTTGTGCACGTGAATATCGAGTGGGATCATACTTCCTCTGATTTCACAGCCATTTACGCTAGCCCCCAGACTGCCCTTCAACATTTCCTATGGAATTCTCTGAAAAAAAATTGCTAAAATCACCACTAAACCTTGGCTCTCGGGAGGCAACTTTGCCAAGCTTGAGAATAAGGATAAACGCAGAGGGTCTAAGCTACAGTCCATAGTCAATACCAAATTTTGAGATTATATTCAATGCTATCAGCTTCAAGATTTAGGATACATCGAACCCAGATATACTTGGAGAAGAGGCCAGATTCTCGCACATCTTGATCGTGTTTTCTGCTTGACCTCCTGGCAGTCCGCTTATCCGAACACTTCAGTTACCCATCTGCCTTTTTTGAAGTCGGATCATTTCCCCCTTATGGTATCTGTACAACAACGCATGCATTCTACTTGGACCACCAACTCTTCTAATGCAGGTTAGCTTTAGTTAATTTGTCAAAGAGAACTGGAAGCCTACTATGGAAGATTTTAGTGGATAGCTCAAACACTTTATAGAACAATTACAAATTTGGACCCCGGATAATTTCAGTAACATCTTTCATAAGAAAAAGAGACTTATGGCTCGCCTAAAAGGGATTCAACACAAGTTAGAAGCTAAAGAATCAGAGTCTCTTCAGGACATGGATCAACATCTTTGTAAGGGGCTAGAACAAGTCCTTTTCCAAGAAGAACTATACTGGCATCAACAATCGCGTTGTCAATGGATAGGCCATGGAGATCAAAACACCAAGTTTTAGTATGCAATAACAACTACCAGAAGGAGGCGAATGAGTGTGACTTCATTGAAAGATGAAAAGGGTTGCAGGGTGTCAAACATAGACAAAATCAAGAGCATCGCAACACAATTTCTCGAGAAACTATATACAAAAGATCTACAGACGACTCAGGCCTTCCCTACCAAAGGATATTTTCCTTAGCTCTCACACACGACATTAAATGCCTTGTCAAATCTTATCAGCCCTGAGGAAATAAAATTAGCCTTTTTTGAGATGGAACCGAACAAAGCTCCGAGATATGACGGATTCACTGCCTTATTTTATCAATCACAATAGGAGATAGACGGACCAACGCTAACGTCTTTTATCCAAAAAATATTTCGACATGAAAAATGGGAATCTGAGATAAACCTCACTATCATGGTTCTCATACCAAGACCAAGACTCCCATCCCCCACGTCGATCACTCAATTCAGGCCCATAGCGTTATGCTTTGTGATTTACAAAGCCATCACTAAAACTATCGTCAACCAGCTTAAATCTCACCTAGACGACCTGGTGGATCCCACTCAATGCCTCTTTGTTCCAAGTCCAAGAATTTATTCACACCATGAAAAGGAGAAAAGGCAAAAAAGGGATCTTGGCGATTAAAGTAAATCTAGAAAAAGCTTATGATAGACGTTCTTGGGATTTCATCAAAAATATGTTGCACGAAGCTAGACTGTCAGACTCTCTGATAAACCTTATCTTAAAATGTATCTCCTCGATCTCAATGCAAGTGATCTGGAATGGTGATCTCAGCAAACCATTCTTTCCCACGAGAGGTATCAAACAGGGAGACTCCATTTCACCCTACATCTTCGTCCTCTGTATAGAACGCCTGGGTCACTTGATTAACACTGCAGTGTCCCTAGTGAAATGGAAGCCTATCAAATTAAGCAGACAAGGGCCTTCTATCTCACACATGTTCTTTACAAATGACCTAATTCTTTTCGCAGAAGCTTCCATAAACTAGGTACAGGTGATTCGAGACATTCTAAACACTTTTTTTGCAGCCTCGGGTTAATAAATCATTCAGGACAAATCATGATGTTTCTTCTCCAAAAATAGTCACCACTCTAAGACTCATTTGCTCAGCAGAGATTTAGGCTTTAATCAAACGCAAGATTTGGGACGTTATTTAGGAGTGCCCATCCTGCATGGAAGAGTTAACAATAAAACCTATTAGCATATACTGGATAAGGTCTAACAACGCCTATCTAGATGGGCGGCCAACCTTCTATCACTCACAGGGAGGACCACCTTGTCTCAAGCAGTCATAGCGGCCCTTCCCATCTATACTATGCAGACGATTCATTTACCTCGTAAGTTCTGTGACAAGTTGGAGAAAATTATGCAACAATTCTTGTGAAATTCCAGTAATGGCACGCGGAAGTTAAATTTGTTCAATTAGGATACAGCCTGCCAGCCCAAAGAAGCGAGAGGGCTCGACATTAAAAAGATTAGAGAAATCAACGACGCCTTACTTATAAGACTAGGGTGGTCCTTAATCTCTAAACCTCAAGCGATATAGGTACAGATCCTCTCTGCTAAGTACAACTTTCATGCTGGTACCACACCCATCGAACTAAAAGCAATTGGTGATTCAATGGTTTGGAAGAGTATTAAGGCTACCTTGCATCTTATTCTTCAGGGGTTGAAACGGAGAATTTGTGATAGAGTTAGGGCCTGTTTTTGGCTGGATCCTTGGGTCAAAAATCTAGGGCCTCTTATAGCTTATACAACTGAGCCTTTCCCACCTTCAGACTTAGATTAACGGACACAACATTTTGTGGACACTGAAGGAAAATGGAACTTGGAAGCATTCACCCTCCTTCTCCCTCCTTCAATTTGCTTGTCTATAGTAGGGATTCTACCTCCCAAGGCCTCTCTAGGTCCCGACAAATTAATCTAAGGTATTTCGGTAACAGGGCAATTCACCACAGCTTCAACCTATTCTTTGATTATGCACCACGAGGAAAGGCCTTCCAACTCTTTATGGAAGATAATATGGCAATGGAAGGGGCCGCAAAGGATTTGATCATTCCTATGGCTCTCGTGCACGACCATTTACTGTTCAATCAATAGTGAGTTCACAGACATCTAACCACTGATGTAGCTTGCCACTACTGTCATTCTAAAGAATCCTCACTTCATATAATGCGAGACTGCATACGGGCCCACACCTTATGAAATGCATTTCCCTACTCAGGTCATCACTTCCGACTTCTTAACCCTGCAAACCCTGGAGTGGATCCAGATTAACCTCCAAACTCATCGAAAGGTAAGGGGCCTGGATTGATCAATAATTTTCAGAATGAATTGTTGGTTCCTATGGTCTTGGAGAAATAGGGCCCTATTTGAGGCACAATTCTCTAGTGCAGATTATTTTGAAGTATGTCCATCAAATCAAAATGGCATCAGGATGGCAAGAAAGAGCCCACACTGGAATTCAGACTCGGAATGAACAACTTATCGATTGGAGCAAATCTCCTTCTGAATGGGTCAAATTGAATATAGATGGACCATGAAAAAGTTCATCCTTTATGGTTGCAACAGGAGGCCTTCTTCGAGACAACTCAGGTGCCTAGCTTGGAGGCTTTATACACAATATAGGACGATGCTCTCCTACCTCAACAGAACTCTAGGAGTTCTATCTGGTCTTAATCTTGCATGGAAAAGGGGATATCACAAGATTGTCTTAGAAGTGGACTCGTTAACAGTTATGCACATTCTGTCTTCCCTATATATGCATTCAATGTCCCTAGATCCCCTGGTCCTCAGCATTAACGAGCTCTTTACCTAGAACTAGGTCGTTCGACCATGCCATATTCATAAGGAGGGAAATCGGTGTGCAGACTGGCTGTCCAATTTTGCAACTCAGTTTGAGCTTGGGAGTATTTCTCTAGCACATACACCCGTAGGGTGCATCTCAATCATTTTAGAGGATATGTCGGGAATTTGTTTCCCACGACTAGTTTTGTAATTTTTCGATTTTTCTTCCCTTTTATGTAAAAAAATTGAGAAGTGGCTGGAGGTTGTAGAGGTCTACTTGACAGACCTACCTCATGATTGATGCCCTCATCTTCGAAGTACAATTCTTGTGTATAAGTCTCAATAAGTGATGGTGCTACATCCTCGGGGATCTGTACCTTAGCCTCATCATCATGCTCAACTACAAGCTCATGTCTCCATTGAGGCTTAGTCATGTTACCATTTTCCAATTGACTTTTATGTACTTAAGAGAAAAAGAATGCATAATGCTTATATAATTTACTAGAATTCCCTTTTATTTTGATATAAATATATTTAATTAGTAAAATATAATTGAGTTTTATATCAAAAGATGTAAATTGGATATAAGTTTAAATTTCAACTGGCGAAGCCACTGAATCATGGAAGAAGTTTAAGACAACATCTAATGATGGAATACTTTAAAAAATAAGACATGTGAATGATCTATTAAAAACTAGTGAAAACAAATGTCAGTAGAAGACTTCAATATATTCATTGGTGTTTTTCTATGTTCTTATTCTTGAGGTAAAAATAAATTTGTAGATAGGATTATCTTATCTAATAGAAAGATGCACTAACTTTTAAGAAATTATTTATAGATTAGACATCAAAATTCTTCCTTCAAAATTTTTATAGGAATATCTTCCTTGAAAATTCTTCTCTCTTTTATGGTAGTTTATGCCTTGCTTGAAAATTCTTCTCTCTTTTATGGTAGGTTATGCTTTGCTTTCTTCACAATTGTAAGCAACTAACTTAATTCTTCTATAACTTCTCAAAAAACATTCAAAACACTTGTAAAAGAATCTATTTCTTTTATATTTAAGGAATAATGAATGTTGGCTCCAAAACTTATGTCATCTAATTCAATTTTTCTTTCCTATTTATTATTTTTGACTGTTTATATTTGTTACAACCTTTTTAGATAATTATTTTGATTTATTAAATAATGGTAATCTTGTTTATTTTCCAAATAGTTACTTTCTAATTAGAACATCATATTCGTACAAGTTTGATCATTCTAATAATTATAGTAAATAACATAATTTATTATGGACGAGTCTCAATTTATGTTATGAGAATACACAATCTAATTTAAGTAAATTAATTTAAGTAAATTGAGGTTATATGTTTACTTACTAGAATTGTTGGTCTCTTTCTTTCTTAAAGCTATTAATAAATTAAAGACCTAGGTCTAGTAAGGATTTTATTAACAAGAGAATTAATTAAGAAGTTTAACAGAAAAACCAAATAGAGATAGGTTGTTAGATATTGTTAATATCCATAACCAACATATCTATAAATAAATGATATTATTATTGTATTAGTGATCAATTGTGAAATCAAAACTAAACTTGATCCTTTGGTTAGCAGTTACTATGCTATCATTAAATATGATTTGTTTTTCTCTTTTTTATTTTAATTAAATCATTTTAGTTTAAATTTATAAGAATCCTCTTTTCATGTTATTATTCTATATAGAAATAAATCAACCATTATCTTTACAGATATAACCCTATTAATCGTTACAAACATAATATTTTTAAAGTAGGAACTTTAATTTTACTAGATTTGATCACTATCAAAATTTAGCATTATTGTTAGGGATTATTGTCTTTAATAGATATATTTCTTTTTAATTTATTTTTTATCAATTCATTTAATGATCTTGAATAAAAATTATGGCCAAAGAAAGCACTTTGAAGAAATTAGATGAACCAAACTTCAATCAACAACTAGTGTCTAATGAATATCTAAATCTTGATGTAGCTTTTGAATTAAAATCTAGTCTTATTCATTTACTTCCTACTTTTCATTCTAGGCCAAGATTCTCATTGCATCTTAAAGAATTCCATGTGGCATATTTAAGAATGAAACCTATTGCAAGCCTTTCCTTTCCTACTAGGCAATGAAACTAAGAATTGACTTTAATATTCACCTTTGGTTTCTATTACCATATAGAATAAGATGAAAAAGAAAATTTTGAATAAAGCTTCATGAGTGACTAGCATTAGGAAAGACATATACGGAATAAAATAGTTCAATAAAGAGAATCTATATGAGTATTGGGAAAGTTCAAACAACTTTATGCAAGTAACCCTCAACAATAGATTTTTTATCAACTTCTTTTCCATTATTTTTATAAGGGATGATTGATCTATTTACATGTGCATATAATTGATTAAAGTAAGTTATAAAGTCTACAACATTCTAAAGTATCAATTCCACAAGGACTATAACAACTAAAGTTTATTATTCTCGCCAAAAAATAAAACTAATATAATTAAGATTTAGGAAAATAACTAAATTACTAAACTAAAAAAAGAGAATTAGTTATTGAAAAGCAGTTAATATAACAAATGCTAAGGTTTTGGAGTTCATGTATGGGGAATTCTAATTATCACATAATAATTGATTATCAAATTTTAAATAAAAAGTAACTTAAATTATCTATATCTTTGCTTAAGGGATACTGGAGTATCCAATTAAGAAATTACTGCCTTTGCAACACCTAATTAAACTCAATAAGCTTAATTAATGTATTGGTTAGTACCTTTGTATGGGATACATATATCTCTAAATCTAGACTTTTTTAACTTCCAATGTATATGTTATGCTTCAAACCTTTTAGTTTTTCATGTAATCTCTAAGATTGAATCTATAAAGTACATAAATCTAACAATAAAATCAAAGAGAATAAATTCAACCAAACTAATAATTAATTATACAATAATAATGGAATATATAGCATAAACTGCATTTCCTAATTAAAAATTTATCTACTAAACATCATAAAAATAAAATATACAAATTAAAAAAATCTTATCATCAAAGAAAGGAAAAAAGAAAAGAAAGAGACATAAAATATGTCCTAATTGCATCCAAGTTGAGGTGGATCTCCATTCTTGCTCCCAATCCTTCCTTGATGTTAAAAAACCCTAAAAATTTGAATTAATGAAAAATGGTTGCCAAAAGCCTATCACAAGCTCTTTCCACTTCAAAAATTGCTTTAAAGGGACTATAATATGATCATTAATAGACTAGTATTACATAATAGATCACTAAGTTCATTGAACTTGTTATTCCATATATTCTTAGATTTACATTATGAGGTTGACACACTTCCCAAACCAATGATGGTTTCCTTTTAGAATGAAAATAATATGTGAATAGTTTGCAGTTGAAATTGGTTTCACTCCTACATTTGGTACTAGTTTGTTACTACTTTATTACCTTCCAATTTCTAATATCTTCATGCTTGAGTTGATTTTAATGCCTTCTACAAAGTTTTTGTCTATCATATTAGCTTTGAATTGACTCTATTGTCTCCTAAATTTTCTACTATAGAGAAAGTTTCGCTTAAATATGAAATCTTGCCTTAAATTATCATTTATAAGACAATGAACTATGCATAAAAAACATAATATACTCCATATAAAACAAGTTATAAAGATACCAAATTATTAGCCACAAAATAAGTTATAAAGATACTAAATTATTATTTAATTTAGCCCTTAAAAACATGCAACTTATGGACTTATTATGGGATTATTAACACTGGATAGGAATATGATATATTTATAGTAGGTAGATGCATGTTAGTGTATTAAAGTGCTACTGAAGTAAGGATTTTTATTTTTAATATGGTTATCAATTCAATAGTCTAATAATATATATGAGTACTTTCTAAGAAAAACTAATGAGGTGAGTACTTTGATTGGAGACAAGTTACATAATTTCTCCTTTTCTTACAAAAGCTTTTTTATAAGTGATATATAATAATAAAAAGATTTTACTATAATTATTCTATTTTGAGTCATCCAACTGAAATGTGTAGTACAGTTTGGGATGGATCTAATGAAAAAGTCAACATCTTTAGAGGATTACTAAACTTAACATAAAGTAATTATGACCCATATTCAAATATATACAATATCTAATGGGGGGATCATCTTAATTTCAGCTATGGAGCAAAGACTCTAAGTTTCCAATAACAACATTAAGCTTGACAACTAGCTTCACCACCACATTCATCCTTAAAACCAAGAATGGCTCTAGATAAAATTATTAAAACACTTACAACTAACACATAACAATTTCAATTGGAAGCAAGAATATGCATTCAAAACTTAAAGCACTAGGTAAATTAACTGGTGACTTTTCTAAATTGATTGAAGTCTCATTGCTAAGTAAATTACACTAAAAAGCCATCGTTAATTTAAAGCAGAATGTTAGTCCAATAACTTTGAGAAATGGAAAGGAGCTTTTCTACTAATAGATTACTAGGTTTTTCTCCTAAAAATTGGAGTTAAATTATAAGTATTATCTTTTTCTATATGAAGTTATAAAAATTAGTAGAAAAGCCTAGTAATCTATTTAAGTAGAAAAGCTCTTTTCCATTTCTTAAAGTTATTGGATTTAAGGATTTGGGTACTTAAGGGTTGTAAAGAGATAATTGTATATATCATGCTAATATCAAAAGGACAACCCATTTATACATAAGCACAAGAAACTACCGCAGGAAGTTTCTTCGCCTTTAGGAGAATTTCAATACCAATTAAACCCACTATGATGGAAAGAGTGAATAAAGAGGTATGATAGATGACAATATGGTATCTCCAATTTCAAATAGTAAGTGGATAAGTCTATTGTAAGTCAGTACAAAGAAAATATGTATAAGTAATTAAAAACTGAGATGGTAAGTAGGAGGCCTCCCAAGTTCAAAACAGGTGCTAGGTTTATACTAACTATAGGAAATTAAATAAATTAGCTAGAAAAGATCACTCCCATCTACATTTTATTAACCAAATGCTCAAAAGATTGGTTAATTAATCTCATTAGTATTTTCTTAATGAATATTCAAATTTGTAGTTCGAGTAAGAGGACTTATTAACATTACATGTAGCATACACGTGGATGTCACATTCTTGTCATAGTGATATGACATATTTATGTGACTTTTATTAGACCCATATCGCTATATATGTCTTTATATACTAATGTATATATGTGCATGTCATTTCACTATCATACTGATGTGGCATGCTATGTTTGCTTTTGTGTCAACACTATTAATGGAAAGGAATTGATTAGGAAAGTCACTAGTGTTAGAGAACTTGATTAAAAAATTAAAGGTACTCAACTAGAAAAGAGAGTATAGTAAGAGGACCAAAAGTATCATAATCCTAACTATGCACAAAATTAATTTTTTTAATTATAAAATTTACATTTTATGGTAGATCAAGGTGTTATTTTGAGATATGTAGTATTTTAAGGGAATTGAAGTTTATAATCCAGGCTAGATGTCACCAAATTCTTTAAAAAGGAGCTTTAGTATTTTCTTAAACATGCAAGATTCTATTGACATTTTATCATGGATTTTTTTGAAGTTAACTTAACCATTATACTAATTACACTAAAAATGATCTTTTAATTTTATAAGGCATGAAAGGTGTCATCCAATAAACCCATAAAATTGTTGATTTTAGCTCCAATTATGTAACCGGCAAATTGGAGACTACATTTTAAAAGTAACCATACTGTTGATACCATTCTTGCATAAGGGAGAGTTCTTATGCAATATAATTTTACGTCAAGAAATCTTGATTATTTTTAATGCAATTATTCACATAGAAATGTCCTTATCGTTTTCTTAAGTCTTTTAAACATATTCCTCTTGTATTTAGCCTAAACTTTTAAATAAGTAGTACTTTCCTCTTAGTGATTTAACTTAAGCTTTTCCTTATTTAGCCTAAGTATTTTCTTGTAATGACTTGTTTGATTTATTATTTTATTGTCTTCTTTCTTATGTATGTACTTACTTATTTTACTTATTTTATCTTTTATTTTTACTATTTACCTTATTCTATTTTATCATCCTAAAACATTAATTGATGATTTTTCTGTAGTTTAAAAAAGATAAGAGGAAAGAGTGGTAGTAAACACCATGTTAGTAATAACCCGAATTTATAGAAACATTATTCTTAAAGTTCAAAGTACTTTTATTATTTATTCTTTTTTGATTCATATGCTTAAAAAGGACGTTGTGATTTTAGGAAAGATGAGTTATTTCACTCAACCTTATTTTATAACTCGTATGTGTTTTCTTAAGTATGTAAATACTATTAAAGAATGGGTAATCTAAGTCACACGTATCAAATTTCAATTACTCCTACAATTGTATATGAAATATTTGATACATGGAATATTGATTTTATAGACCCATTTTCTTATTCTTTTAGTAATGTGTATATTATTATTCCTTTGGATTATGTTTTAAAGTAGGTGGTAGCTAAGTTTACCTACTTGATAATGCTAAAGTTTTTGTAGATTTTGTTAAGACTCATATTTTTGTTAAGTTTGGTATGCTAGAAGCAATAATTTGTGATTAATGAACTCATTTCTATAACTAAGTGGTAGAGGATTTTTAAATAAATATAATGTCACATAACAAATTTCTACCATACATTATTAACAAACAAGTAGATAAGTTGAGTAGCCCAATATAGAAATCAAGTCCATACTAAAGAACACATTTAACCTAAGTAGAAAATATTAGAGCGTGAGACTTGATGATGTACTTTAAGCTCATCACACAACATATAAGACCAATATAGGTATGCCTCTTTATTTTTTGATATTTCATAAACTATGCCATTTTACTATTGCATTAAAACATAAATCATATTAGGAGATTAATCAATATAATATACAGATAGATGAAGCAAATGTAAACAAAGTTGTAATTATAAGAATTGAAGGAAATTCAAACTGATGCCTATAATCATTCACAAATTTATAAGGAAAAGGATAAAGCTTTCCATGATAAAATGAATTCAAGAAAGAATTCTTTTGTTGGTTAAAAAGTTCTTTTTTATTGAAGATTTAAATTATCTCATGGTAAGTTACATTTTTTATAGGCTAGTCCTTTTTTTGTTACTAAC
>JANSVA010000006.1:9662498-9707442 GCA_025504915.1 Erythroxylum reticulatum
TTAGGCGATATCGGTCGGATCCAACTCATGTGATATCGACTCAGGAGATTGAAGTCTCTAGTAATCTGAGCTATATAAAAGAACCAGTTAAGATAATTGGCTATCAGAATAAAGGAACCGAGTGATTCCAATGGAGAAATTCCTTTGGAAGAATCACTTGAGTGAAGAAGCCACATAGGAAATGGAGGAGCACATGAGAAATCAGTACCCCTACCTATTTGATCATTCAGGTAAGAATTTTGAAGACAAAATTTTTGTTAGGAGGGGAGAGTTCTAACATCCCGATAACCATGTTAAGGCTAGAGTAGTAATTTATGACAAAGTATTATGAAATTAGGAAAATGCCATCATCCATATGTTAATTGTGACATACATATTTATTTTGCACATTCATATGATTGTACATGCCTTAATTGGCATTTCCGGGTAAATTTGATTTTTAAGCAGAAATTGTGGATTAAATTGGAGTGTATTAATTATGATTTGGCAATTTTGGTATAATTAGATATTTTGAAATTTTTGGTGAATTATTTAAGCTGAAAATTTATTTGGTGATAATAGTTATTATTTTAGAATTTTTGGTGAATTATGGATTAATTATCTTGAAAATTAAATTTGGCGTGTATTAGAATTTATTTCGCATTTTTGTAGACATTCCAGATATTTTGGAGATTTATCAAAAAAATTGAGGTATTTTAGACTAGGAAAAACATTGAAATAAAGGATAAATAGAAGTGTGACAATTGTATTAGAAATTAATTGACAAATGGACAAATTATGAAGTGACAAATGGATCTATTAATGTGTGACATGTGGACAAAGAAGAGTTTAGTGACAATTGGTAGCCTTCCTTGAAGTACACTTGTAATGCATGCAACTCTTCCTTGGAGACATGTATCAAGCCTTAAGAGAGACACCTAGTCATTAGGAAAAGAAGGTTTCTGCAACTCTTCCTTGGTTCTACCGAAAACTTAGAGACCTCCCTTCTTCTTTGTTTGCTTCACCCAAACTCTCCACCATCAAACCTCTCTTCTTGGTCATTTACGTATTTTGGCTTTTGGTTGAATTACCAACTTTTTACCTTACAAAACAAGAGCTGAATCAATCCAATCCATTAAGGGTTTTCAAATGTATCTCTCTCTATCCTAGACTCTCTCCACAAAAAATTTGATAAATTATGGAATTTTGCTAAAGTATAAACCAAGTAAGTAATGCTTTAAGTTTTATGATGGTGTAAATGATTTTTGTTGAGGTTTTAATGTTTGTAACTGAATGCATGCATGTATGGTGTATATTTTCATGCTTTTGGATTGCTGCATACATAAATGGTGTTGATGCATGTGTGGGTGGTGAAAGAAGATGCAAATTCGGTGATATGATTAACAACATGAAGGATTATAGTCATTGCAATAAGATATATGCAGTATTTTACTGAACATACATCTGTATTTAAAGCATAACTTGATCTATGAATATCTAAATTGGATGAAGTTTGATTTAAGATAAACTAAATACATAGAACTACATTTTCATGAAATAATATAATTCAAAATATGTCCTTAAGAGTCTGAAAATTTGGCTTGAAGTTGAGATTGGTGTTCTAATGAGGTATGAAAATAGTCTACAGATTTTTGTTATAACTTGAATGATACTGAACCAAAATGCATGAAATTGTTGTCATTGAACACTTAAGACATTGTGGAAAAAAATTTTAGTGGAAGGTATTGCTTAAATACCTCATTGTCTAGGTCAAAATGGTCATACAAATCTGACCCGAAATCTACTTAAGATAAAAATCTGGAAATTTGATAGGTTTCATAAATGATATTATGAAGTTGAAGAGGTTTAATAAATTGAAAAATGCTTCAGTGTTTTCATGATATCTTGGTTTGTATATGTTAAAATGATTTGATTCTTCATTCATATTAAATTAGAGACTTATGGATACAACTTTCTTGAAGAAGTTGACTTGAAATTCTGTCTATAAGAATTTCAAATTTTGGCTTGAAATTGAGTATTGATTGAGGTTGTAGCACTACCAGGGACAGAAATCATATCCTGTCATTATTGAATAAACTGTATTGATGTAAGCTGAATTAGACTACAGTGTCTTCACCTAAGTTGTATCTTATTCTCTTAGCTTTATATTGGTATAAAGTTTATAATTTTTGGATATCTGAGCTGAAAGATATGAGTTGTACAATTAGAGGGTATGATCATGTACTAGCCAAAAGTTCAAATGTGCACAGTTTGTGGTATTTTGTTCAAAACTCATAGAATACTGAATCAAATTGGATGATATTAGATTCATTAGAAACTTAAGACATATTTCAACAATTTTTTAGAATAAAGTGTTGATTAATTTTTCCATTTACTTTATCATATTTAGTATGCAAAATTGACTTGTATGTGTATTAAAATAACATTCTGAAGTGGTCAGTGAAATTATGAAATTGTTTTGACATTGTTTTGTTTTGGTCTAATTATAAATATACATGGTATTAATGAGGGCTTTGATATCTGAATGAATTGTTGATAAGGATCACAATAAAGTACCCCGGAATTTTTAGTGAACATGCATTGTGCATATTGTATATTTAAGTACATGTGCATAAAGGAATTCTTACATTAGTGCAAAAAATGTAATATATTGTAAACATGTTGTGTATGTATTAAAGGAGCACATCGGATGCCAGTCGGACATTGTCGGACCATCTAGGAAATAGATTTTTTAAGCATACAATGAGTCAACCTAGATGATTTCCTAGGATTGATTTGATTTGAATTTAATTTGATTTGTTAAACTTCCAATATTATTGAATTGTTTGTGAGTTGTTTCTAGATTTTGGACCTGAGATCCGAGGAGTTTAATAGTTGGGCATGTATTGGGAGTGTTTTGATTTGATATGAATTTGACATTTGATCCTCAAACAAAGTTGAATGCCGAACTTAGGTCCAATGACTATGGATAAACTTTTTCTGAGCATTTGTATAAGATTGTGATATGTGATGTATTCAGTATTGGATGCATTTCATAAAATACATGCTCAAATAAAGGTGTTGTGACTTGAGTAGCTAGTTTAAAGCGCTTCCACATAGAGCTTTGCTCAATGATATATGTTCTACACGTAGATCTATGCTTCGTGATTCTGTTCTAAGTAGACCCTATGGACCAATATTTGTATAAGTATGTGATAGCCACTTAGTCACAATAAAAAGAACAAATGTGAGTCTCGTGCATATAACGTTCATATAAGATTGAAATTCATGAATGATTTGCAAAGTTGTAATGAGTGACCATATGTTATGCTATGATGTGTGAGTATCTAAAAATTAATTATATGTTCTGAATGAATATTTGTGATATATGTGATGTGTATATGTAATCCGGTGAATTCATCAATGATGGTTCACTCATTAAGTTTGTAAAACTCATCAAAAAATTACAATGTGGCTTTTCAAGTACGAGACAGGAGACCTAGTTCCTTAGTCAAGACTTAAGGAATCTTTTGGATAGAGAAATGGCTCAGAGGTTTGTCAGCTGACACCAGAAGTGATATAGTTTCGGTTATTTTTGTAGTTTTCCTAGAACCTGTATAAGGTTTTGTAAATTTTTGTTTGATGGAAACAATGTAAGCTTTATGAATGAATGAAGAGAATGGTTTAAAAATTTAGTGACTTTCGAGTATGTTAGATGATGCCATGTGTAAGTTGCATTTGTTATTGCTCCAACATACCATTTCATAGATTATGTACTTGAATGTCCTTCGCGTATTCGGGTATTTACCTTATGATAGTGGGATGTTGCATTTTATCCTTGGAAAATAACTTCTCTTTAATAGGTAGTCATAAAATGAAAGAGATTTTAAGCATATTTAAATCAGACCGCCTTGTACCCAAGAACCTTACGGTTGTCGACATAAATTATTAGTGTGAGTGTCTAATGGATTCCTTAACCATATGACCTTGTCCCTATTGGTGGAATTAAAATAGAAAGTAGAGGGAATTCTAAGAAATTCCTTCTTACAATGCTTACTAATAATGTATTTATTCTCTTCCAATACTTCTTTAACTGAAGACGAATTAGGAATTATGCCCCTCAATGTAGGAAAATGAGTGTCTAAGGTACTCTAATCATCTTACCAAAAGTTAGTGTCTGCATTTAATCATAACTCTCCTTTCCTTATAATTTTAAGTTATGTAGTAAATTTCCAAGAGTTATGGCCTTTTGGAGACATAAAATATAAATTTTAAGTCTTTAGGTAATGGATGTGAACCTATTTAGGACAAGATAATTCATTATTAACCAAAATCTTCCATATGCTCTTTGCCATATGAATTTTATTGCTCAATTTAATGGGTAATATATTAAGACATCCTACCTTTTTAGGTACACCAGCATTATCCTATTTTACTTTAGCAACATAAACTCTTCTTATATCTCTGGACCCAAAAAAATTGTTAAGCAACTTCTTTATTATTTTAGTCATTCTCTTAGGGAACATAATATGAGAATAGTAGTAAATCTACATTAAATCGAGCATAAAATTGATTAATTACACTCTACAAGTGAAGGATATACTCATTTTACACCAGTAATTGATCCTCTTATAGATTCTTTATATAAGGGAAAAGAATTCTCTATATGATGGCCTTTTATAGGAGATGGGAACTCTTAAATCAATGAAAGGGAGTTGTTTAGCTTGAGGCCCTATTAAGTAAAAGATCTAAAGAGAAAAGTAAGAAGTATTTAAAGGCATAACACTTTTGTTTATTCATTTCCAAAATAAAGATTTCTTTGAAGCTCTTAATAGATGTAATTAAAGCACTTATAAAATGAGGATTAACTTTCAATAAAAGTAAAAGATCATTTGAATAGGAAGGACTATAGATTTTGAGTTACTTACACTTTAAGTGGTATTTGAATTTCTTTTCTAAAATTATTAGATGAACAATGAGTCCTAAAAATACTTCTATATTTGAAGTGAATAGCTAAGCGGATAAAAGGTCCCCTTTCCTTAATCTTTTAGCACCCTTGACGAGCTTAGTGGGTTTAAAGAGTGTTAACATTTCTAGGCAAACTATATTTACCAATTTAAACCTCCCTAAAGCAAATTTGTTTCATTTCTTATGATACAAAACCAATATAAAACACATATGCTTTATGAAATCAAATTTCTTAAGTCACTTTAAAGTAAATTATGGCCATTTCATTATTTTCATGAACTTTGTTATACGACATAGCCCACCACTAAATTATTTGCCATATGCTACCCTTGGGTATAAAGTCACAAAGCTGGTTTTGCATTACTTACCCTCGACTGGTTAACCAATAGTTATGGAGCTAGTTCTACATTACTTACCTATACTAGGTTAGCCGTTATACATCAGTAGTTACTAAGTTGGTTCTACATTGCTTACCTATAACTGGTTAACTACTAGTTATAGAGTTGGTTCTACATCACTTACTTATAACTAGTTAACCACTAGTTATAAAGTTGGTTCTACATCGCATACCTGTACGAGGTTAACTGTTATACACCAGTATAATTGCAACATCCCCCTATCATAAGGAATATACCTGAACATCCATGGAAATTCAAGTACATATCCTATAATAGTGTTATGTTAGAGCAAAACAAATCCAATTTACATATGGCATCAACTAACTTATTTAAAAGTCATCAAATTTTAAAAAGCATTCATTGAATTCATTCACAAAAGCTTACATTATTTTCCATTAAACAAATATTTAACAAAACCTCATACAGTTTCCAGCAAAAACTACAAAATAAAAGTTATAACTATTTTGATGTCAGTTGACAGACCTCTGAGCCATAAATTAGTCCAAAATGTTCCTCTAATCCAGAATAAAATACTAAGTCTCTTATCTCGTACCTGAAAAGCCACGTTGTAATTTTTATAAGTTTTACGAACTCAATGAGCGAACCATCATTAATGATTTCACCCAGATCACATACACAATTCAAATATATTTCACAAATATTCATTCCGAACATGTATGTACAAATACTCACATTATCATGGAACATTATGTAATCATTGTGAATCCGAACATATATATATATATACAAATTTAGATGCATATGACTTCAGATTTGTTATTATTGTTGTGACTGAGTGCCTTTCACATACATATACAGATATTGGCCTGTTAGGCTCAGTCAAAACAAAATCACAGAGCATAGATCTAAGTGCAGAATTAGAAATCATAGATTAAAGCTCTACGTGCAAGCGCTTTCATACTAGCTACTCCAGTCACAACGCCTTTATTTAAGCATGCATTTTATGAAATGCATTAAATACTAAATGTGCCATATATGACAGTCATATATGATGCATAGCCAGAACCTTATAATCATCGGACCTAAGTCTGACATTCAACTTTTATTGAAAATATAAATATCATTCATAATTTCACAACAATTCAGAGCACTTCCAATATATACCTAAATATTAAACTCCTCAGACTTAAAGTTCTAAATTCATAACAAATTACAAATAGTTCATAATTGGAAGTCAAACAAATTCAATCAATCCTAGGAAAATCATCTAGGTTGACTCACAGTACGCTCGAATATGCTATTAAATGGATGGTCCAGCAATGTATGACTGGCAACCAGCGAGCTCCTCTTTATCATACAAAACACATTTACAAATATCACACTCTTGCACAAATGTATAAGTATTCTTTTGTGCAAATCAATGTATAGAAAGTATGCATAATGCATGTTTAATGACAATCTAAGGTATCTTATTGTGGTCTTGTCACATATCATTTAGATATCAAAACCCTCATTAATACCATTTGTACTTATAATTTAGACCATAATAAAACAATATGAAATCAATTTCATAACCTAATTGACTACTTCAGATTTTTCTAACAACATACTTTCGAATCAACTTTTCATAATCATTTTGATTAGGTAACACTTCCTTCTAGAAAGTTGTTTTTCAATGTCTTAAGTTTCTAATGACACCCAAATCATTCAATTTGATTTAGTAATCGGAAAGTTATACCTAAAACATTTTCAGACTATTCTTATTTTGAAAAAGTATGCTATACTCAACTTCCATCCATAAATTGAACATCTTAGAGACTGAATTACAACTTGACTTCTTCAGATGATCTGTAGCCCTATATCTCTAGTTTACTCAAATCAAAGATCATCTCATTTTGATATCTAGAGAAGAAGTTATGGTCAAAAGAAATAGGACTGTTTAGTTTGCAATTTCTTTCGGGTGTTCAGCCAAAAAAATCAAGTCACGGTTACTATTAGAGAGCATAGTGACTTGATGTGACAAATAAACATCAGTCCAGCAATTAAACTCATGGGGGTGAAGGAGAAACGTCACGAGCTTGTATGACTCATGAGTGTGAGGAACAAAAGTCACGGGTGTGATAGATAAGGACAAAAATGTTATGAATAGATTCTGTCAGACCCATCCCACATTTTTCACTCTATCTCTCTCAACTGATTTCGGATTGTTATGATTTTTGGTGGAGAAACAAGCAACAGAGGAATGAGAGAGCTGCAGAAATAGTTTTGCTTAACACTGAACTATGTGGCTATTTTGCATGTACCACATCTGTCAGTTAAGCATGTCTGCCACTTATCACCACACATACAAGCCATTTGTCATATACACATGTTGCCACATGTCACACTATAATTGGCCCATAAATCAATATTTTTCTAAAATTCACCAAAAATTCCAAAATACCCTAAACATGCCAAAATTGTCAAATCACATTTTAATCGCGTTTAATAAATCAATTATATCTAAAAAAATGTCAATGAATGCATGTACAACCATATGAGTGTGCAAAAAAGTGCATGTCATGTTTAGCTTATGTATGACATGCATTTTCCTAATTTCTCAATAGTTTCTCATAATTCACAATTCTATCCTTAACATGGGTAATGGGATGTTACAATAATAACATGTATAAAATCTAATGATGTATTATTTCTTTTCTCTCAACCAATAACCTAATTTTAACGTAGTTTTAAATCATATGAAATTTAACTTTCAAACTACAATTCATATATTGCGAAAACATACATTTATACTAGCAATATTCATTTGTAATGTATCATTCACGTAAAACTCATAATCATAGAATATAAAGTCATATGTCATCAATTCTTTTACAAAGGATTTATTTGTATAAAACAATTTAAAACACACTCAAAGTTTTGTAAATTTATCACCTAGCACACTTACGCATTCTATGTCTCTTCTTTACCTGCACAAATCACATTTCGCTTAGGCATTTGTTTCCAAATTTAGGCATAAGGAATTAAAACTATATATTTGGTTTAATTGATTTAAGGTTAGTGTTTAACCGTATAACACGTATGCTAATCATGTTTCCACATACTTCTATAAGCTAACCTATTGTTCTCCATTTCAAAATCTAACTTTGCAAATTACTTAAATAGCATCTTTAACCAATTCTAACTTATCAATTTCTTCAAAACACTATCTCACCTAATTAATTTGTCATAACCATAATCAAACTTCAATAACTTACACCAACAAATACATTTCCTCTTAAGGCTAAATTGTCCTCACTACACTCACACACACATGTTATCGTTTCATTTTCTTTCCAATTTTCAACACAATTCACCTAAGATCTATGCCAAGCATCATCCAAACACATCATAAACCATTTCAACTTCATCACTTTCCACATACATATCATATACGAAATTTTCCAAATATTAACACAACACTTCATTTAATAATTCCAATGTCATAAATACACTTAATTACCATCCATAATCACTTTCATATGGTTATTACATTATAACTATACTTTCATACCAAAAATGCCCTTAAGGCTAAACTTAACATATTTTACATCAAACTTTCCCAAATCAATTCTTTTTCATTTCTTTACTTCATTTGCATCAAAACCATGCTATGAACATCATAACCGATCAAAATAAAATTTTTAGATCAAATCACCCTAGAATCCTTAACCGTGGTCGATCCTCTCATTCTTGATTTCTTGGCTTACTTTCATGTTTTCAACCCTTAAATCCTTTTAAACTTATTATCTACTCAAAGTTAAGTCAAAAATCATAATTTATCTTAAATACATTCATCCCACACAAAAATTAACAAAACTAGAAATTAAAGCTAGAAAAACTTACTACTTTTGCTTTTATCTTTTGGGTAATTGTTGAGAACCTCTACTTGATCAAGATCTCTTCTATCTCTTTTATTTTTTGTTCTCTCATAGTTACGTTAAAGAATGAAGCAACTTTCTCTTAAGTTTTGCTTTTTATACTCCCCACTAATGAGACCCATATACCCTAATTGGTCCTCTTCTAATGACTCACCAGTCCACTAACATCTTATAAAAAGCCCAAATTGCCCTTTAATGAATTTAATTCACCAACTAACCGAATTAAGTTTTGAAAATGTTTTGTAACCGTCTTATTATTGAATTGACCATGAAATACTCTAAATACTTATTGATTGGATGCTCTAGAAAATTTTCGAATGGGTTTAAAATCATCAATACCCATTATTTTCCAAAAAGGGCATTTTAGTACAAAACTTTCAAAACTCCCAAAATCCATTCAATCAGACTTATTTTTGATTCGTTTCAATATTATTAAACTCTAATACTTATTCTGGATATTTTTCAATATTTCAAGTTTACGTCCCCTAAAATCATTATTCGCACAAATTCACTATTAATCCAAAAATATTATTCATTGGAAATAAAAATTTATATTCAATGAAAGAAAAGGTGTGGGGTTTTACATTTACATTCCAAGTAAGGATAGTTATTGTCAAGTGGAAGGTTGGGTAAATACCTCATTCCTCCTTTTGAACTCTCTCGTATTATTATTCATAAAGCAATCCTTAGGTTGATTGATTGTTTGAATAGATGGGGAAGAGGAGTTGACGACTTTATGCTCCAATCTATAGGGAACATGCTGAATAGGTGAGACTAAATCCATAGTAGGCTCAAAATTAGGAAGAATTTGTGATCTATAATAGAAATCTTGAAGAGGAGTTTGTCTACTATTTGAATGTTCTCTTTATCAAGAAATGATGATTTAGAGGACTCAATTTAGTGAAGGATCTAAGTAAGTACTTTAGGTTTTTTTTCGCATGTAAGTTTATCACCATTTTTTGGATATCTTCTGGCTCTTTTGGTAATTCAATTCCTATTAGATCGTTCAATCACCTTTGAAAATGTTCTTATTTGTAGGTTTCCAATTCTTCCTTGGATTATGAGCAAGAGGCCTCCACTGGTTAAAGACAAAAACAAAGTCTTAATAAAGTTCATCAACTTCATTTTGTCTCATCAAAGGAATGTAATCTATAGGCTCTTAGCTAATATCACTAATAACACAAACTCTAGACTATCTAACCCTGTTCGTACTTATTATGGCTTCAACCATTCATATAGGTTTCACTATAAAACTTGCAAATAACTAAGGCCATTTGTTAGTCCAGTACTCTAAGGGAATTATATAAATTGATCTAGATTGGTACTTGCTTCTGCTTTGGCTCATAGATTTAGGTGTTAGGTCTCCATTTCCAAAGGAAAATTGGCGTGTTGGAAAAATGCCAAGAGGAATTTTTTAGAATATTCTAAGCATTGAGTAAAGAATAAATTTAAAGAGTAAAAGGTTTTCTTAAATGAGTAAGACCTCCATCTTAATTGAATTCGTCCATTGTTTTTTAGCGTAGGCAATAAGAGGTGGAAAGTTAAGACTTTTGTTATAAAAAAGAATTTATCATAGTTAAGGTTATTTGGAGGCTCCCCCTATAACTAAGCACCTCTAAAGGAGGAGCTATGACATTATGGCCTGCATCCAAAAAAGGGGAACAAAAATGGAGGTAAGTAGTAAGAGAGGAGTAACTAAGGGCCTACTTTCTAAATGAGTAGAGAAGGATTTCGAAACTAAAGCCTTAAAAGGAGATAAAGAAGCTCCAAAACCAGAAGAACCTTAGTTATCAAGTACTCAATATCACTAAGGGAACAAGTTGGGGTGGAACTTGGAGTTGGGATAGTGGAGGCTAGAGGGGGAAGATAGAGAGAGATAATATGGTTTAGTTAGAAGAGGAATTAATTAGCCATTAGACTAGAAAATGAAAGAAAGTAACTAACCAGAGAAATTTTTTTATTTTACTAAAAATAGTTATAAAAAAAAAAGAAAAGGGAAAGAAAGGAAAGACAAATATATTAGGGAACAAAAGGGAACAATAAAAGTCACATGGAAAAAGCGAAAAAAGAAGGAACAACCACCAAAGGCAAGAGGATTTAGCAACCATAAGAAGTAAATGAAGAAAGGGTAATAAGTGAAACAACGAAGGGAGTAAGAGCTGGAAGGGAAAAAAAAAGGACAAAACATAAAACAAAAGAAATAAAGAATAAGAGAGAAGCTTCTATGGATTAGGAGAGCCATAAAAAGAGGCTTTAAAAGAATGATGGTAGAGGAGAACTAGGGAGGGAGGGAATACGAGCCATTAACAAATCAATCTTTATAGATTTTATTAAAACACTAATTTATTAACAAGAAGATCCTAATTCTTTTTTAGTTCTAAACATTTTATTTTTCAATTATCTTTGTAATTTCATATGTTGACACGTTTTTAGACCTTGTTTTTCTATATAACATTAATTTGCTATATGTTAATTTATTATAATGTATTTGATGATTCTAATTTTCTCTATTTAATTTTTAACTTTTCTATCATATTAGTGGAGCAAAACTTACTAGAAAATCTACTTTCTAGAAAGATTAGTTTGAATATTATCTTAAAATTATTAGGTTAGAAAGATATATGTCATTTACAATTTGAAAGCTTTTTACACTTAATATTGGCATTCATATCTTTTAAGTGAGAGAGATCTTTTACAAAATGTAACATTATTACTAATATTAAAGTTGGAACATTTTGTCTTCGTTTTGTTTTCATCTAAAATAATATATCCTTCTTCATCTATACTAACATCTTTCAATATATCATATTGTTACGATTTGCTGACAGTCAAAAGTCCAATTGCATTTTATATACGTTGGTAACTATTGTCATTTGTTGTAATTTATTTAATATATTATATTTAGCCACACCAAATATATTACTAAACAAGGTAGCATTTTTTCTCCCAAACCTTGTGTTGATGATGAAACAAAGGTAGCATTTTCTACGTAGTATGTTAGTAATAGTATTTTAGAAATATGTTCTTATTGTAGTTTTCGAATAAAATTTTTTTAGTATTTGAGAGCGGGTAGAAAGCTATCAGATTTTGATTTACTATCTAGTTCATTCATATTAAGTGTTACTAACTTTAAATTTTATTCTTATGATATACTTGTTTTCACTGTAGTTTGACTACTAGTATGTATGTTAATATTGGTTATTTCCTTTTATTCTAAAGGACTTACGGGATGTTTGGTTCAATGGAATAGTTATTATATTCCTAACATATTCCTAGCATATTATTAAACCTAATTTTGGTTAGAAACAAACACAGAATAAGTAATCATCAAGAATATCTATTATGTTACTCCGGGGGAATAGATAAAACCGATCCCTACCTATCTTTATGTATTCCAAGAATAACTATTCTTATCCAAGACTACTTTATCCTTCTCACATTTAAGCCTCTTGAAGTTTCTTCGATGTCCTACACTTTTTTGAGCCTCCCTCCCAAAAATTCTTTCACTTCTTCAAGTTCGTGATTCTCTTCACCAAATTCACTCTCTATTGAAGTCAACTCAGTGTTTTACCATTTCTAGATTCTAGGTAAGTTATTCCTGTTGTTTCGATGGGGTGATGGGTTTTCATTGGGTGAGGGGTTTTAATTATGGATTTTTGTTTGTTTTCTATTTCGATTGGGTGAGGGATTAGGTTTTTTTATGGGTTTTGTCGATATTTGTAAGTTCAATATTCAAGTAAAGAGAAAAAATGAAAGAAAAAGTTGGAAAATTGGAAATGTTTTGTTAATGTTTCATACGTATTGTCTTGGCATTTGGTAGGATTTTTCATTGATGTTTGTCTTATGCATTTCTATTAGTTTCTTCGTTTTGAACATTTTGTATGACAATAGGGGTAGATCCAGGGCCAAGCTTAATGACATCCATAAATTTCATCTGGTTTTTTTGTCCTTTTCTTTCGGCTTTTCCATATGGTGCTGAAACTTGGAATAGCACCTAAAAAAGCTAAAGTGGATTAGGGTATGAAACTAACGAGTCCATCTTAACTCATCTTTGAGAGAAATTAGCAATGGAAACGTTAGTCAAACATGGAAATGAACTTGTACTGTTGTGTGGCCATTCCATTGCCAATATAAAGACAAATAACCCAACAAACTACTAATTATAAGAGATCACTATCACCTCCAATTACCTCTCATACACCTTCAAGTACGGGCTTTATAGGACATACCTGTTAAGGACTCTTAGGTGTGCAAAGATAGTAATTGTTCTTAAAGTTCAACACCTTCACCTATTCCAAATAATTTAATTTTAGACAATATTGGTTGTAGTAAGTGTTACTTTCATATGAAGGACCATGTATAGAACAATTATTTTTTGTACGATTCTTTCGTATCTTTCTGTTATCATACAAGTTTTCAAGTCAACTACTAGTTGAATAACTCTTAACATTTGAGAAATCTGATATACAATAATGTTATTGATTATTTAGCTATTGGATGATCTGGGTAGACATAAACAAATATAGAGATGTGTAATTTCATGTACTAATCATATCAATATTTTATGATGATTGTTCAAGGCATCATAAATTTGCACTTACTATCCCATATGACTATGAGAGGAGCTTTTCATTAGTCATCTGATGTTGGTTGGTGGATATAAGGAAATATATTGATATGTACTATCATTTGAATGTTACATTTACGTTTATGAAAGGAGCTTTTTAGTGGTCACCTAATGTAGGTTGGTGGATATAAGGAAATATATTGATATGCACTTTCATACGAGTTGTTGTGCGTTTATTTTTCTTGGTGAAAATCAAATGCAAGCATTTGCACCTATTCATTATGTTGTAAATCCTTATTATTGTTCTCTTGACTATATGATATGCGTTTCCTTTAAGTTGATGAACATATATAAAAAATGCACTAATGTATATAAAAATTTGTTTATCTTAATTTTCTTAATAAATGATGAATTGCACTTAAGATTTGGCTTCAAAACAAGGTTTGCACTTTAGCTTATTCAGCAAGTATTTTACATTTTGCAATTTTGTTGTTGCTTTCTATGGCAGTTCTTCTCATCCTCAATTAGTTGCTCTTGTTGCATAAGTAAGATAAATCCTACACGTGTCATAATTCTACTGTTGGACATTGAATTGGGCAAGTAGTTTGTTGTCCAATGCCTGCGTTTGATATGCCACTATTTCTTTTTTATATCGACAGTCTTCAGGGCTGACTTCTACTATGTAACTTTTCTTTTTTCTCGAAACATATTATAAAAAAACTTATTCTTGGTGCTATCAAGTTTGTCTTCAAATTACACTATGTTTATAGATGATGTGCTTATTGACTTAGCATTAAGATTTGCATTTGTGAGGGTAATGGATGTTGCATATTGAATCCGTGTGCATCATTTGCATGAATAAATTACGCAAATCAATTATTTCCAAGGCATACTAATAAGGATCTTTTACTTTTTATTTTCATCAAGCATATTGAACTTCATATCTAATTCTTAAAAGCTACTACTTTTGATGCATCTATGTAACAGATAATAATTCATAGAACCTATATCTACTTGGTTGCATTAGGTGTAGTCATTCTCAAAACTCATCAGATACAATGTAAGTTATTTTATTTTACATAGTTCCTCTCAATGCTTTTGCAGCCACTTCAAATTGTGTTTCCAGCTTTAATGTCGTCCAATTAGCTACAAGGTATGCCCATTCTTGTATTTTAACATTATGGACATCAATGATTGCTGGGGTTTCTTTGGGGAATGTTATCTAGCTTTGCTATTTATGCTTAGTTGAATAAAAATGACATTAGAGATGGAACAAAATTCTGTGACTAAGTTGGATTATTATCTTGCAAGGTGTTGTTCGTGTTAAGAGAGGGATCAAAATTAATTATATGATCAAAGTTGGTTTCTTGTGTCTTACTCATGAAAGCTTTAGTCGACTAACAATTCATCCTGTAACTTCTGTACATTACTTATGTGATCAAAGTTGGTTAGGTCCATACGTTTGGCAAAGTAGTTATAGTAATTTTATATTACAGAAATGAAAGAGAGGGACAAAAAGATGACAAAACTATTCTTATGTCTAGGTTTCTAAAGGTCAAAGGACATTTAATCATATCAAATGAAGACTATAGTGATGATATTTCAGTATTAGGTTCTTTCCTGTTGTCATTAAAAGTTGACTTATTTATAGTCCCCTAGCTTTTAGATGAAGTTAGCTCTTAAAAGCATTTTGGCCTGCATTTATCTCTAAACTTATGTGGAAGTTGTTGACTCTTTTACTTATATTGTTTTATAAGTTGGCAAAACAAACATTGAATTCAGGAACATTTTTTTTATTTCTTCTTATCTTCTATACCAGTGACTCCAATATTAGCTTCATAAATTTATGTTGCCTTAAGAATGGCTGCATGTTTAGGTATAAAATAAACGAATATGGTTTATGAAAACAGAATGGGAAATTGAGTTTCTATAATCCCCTCTTTTTAACTATGGAAATATTATCTTCTATTTTCTCTCTTACTCTACTTTATGCCTTCAACTATTTGAAATTATTTGATGGTTGTTCTCTTACATTGTACGTTGTTTGAACAAATTTATGTAAATACATTAGAAATTTTATTTTTTGTAGTCGTGGCTCATTTCAGTTTGAGTGTACATAGAAATGCGGAAAGAACAAAAAGGATTGTGGTTGTCTTGACTGTATGGTTACAGTTGTGTAATATTATTAGTTCGCTATTCAATTTGTTAGCATTAGAGGCTTCTTTATATAGTTATAGGCAAAAGGTTAGAAGTTGTTTTCTAAATTTTATGAAAATCTAGATTATGTGAGGCAAATTGTGCATGATAATGATGAGTCATGTATTTCAATGGTTAGGATGACTAGGCTAGTTTTTTTTTTAACTATATGAAATGCTAGAAAGTATATGAGGATTAAAATCAACAAAAATCATGTTTATTGATGAACAAGTAGCAATTTCCTTACATATTGTTGCTTATCATATTAAAATTTAAGTTATTAGGAAAAATTTTAGAAGGTCGGGGCGAGACAATCAGACGGTGTTTTCATAATATCATAAATAGAGTGATGCATTTGCAAGATCTTTTGTTTAAGAAACCTAAGCCTATAACAATAAACTCTTCAGACCATCGATGGATGTGGTTTAAGGTAAATAATCACCTTATTACTTTTATAAGAAATATAGTGAATGCGATTAAGGTTTCTCATTATTTTTTATTTCATTTCAATTTTAGAATTGCTTAGGTGCTCTAGATATGACATATATCAAGGTTAATATGCCAATTAAAGATAAGGCTAGATTTCGAACTCGTAAGGGAGACATTGCAATAAATGTGTTAACTGTGTGCACACCTGACATGCAATTTGTTTATCTTCTTCCTGGTTGGGAAGGGTCAATAGCTGATGGTCGAGTTCTTCGTGATGCAATTAATAAGAGAACTAGACTAAAAGTGCCTTATGGTAAGCTTTCCTATATGATATACGAAAGTTGTTTGGAATGTTGTATATAAGAAAATGTGATTTGTATAACTTATTTAGTGTTTTCTATATAAGTTGCTATTATATAGTTCACGCAGGTAATACAAATTGTGAGGGCTTCCTTGCACCTTTTAAGGGTCAAATGTACCATTTAAATGAATAGCATCGTGGTTATTAACCAGGAACTCCAGAGGAATTCTTAATATGAAACATGCGACTGCTTGCGATGTAATTGTGAGGTGTTTAGGAGTCCGTCATTTTATCCAATAAAGACACACAATTGAATTATTTTAGCTTGTTGCTTGCTTCATAATTTTATTAGGCAAGAGATGAGTTTTGATCCAATGGAGAGTGATTTAGGGAATTATTTTCACACCAATCTAGTTGTTGAGGAATTTATCACTGCTATTAACCCAACTAATGCTTGGAAAAATTGGAGAATTGGATTGGCACGCGAAATGTTTAGTGAATGGAGAACATCTAGGCAAAATGAGAATTGACATTTTTTAGGTTTTCTATTTTGTTTTCAGTGTTAAGAGGTTTTATATTATTGTTTATGTAAGTAGTACTCTTTTTTGTTTGCATTGTACGTTGTTATTGTAGACTATATTATTCTCATTAGCTGTTTATACTTAATGTTAATTGGTATGAAGAATTTATGAATGTTTTATTTTTCCTTTATTATGATGATTTTTTTAATTTATCAATATTGCTTTAATTTGGTAGATAAATATGTCGATGAATTCCCCCTCAACTATTGACACTCAAAGCTCAAAACGAACAAAACCAAAGTGGACTTATGATGAGGATGTTATCCTAGTTTCCTGCATAGTTGATTTGCATAGTGGGGGAATGTACAATGCTGATACTAGATTTAAAGCTGTGTATCTCAATGAATTAGAAAGAATGGTAGCAACAAAGCTTCCTAATTCAAAATTAAGAGCCAGACCTCACATAGAGTCTAAGAGTAAGACTTTAAAGAAAACTGGAGCATTGTTCATGATAGATAAGGAAAGACACTAGTGGATTTTGATGAGATACGGAAAGGAAGATCATCATTGCTGAAGATCATGTATGGGATTGTTACTTAAGTGTAAGTATTGAACTTTTATCCTATTTTAAGTATTTTCTTTAACTACTTTCTTGTAATTTTTATAAATTATTGAGTTCTTTTTATCTGGTTAAAGAGTCATAAAGATGCTGCTCAATTTCGACGGAGAGCTTTCCTTTTTATCATAAACTGACTGTTATTTATGAAGAAGATAGTGCAAATGGAAATGATGCACAAACTGCTACGGATATTCTTGAGGAAATGGAAAGGCAAGAAGATGGGTGGGATAAATTAAGGTGATGAAGATCAATATGAGCATAGTTTGCATGAGATAGATGAGTCCTTCACCTAACCTCAAACCTCAATTATTGAAAGACAAGCTGAAAATATTTCATCAAGGAGGAGAAAAAGGAGTAATGATACAGGAGAAGCAAGTCAAACAGATTTAGTTATTATTGCTGCCAGGATGTTGCGTAATATCATGAATCAGACTGGAGATAAACTGTGTAAGACTATTGGAACTGAAATGTATATTCAACAAAGAGTTGAACAGTCAGATAGTGCATTGACTGAGATGGAGGGACCCACAATGGATGAAAGGGATACTACTTTAAGAAAAATTCCTGATCATCCTACACAAATGCTAATGTTTTTCACTCTTGCATCTTCTTGAAGACTTGGGTAAGTGAGGATGTTTCTTGTCACACACTGAAGATTATATTAATGTAAAAGTTATCTTGTCTAGTTATTAAAATATGGTTGATTCTTATTTTTTGTTCAACTAACTTTTTAGTAATTTACAACCCTATGTTATATTTATTTTCAATATCGTTCCATTGTTATTTTATACTGTAATTGCAACTATATGATGAATGCTAACATAAGTCGGACAAAAAAAAAATAACCATTGTAAAATGTTTGAAAATAAAATTAATACTAAAAATGGAATTTAATAATAATAACAAGAATAACAAGAAGAAAACTAATTTTGTATAATAATAATAATAATAATAATAATAATAATAACAATAATAACAACAATAACAACAACAACAACAATAGTAATAATTAAATATAAGAAGAAGAAAATTAATAATAACAAGAAATTTAATAACAAAAATAAAATAAATTGATAAAAATGGAATTTAATAATAATAACAATAATAACAAGAAGAAAACTAATTTTGTATAATAATAACAACAACAACAACAACAACAACAATAGTAATAATTAAATATAAGAAGAAGAAAATTAATAATAACAAGAAATTTAATAACAAAAGTAAAATAAAATAAGTTCAATTGATAAAATTAATAATAACAAGAAGGAAAATTATAAGAATAATTAATAAATTAAGCATCATAATAATAATTAATAAGAATAAGAATAATAAATTTTAGAAGAAGAAGAAGAATAGTAGTAGTAGTAATAGTATTAGTAGTAGTAGTAGTAGCAGTAGGACTACTACTACTACTACTACTACTACTAATAATAATAATAATAATAATAAAGGATATTTTGGTCTTTTTGTTAGTTATTCCTTTGTCATTCCAAGTTTATATTTTCAAGTCAAACATTAACATAGAAATTATTTATCTATTTCATTCCCTGAACCAAACAAAAAATGCTTATTATATTCTATTACTCATCTTTTCTATTCCTAAGAATAACTATTCTATTCCTTATCTATTTCATTCCTTGAACCAAACAGGCTGTTAATGTTTGTGATAAGTAGGAATTAGAAGTAACATCAATTTTACTATCGGACCCCATTTCAATGCGAGATTCCAGACTGGGTGTGATGATGATGATGGTGATAGAAGTAACATAAATAATATTTTTATTTACCCTTTTTTCTTGACTTGGTATAGTTAAAAGAAATTTTCCTCTATTATTTTTCCTAAATTGGTTAGAATTATTATTAGAAACTTTAAATGGTTTAAATATAGGAGTTTTAATGGTAAAATCCTTTTTAAAATAATAGTATGATTTTCTTATACTTTCTTTACTCTAATGAGTTGGTTTCCTATGGCTTATAAGTAATAATTTCTATAATCATTTTAATACATAATATTCTTAATATGCTTTAAGTCTAAATTTTTGTGTTTAATTTTAGTCTTAAGAGGGGACATTATAACAATATTTTTAAAGAGATTTCAATTTTACAAAAGGTGAATTTTAAATTATATCTTTTCTCTTGATGATTTTTCTCAAAATTTTATTTGATTCATCTTTTAAAAGATAAATTGATGAAATTAAGAAAGAACACAAGTTTTTAATAGCCAAAGCTCATACATGAGCTTTAATGTAAGAAAATACATGTGAGTAAACCAACCAACAATTATTAAAAATTGACATTTATTACTCAATTTCCATTACAAATCTTCAATCTTGTTTCTTGTTACAGTACAGCTCTTCGAGACAATTTATGGCTACTTAATTTAAGTGATATGAATTAATTATTCCCTATGATTAAAACATTTTCCTACTATAAAGTAACTAAAAGTCATTAATAATTAGTTGTTCCCTTATCTAGTTAACAAGCTCATAAAGTAGTTTATTACTTGGCCTCTCTTGCCTTGAAATATTCTCTGACTCATCTTCCTCTAAATGGAAAAAATGGTACTTATAAATGATATTTTATATGTTAAAATATTACCCTTATGCATATTTCAATCATGACTTAGCCATTCTATAATGCTAATCTATTGTTTTTAAATATCACCAAGATTATATAGCTTTTAAACCTTTGGTCATATGTTTAATGTGATACCGTTTTGAGATAATAAATGATTTAGTGCTTCAAGTTATTGCTTACACAAATTCCACAATTATGGGATATTGTTTCCTCTTAACTTATCTAAGGTTGATAGCCTCTTTCTCATAACAAGCCATATGATAAAGGAAACCTTAGAGAGATCTTCCTTGAACTAATCTACTTTGAATCGATTCACTATTTATGCTTAAGCTTAAATTCTAAAGAGCTCTTTGCATGATTTATTTATAAATAATCCAAAGAAGTGTTTTATCTAGATTATTATGTCTTCTTTACTTGCATTTGGGCTATAGTCAATAAAATTGGACATAATGATTGATACTTCAATAATCTTATAACAACATTGATTATCTTTTATCATTTTTCTAACATTGGCATTCTATGGATAGGTTCCTACCATTACCTACTTTGAATGTTAATTCCTTGTATAATTGCTTCCCCAGGTATAGAATTTGCATTATTATCTATAATTCTTTTTTTAGATTAATTATCTAAAAGATCTCACTTTTAATAATTATATATGTATCAATTTCACTTATGATACCTATTTATAATTTAATAAGTCTCCACACTATTTAAACATTAAAATTGTGTTAATAATTATGATGGAAATGATAACAATTCATCCTTCCTCAATTGGCTTACAAAGTTCTAACTATTTAACCTTTAATAACTTATTTTTTGTTAAGGTTCCCTGACCACAAGAAGGATCTTAACATTTTTTTTCTATTATTTTGACCAGGTTTTTAAGAAAGGAGATATAAGAGGACTAATAAATATACATGGTGTTGAGGAATGAGTTTATGAGTTGAAATCTTCCAGCAAATGATAAAATTTTGTTATATTAATTACCAATTCTCCTTTAAACCCTCTCAATCACTAGTAAACAATCCTTACAGTTTGATCTCGTGGTTATTACAGGTAAACGAACATATGTAAATGAATGGTTCTTCAACTTTAGTGTTGTTAAATTAAAATCAATATAGTAAGAAGAATAATACCAAATGATACTATTATGTAGCTCTTGTACTTATTAATAAGGAGACCATAGATGTCTTTGAATATACAAAGAGCAGTCATCAAAGAGCTTAGTGATTTGCCATCAACACCAAAAAGTATAAGTCATCTATAAAAGCTAAACTAAGATTGTCATCTTCTTGTACTTGTAATGAAACTTAAAGTTTTCCCTCTTGCCTTATAAAATGATTAATCAGTATGGTTAATGTTTCTATACATAAAGAGAATAAAAAAGGTGAAATTAGGTTATCTTGCCTCTTCCCATCTATAGTGTTGTTGGTTGGCACTATATTAATCATGATGCAATATAAAAGTTATAGAAATGCATGCTTTAATCCAAATTCTAAAATTTGAAAATACCTAAAGCTTCAAGGATGTGCAAGATGAGTTTGATGTTAATGGCATCAAATTCCTTATAGAAATTGATTTTAATAGCATAACTTTTTTAAAGGAACTTTTCCCTTTGTAATGTTTTAAAATTTCCTTACCTAATATGACATTTTCACCTATTTACCTCTCTTGAATGTAGGAACCATGAGAATGGTTGATGTAAGGTTTTAAAAATTCCCCTTAACCTACTTATCTTTATGATGATTTTTTTACATAGTATTATAGCAAGATATTGGCCTAAATCCTTTAAAGAAGGGTTTGGAATTTTAGGGATTAAGGAGATGAAACTTTTGTTTAATTCCCTCATCATATTTCCTTTTTAAAAATTTCCAAAATAGCTTCAATTACCTCATTCTTAATCAAACTCTTAGATTTTTTAAGTAAAAAGGCATTTAGGCCACCATAGCTTAGAGCTTTGTCAAGGTTTAGCTCAAATACAACTTTCTTTTCATATTTATTGCATTAAATAGTGGTCTGATTAGTATATAGCTTCTTCACCTACTATCTACTCATAGATTTACGATTTCAAGACTTGCATAAGCGAACATTAGTTTGGAAATGAATTGTCTCTAAAATAATCATATGCCTCTTATAATAGCTTCTTTTAGGTTTGCACTAATTCTTTATTTTTCTTTAACAAAGAAGAAATTTTTTAATGTTTTTCCTAGAAATATTGGACTTATAGAAGAAACTTAAGCTCATATCTCCATTCTTGAGCTATTAAATTCTAGATTTTTCCTTTATCAAAAACTTATACACCTTTATAGTTTAAAATTAATATTGTAGAGACAATCTTTCCTCATTTCCTTTATTAGAGTTACTTGGTAATAGGTAGACATCATCTTGAATTTAGTTGAGTTTTTCTCTGGTTTCCATCACAGTTATACCAAACCTTTTATAGTTTTGGTTTTTGACTTCCTTCTTCATCATTTGAAACTTCCTCATATAGATATAATATTTGTAACCTTGAATTTTTGAAGCTAATCCCTTGACCACATCTTATTCAAAACCATTAGCTTCTGTAAAGTAGTTATAAAAATCAAAGGGAGTTCTTCTATAGTAATTTTTGAACAGATTATGAATGACTATAAGGGTATGATCAAACAAAAAGGGGTTGCCAAATTTTGCCTTACTATCTGGAAATTGATTTAATTAGGATTAATTAATCATGGCTTTATATAATTTCTTCCTAATTAACCAAGAATCAATTTGCTTGCTATTCTAGGGGGAAATCCCTTTATACTTTAAGTTAGTGAATTCTATATGATTTGCACAATTTTTAAGGTTGTTATTTCCTTAAGCATATACTTTCTTCAACATTTTAAATGTAAGATGGTACTATCAAAGTCTCTTGGAATTATCTAAACCTAAGAATGTATCATCTTTTATTTATCCTAAAGAGGGCATAAAGCAAGAATAGAGACATACACAAAAGTTACATGGATCTTAGTCTTTACCTTAAGCAAAATTATTGAGAGATGAATAAGTTTGTTTATGATTAGTAAAAATCTTAAACGTTATCTAGATCATAGATAATAATTATCCCTCCATAATAATGAGAATGGTGGTTAGTAATACTTTCCTAATGTTTTCCCAAAAATCAAGTTTTTATGTTTGTCAACATTGAGTTGTGTCTCTAAAATTCCTACTGGCATAGGTTTTATTTCACTAAGGTAGTCCTTATGTACCTAGTTCAGTTTAGGATTGTTAAGGTCTTAACATTTTAAGGAAGGATTTTCATTATAAAAGTGTTAGATTTTCAAAGCTTTTTGCTCTATTTCTCCTACTTGATCTCCTCCTACTAGCCACTTGAGATCATTTCCTATAGCTTCATGTTATATTTAATCTAATTATGGGGAAATAATTTCACTAAACAAATATAAGATCAAGGTTCTATCAAAATTGATGATTAGTTAGCTAATTGAATCTCGTTAAATATGTAAAGGTGTCACATTTAATTCGATTTCCTTAGAATGAGAACCTAAATTACTAAGTTAGAGCACTAAAGATCATTTTTACTTTAAGTATACTTTATCCCCTGGTCATATATATATATACCTTTCTCCTTTTCCCCAACAATATTACTCTTCATTGTTCTCTTATGTCTCTTATAATTTTTTATCTTTTATTCTTTCTTTATTATCCTTATAATCATCTTATATCTCCATTCCCATAAGTTCATAATAATCTCTTCTTTAGAAGGTCTTACTTGATGGCCTCTACTACTTCCCTAAATGTCTTAAAGATGGTATCCTTTGATATGAGACTTTGACTATATCTTTAATTGTATCATCTCTTAGCATTAAAAATAGGATGAACTTAGATAGCTCCTAATGTAATTATAAAATCATACATAACCTATCATAGCCTATTCTTTTCATTAAAATTGTGGCTTCATCTATGCATATTAACTTGCTAACATAGCTTACTAAATGGCTTAAACCCTTAGTCAAACAATATTCCATTAAGATATTGTGTATGTTAAGTCACTTTAGAACTTTTTCCGCTTTAGTTTCTCCAATTGGAATTCCAATTTTTATTGTTGAAAAAGGAATAGGCATGTTAGAGATATGCCAAGGACGAACTTCAATGATTCTCTAAGCATTTAATTTTAAGCTAAACACAATTAGTAACAGGTTCTCTTCATTCATCAATACCTCTAGCAATCTTATTTTTTCCAATTATGTAGGGCTTATGAATGCATTATAGGGGAAAAATTAAAAAAAGTATGAATAATTAAATTAATCCATAAAAGGAAATCAATTAGAGTTCTAGTATATGAAAATTGTAAACTACAAGGGAAACAACTAACCATAATTTGATATTTAATCATCATCATAAGTTACAAACGGAAGTTATACTCCCCAATGTATTTAAGATGATGAAGGTCTAATTTGTTGTGTATATGTATGCCAATATATGTTCTTATAACTGTCAGTTAAAAATGTTTATTTCACAGAAAATCCAATTATTTCTTTCATTGCACACAATAGTAACAAGAATGATAAGGAAAAGTAAAAGCATCTTATCGTTGTTCTATTTTAGAATCTCATTTCATAGGTGAGTAAAGATCTAATAAGTGCATCCGATGATAGCACATTTAAATCCTTTATTTCTTTGATTATTGTCACCTTGGCTTTCTGAGTATTTGGAAGATAGTTAAGTAATTTTGTCACCACTTTAACATTTGTATGTCTCTTTCTTAATCCTTTGAGAATATTAATAATGTCAATAAATCTAGTGTACATATTACATAAATTTTCATCAAGTTTCATTTGAAACAATTTGTATTAATATGTTAGAAAGCTCTCCTTTCTATCATTTACTTGACTTTTTCCCTTATGTATAACTTTTAAAATATGTCAAATTTTATGAGCCATTCCACATATATGGACTCTATTAAATTTATTTCTTCTTAATTCATAAAATAAAATTTGAATAGCCTACTATTCATGGAAATTAGTCTTTCATCTTAAGGATCCATTCTTCCTTTAGTTTGAAAATCTTTTATGATCTATAACTTTAGTAGAGATCAATGGACTACTTGAAATAAATTTTCACAATTTAATGTTTTTAGCCTTTAAGACAAATTTCATTCTATTTTTCCAATAAAAATAATCATTTTCATCAAAGAAAGGAGCCTTATTAATATTTTGGACCTCTTGGTTAGGTGAAGATGTAGATTTACATCACTTATGTCATAACCCGGTACCATATCGGGCACATGAAAACTGTCTTATATCCGAGCTAAAGACACTCACGGTACCCCCTTAACCCTACTATGCAAGGCTAACTGAATATCCTTTAAAAACATTTGGACAACACAACGGTTGTATTTTGAAAATCTCAAAACTCAATTAAGCACCTGCAATCAGTTTTAACTACACTTCTATATTCACATTAAAATTCTACCACAACTTCTGGACTTTTAAGTCCACTCAAAGCAATCTTAACAACAATAACAAAAGTTCATACATAAGGTCTTTTATAAACTACAAGACAGTCAAGAGTTAATTTACAAAATCATAAAGTATATCAACATAATCACTTAAACTAAAAGCTATAGCTTGTAGTTAGGGTACTTGGAACCCTCTATAACCACCACACTTCGCTGCATGTCTTTCCATGCGAGATGGAAACCAGTGGTAGTGCTAGGACTCGAACACGAGACGTGGGGTTACACCAGGCCCATACCTAGGGCTCTAATACCACTTGAACTAAAAGTTATAGCTTGTAGTTAGGGTACTTCAAACCCTCTATAACTGCTGCCTTTACATAGGACCTGATGGAATACTTAATCTAGATTATGTTATTGCACCCGAAAAATTATTATTAGAATGGGATAATAAATTACAATTAATTATTCAAATCGAAAAACCTTTTGAAGGATTAGATAATAAAAATTTATTATGGAATTTTATTTCTTACAAAATAACAGGAATAGTTCTAGATACAGCACTGATTATTTACTCTCTCTAGATAATGTACAAACCTTTCAAGTAATATTAAAAGAAATTTATAAAGAATTTATTGGACGAGATGTAGCTTCACATAAATAGGAAATAGACAATGAAGAATGAAAAACAGCTTTGTGGCATTTAAATAATATGAGAATTTGTGATATTTGTTATTTAGAAAAATATATTTGTGAATTCAAAAAATATTATTGTAAATTGACTAGAGAAGAACAAAAAATGTATATTCAAATTTTTATCTAAAAACTTCCTAATCCTATTAACCAAAAAGTAAAAGAACAATTTCAAGACAAAAAAAAAAACAGAGTAGCCTATAATTTACGAGGAGCCATTGCCATTACCAAAGAAGTTTAAGCACAAAAATGTTTAAAATCAAAATTACATAACAAAATTAAGACACAGAGATATACAGCTTTGTTGTTCTAAATATGCTGAAGTACCACAATAATATGGATGTGACTTTTCTTCCTATAGCCATCCTAGAACCAAACACCCACATTTTAAAACTAGAAGATATAGATGGAAAAAAATATCCTCGAAAATATAGAAAGCAACCTATTCAGATCTTATAAAACGTTTTTACACGAAAGAATTATAGACAATTTAAACTCAAAAAACAAGAATATTGTCCTCAAAAGAAAAAATCTTGTAAATGCTAGTTATGTAAAGAAGGACATTATGCAAATAATTGTCCAAAGAAAAATCAAAATAAATTGAAGGAAAAATTAATATCTTAAACTCAACCTTTGAAGAAAATTTAGAGCCAATCGAATCAGATTATAATTCAACTATTTCATCTCTTTATCTCTATGAATCCTAAAGGACAGAATTATCAACTGAATCTGAATACGACATTTATTAAAGTGTTTATTCACAATAAAAGAGTAAATGCACATACAGATATAGGAACAACTATATGTATAGCATCAAAACAATTATTAAATAATTGGAAAAAACTAAATAAACCACTTCAAATTAGAATAGCAGATGGAAGTATAAAATTAATTTGGTATGTCAGTTATTACAACAATATAATAATTGAAAATATACCTTTTTGGTACCATCTTTTTATCAACAAGAATCAAGATTATCATTAATATTAGGTAACAATTTTCTAAAATTATATAATCCCTTTTGTCAATATATTCATTATATCACTTTAAAATCACCAATAATAAAATCGTTAAACCAAAAGACAATTATTCTTAAAATCCCTATATATCATACTATTTCTTATGAAAAATTACAAATGTTAACAGACAAGCTAGATTATCTACAATTCTATCTTCTCAACAATATGTCTACTCAATTAGAAATTGAAACATTATTGGAAAATATTTGTAGCGAAAATCCACTAGATCCATTTAAAAATCATAATACTCAACTTATTGAAATAAAATTAAAAGACCCTACATAAGAAATAAACATTCGAAATAATATTCCTTATACTTATCAAGATGTTCAAGAATTTATTATTGAATGTATTAAACTTTTAGATAAAAATTTAATCTCTCCAAACACTTGTCAACATTCAGCCCCTGCTTTTTATTTAAACAATCATTATGAACAAAAAAGAGGAAAAAGACGAATGGTAATTAACTATAAAAAATTAAATGAAGCAACTATAGGTGATGCATATAAATTACCCCGTAAAGATTATATTATTAATAAGTTAAAAGGACATAATTGGTTTACTACATTAGATGCCAAATCTGGCTATTGTTACTACATTAGATGCCAAATCTGGCTATTGGCAGTTAAGACTACATGAAAATGCCAAACCACTTACTACTTTCACTTGTCCACCTCAAAAACATTTTCAATGGAATGTATTACCTTTTGGACTCAAACAAGCCCCTAGCACTTATCAACGATTTATGGCTAATAATCTTGAAGGATTAGAAGAATTCACTTTAGCATATATAGACAACATCATAATCTTCTTAAATACAGACAAAGAAGATCATTTAAAAAAGGTAAAACTAGTGCTCCAGAGATATCGAGAAAAAGGATTAATCCTAAACAAAAAGAAAATAAAATTAGTTTAACAAAATATTAAATATTTGGGAATCGAATTTCATAATGGTTTTCTAAAATTATAACAAAACATTCTAAATAAAATTCAACAATTCCCCGATATATTGAAAAATAGAACTCATGTTTAACAATTTTTAGGTATCCTAAATTACATATCAGACCAAGGCGAGTTTAAAAATCTTGCTAAGGAAAGAAAAAGGATACAATTAAAATGCAACACCAAATCTCAATAGAGCTGGACTACAGAAGACACAGAAGCAGTAAGAGATTTGAAATATCTATGCAAGGACTTAAGTATTTTATATAATTATTGTCCCAAGGATACACATCTAGTACAAATTGATACCAGCATGGTTAGATGGGCAAGATGCTTTTTGGTGCAATCACCCAATCAAAAGAAGTATTTACTTTGCAAATATATAAACAGGACTTTTAATCCCATAGAAATGAAGTATCCAATACATAAAAAGGAAACATTAGCCTATCTCAAAACTTTGAGAAAATGGCATATTGAGTTATTACCTGTTAAATTTACTATTCAAATAGATTCCAAGTATTTATGTGGATTTACAACATATTATATAAAAACTAATTATAATCAAGGACGTTTAATTCGATGGAAATTGGAATTAAATCAATATAATTTTCATCTTCATTATATAAAATCTTCTAACAATAGTCTTGCAGATATCTTGACCAGAGAATGGAAGCAGTAATAATCAATCTCAAGGACTCATTAAAAAAGAAGGAAGCTAAATTAATTGACCTCTAACAACAAGTAGGCATTGTCACCAAAGAAATTAACCAACTTCGATCTACAATCACCTTACTTGAACAACAACTCTCTCCTGATCAAACACCTACCACTATCATTACCACCCCACCTACTCTTCAACCAATTACTCCCTAACAAATTACCCAACTCTCTTTATACACACCATCAGCCACTTCTCAAAGCAAAGAAGATTTTAAAGAAGAAAAAGTGTATGTCATTTTTAATAGACCTATGGCTGGAATTAGTGACAAATTGAACAAGGAAGAAGTACACATCACCGAAAAATCATCTATTTTACATAAAGGTTTTCCAAGAAAACAAGAAGATGAAAAGGCCTTAGCTGATTTCAAAGGCCTTGTTCTAAAGCCACAATATAAACAAGTTTTAGAAAAGCCAGCCTTGGAACCAAATATGAAATCTTTGAGAAAACCTATCAGTATGGACTGCATAAATTCAATACCTACCAAAGCCTTAAAAGAAGAAATGAGAAAGATTGCCTCTGAAATGTTTTGTGACTGTTTTTAAGCAGTTAATGATTGGAAGGAAGAAAAGAAATTATTCCAGTATTATCCACAAAATAGAGGATGATATGGACCCAAAGCAACTATCTTTCCAGAACTAGATCCGATAACTACCTATCTATTCTTCCAGAGTCGACACATTGACATTATTTATCTAACCAATTTACATATTTTTTCATAATTTCCCACATGATTCATCTAAGCAGTTAAGAACTACAAGGAATGAGAAATATTTGTCAAGGTATTTAGTAGTTACCCCATTTTTAAGGAAACAGATACTATCAAAGACGCAGAAATCAAAGTATCAAGAATTTCATTTCTCTATATTGGAATAAGCAATGGGATGTGCCCTCCCATTGATGAACCACCTCTACATACGTTTCACTGGGATCTAATTAATTAGCTAAATCTTAATTGTCTAGAAGGAGTCTATCAACAATGTCTAAGAATCAATACAGAATCATTAATAAAAGTTAACTACAAAGGACCAAATTTAATTATGATCTCTGCATATAAAACACCAGTATCAAGTGAAGCCATTTAAATTATTAGACAATTTGAACAACCTCTTTCAGCTATCGATGGCATTTTTTATAAATTATCCAACCAATGGAGACAAGCCATTTGTCAACAACTCTGCAGTCATCTTCAACATAAATGTAATTATTGTCCTTCATCTTCTACAACTAACAAAGAAGAGAACAATTCAATTGATGCAATAATCAAAGAGTAAGGCTTCTTAAAGGACGAATCTTAAAGTATGTATGCCTCTAGCCATAAAAGGCATATTCCTCTTTTTTCTGCTTTTACTTTTTTCTTCCTTTCTTCTTTTACTTTGCTTTTGTAAATTCCTCTTATCGGCCACCTATTTTTGATCTTTTTCTTCTTTTTTCTTCTATATAGTGTAGAGGCAGCAGCTTCCTTTGACATGAAATAATAAACTACTTTACCTTCTCTCTAGAATCTGACTCTTACCTAGGATCGGCTTCAAATGGAAACGAGAACAGGTTTAAGTTTATTAAAGTTTTTTATTGTTTCATCACCAAGTAGTTAATAATGAATTCCATATTTCTTTTCATTTCATCAATCTTTATGCACCTTTATTTACTTTTGAATTATTTATGCTTTCCAGTTATGATTTTCTTATCTACTAGTTGTATATTTATCTCTCTCCCACATCTATTAGAAACTTATTTACATAATTGTTTAACTCATAACTTTCATCGACTTTTATTTCAACATTTGTTAGATATAATACATTATCCCACTATTTCTTATAATAATTTAGAATAACTTCTGAAGCAATTCTTATTAGTTATGCAAATCTTTTTACTTATTTAGCTATGCCTATTTGTAAAACTTGTCACCATACATAGAACCATAGTACATAATGAAAACAAAATGAGCATTAATGGAAAACTTATTCAGGTTGCAACTAATATGTATAATTTTCTTCAATTAATAAATGCTCGGCCTGAAGAAATTCAACTTTATCAAACAAAAATTAATACATATACTGAAATCTATCAATTAGAAAAAGAAGATGCCAAGTATTTACATAATCTATTTAAAGAACATTATATCACACATCTTAAATACTAGCTTATCATGTCTTTAAATTTAGACTGCTGGAATTATAGATCTTTTTATAGAATGATCAAATTAATCATATCCAGTATATTGAACCCTCAATCTTACAGTATAAAGACGAAAAAGAATATTACAAAAACTGCTATAATTATCTTCAATTTGTAATTAGTAATACAAATGCATTGAAACCAATCCAAGAAAACTTTGAATTAGCTTCAAATCTATATACTTTCCATACTCAAGAATTAATTTATTCAGAATCTATTCTACATCAACATCAAACAAATAATTCTCATTAAAATGAATGATCAAGGTCAGGAACAAAATATATTAGAAATAGATAATTTAGAATTAATAGAATCTACAAGAACTTTTCATATAAATACTTTATTATCAAATGAAAAACAAAAACAAATAGCTAAAGATCAGTTAAATCTAAAAGCAAGTCAAGATATCCAATCCTCTCTATTTAAAAATTTTCTAGATCGAAAAAATATTATTTATTTTGGTAAAATTGTTCATGAAACACCGATTAGAATAGACCAGTGTAATGGACATATTCGAATTAATTTAATAGATCAAGAACAATTTTCGAGACAACTACAAAAAATACCAGAAGATAAAAGACATAAAATCGGATATATTCATTTATCCACCATACAAATTCTATTAAAATCAACTTTTCAGGAAGGAACCGATTCACCTATAAGAATGGCAATAGTTGATGAAAAAATGACAAATCTAAATGATCCAATAATAGGTATAATGAATGGCAATTAGCTTATGGAAAAATTAAATTTAACACTCGTTTAAAGTTAGGCATTCCTTTAAAATCACATAATCTAGACGAAATAATAACAATAGCATATAAATTTTACAAAGAAAATTTAATGAATTTAGGACAATATCCATTTTCTATTACATATCAAATTAGTTATGCTTTAACTAATTCACATCATAGTATTGAATTTAGAAACACTGATAAAATTTATATTGATAAATTATTTAGCGATGTTGTTAAAGTAGGAACCAATATACGCAAAAATTTAAGAACCTTACCTGAAATCCAATATCCAATCTAATTATATTCACCTCCAAATCCTCGACTTTCTTCTTCTAGCATTCAATCTTTGAATAAACCCAATCTTTTTAGATGATTATCTCAATCATTACACTAATAGAGACCTATTAGATTTACTAAACCTAGACAAAATTCAAAGCATCTCATCAAAATTACTAATCCTATTATCTCTTAGCATAAAGAAAACAACCCCGAACAAACAGTAACAAAAGAATTCATAACAATAAAAAATCAATTACAAGAATTAACAACACGCATTAAAAATACTCTATGAGTGTAACAAAATATGCTATGGAATTAATAGAAAAACAATTAAAAATAGAAATACAAGTAAATGAACTCTTAAAAAATCAGACAAATATTACAAGAATAATACAACAATTAGTAAACCATAATATGTAGAATAAAGAAACTACTAGCAATATACAGGAAAATCTAGAACAACTAGTAAATCGATTAGAAAAATTAGTAAAAAAACTACACACACAACATTAATAATAATTTTTAATGTTTTATACTTTCTCTAATTCAGATACTAAGGTCCTAAAAAATTAGGAAATAATACAAGGTTACCTGCACAGGAGTCTATCACAGACATTATTAGGGAAACAAGCATAACTCAAGCTCTAGTCACTATTTTTTCAAACCACTTTCATAGAGGTCAAGTTAAGACCTATATCTACAACTTTCATTATTTAAGTTTCTTCAAATTCGTGCTCTAAGAATATGAAAGACATATAAAAAGAGAAAGATGAAATTGAAAATAGAGTTTCAACTTTCCTTGATATCTTCTTTCCTTCTCCTCTTCTCTTCCCCTTTTTCTCTCCTTCTCTTCTCATTTCATTTTTCTCCCTCTTATAACCTAATGGCAGATCTTTACTCTTACTTCTATTGACTTTTCCATCATTTTCTCTAGAAAATTCAAGAAGTTTAAACTAATCCATGTGTCATCATTTCATTATTCCATAGGTCACCATTCTATTGGTATATATGTTATCCTTCTATTGGTCCATATGTTACTATTCTATTGGTCCATGTGTCACTTACATTAGGCTCCATATGTCACTCATTTAAGCCGCCATATGTCACTACTTGTAAGGCTACACATGTCACCAATTGTAAGGCTACACATGTCACCAATTGTAAGGCTATATAAGTCACCATTTGTAAAGCTACACATGTCACCATTTTATTGCTCCATATGTCACAAGTCTAAAGCTCCATTTGTCACAAACTTAAAGGGCCACTTGTTGCAATTATCCTCAATCCACTTGTCATCCATTTAACTGAGTCATTTTTCACTTATTCCTAATGCCATATGTCACCATTTAATAGGCCCAATCAACCTAAATTCTCATGTATAAATTTGTCTTGATCTTTAACATTTTTCTTAATCTAGATGCACATATCACCTCATTAATAACTCAATTATAACAATAAATTCCCAATTCACTAATTACAATCCATCAATTCATGTTATTGGTAAATCAAAATGCAAAACATTGGGAATGCACATTCATATCACATTTATTTTTGTTCCATACCCCGAAATATATCAATTGAGTGAATAAACTATCTTGCAATGTTTTCTAAAACGTGATTCATATGTATATACGAATATTATACATGTGAATGAAATGCACCTCTTAAATTCTTACATGAAATAACTTATGTGACTTAATCTAATAGTTTAATCTCTTAACAATTTTAGGGGGCAGGATATTACAACTTAGATATTCCTTGAACATATTTTCTTAAAATTTTGTTTAAACTAAAAATAAAAAGACATACTCTCACACTACTTGTCAAACTCTAATGGCAACCTAAAAGGGAGTGAATTAGGTATTAGTGAATTTAAGAAAAATTTTGGTAGATTAATAAGAAAATCTTGATTGATTTAAAAACTAAATAAAAATGCATCGATAATTTTATTTAAACTCAATTAATCAACAAATAATAAAGTAAAGAATATAAGAAAAAAGTTACAAAATTATTTTTATAATAGTTCGACAAACAAACCTTACTTACGTCCACTCCTCAACTCTCTTTTGAGATTCCATAATCTCTTCTTTCAACTAGGTGAAGAGGAACTTTTTTACAATAATATTTATTTGGGTAAATATGAACCCTTGTAAAATCTTTCTTTAAGGTGAAGAGCAATCTCAACACTTCTTGGGTCACCCAAATATAAGAAAAAATAGCCCCAAATTATGTTTACAACTTGAATGAACCTTACATGCTTACTTTAATAGTCAAAGGCTCTTATTCAATGAAAAACTAATGAATGAATGATTAAAAATGCTCAAAAACTCTTTTAGATGTGCTTGTGTAACCCCCCAAATATCATAAAGATATTTAAAAATTAAAGTCCTAATTATTTATACTAATAGTAATAATTAAATATTATTAGACAAAAAAATTAACCATTATATAGTGATATTATTCGAATAATCTAGCACTTATCACATGCAAATTCACGATAATTTCTCAAAATTTTATAACATATTAGTTGACCTAATAAGATATTTATCAACCATAACAAGATATTACTTGACCAATTTCTTCATAAATAGCACATTGATCAAACACACTAATGCAATGGTCAACCAGTGTGTCTAAAATGGTACATTGTTCAATCACACCTATATATTGGTTTACCAATATACATTGATTAACCAGTGTATCTGAAATAGTATATTAGTCGATATTACATATATATTGGTTAACCAATATGTCTTAAAAGGTATTTCTAAACCATTTTAAAGTTTTTCAAAGACTAATCCACATTTCTTTGATTAAAGCTTGATTTAAATTATTTTGAATATTTCCCAAAGAGTATTTTAAAGATCAAAGAAATTTTCTTTAAATCAAATCTTTACTTCCTCTTGATACATAAAAATTTTTATGCTTTAAGTTTAAAATATAATATACCTATGCATAAAAGATGTTTAATAATTAAAATAATTAAGTAGGATATACCAAAAAGATTGCAAACAAATTTGTAGACTTTTTGCTCCTTAATCTTCCTTAGTTTTTGTCTTCTTCTTAACTCGAATGTATTTGGACTCTTTTAATTATTTTTGACTTCATTTCATATTACTTTATTTTATGATATCAAAGAATAAATAATTACTAGTAAATATGTTTTGTTATCATTAAAATATTTTAGACAGACCTAATCGACTAGAGCAAAATATATCATGATAAATCATACAAAAATAAATGGATGTATAGAATCTCCTTGGCTTACCTTGTGACTGCCATATAGGACAAGAGAAATGATAGAATTTTCAAGAACTAAGAAATGGATTGTTGAGCTTTCATCAAGAATTTGTCTAGGAAGGTGAAGCTTCACTTGTATCTATATAAACAAAAGATACCCATCAGTGATCAAGCAATGGAGAGATGCGGTGACTAGTGCTTGTAACTTTCATCGCCTATTAATTCTCAAGGCAATAAACACTTTTGGATGTTAATTTTAGTCTGGATACTTAGGCTTAATTTTCTTTAAAACCTACTAGACCGAGGATTAATCTCATTTAGTTTGTCTAGTATTATTTATGGTGACCCAAGTTATCATTCTACGATTTTGTTTCTCATCAATGAAATATATTTTTTTCAAAAAAAAAATGGATTGTAGCCTCTTTTAGTTTAATAATCTTGGTAAATCATTATTTATATTTATAACTGATAGCACTCTTAAGACCTTTCCAAGATTAACTGTAAATGTAAAAGCCTTATCATTACACTTAGAACTTCTAGTTTCCTACTAAAGGATAGTTTTATTTTTTCTATTTTCAAATTGTTTTATTTCTTTGATTTGTTCGTTGGGACTTAATGGTTCATATAGAACTAGCTTTGTTGCTCCTTAAGTACTCACTCATACAAAAGGGATATATTTTTCTATTTTGATGGATCTTAGGATCAATAGTATTAGATTTTTTTAATCAATTTGTAGTAACAAGGTTTTATCCTTTCGATTATAAGAAAAGGTTATATCCATAACTTTATATAATTAATTTTATAAATTAGTGTTAGATGTCTTAGCCCTGCATTCATTTTGTAATTATGGATTTTTATTTGTAATAATAGAGCATCTAAAATATTTTTATCTCTAAAAGAGACTATAAGGCCTGTTAATAGTTGAAGGAGAAATGATCATTTCTGAGCTTTGAAAATAATAAAATCTACCATCTCTTAATACCATCATTGTTGATGTATTTAATCATTCTTTTGTCAAAGGTTTTACTCCTGTTTGTACTAATCTTATATGAATATGATTGTAAATTTTATTCTTATGCTTATTCATATAATTATATGAAAGCAAATGTATTATTTCAAATGGCTTTGATCAAAGAATATCTCTTTATTTATTTTAATATTATAATTTAATTTTTGAAAGAAACTAAAGTATTTTCTTTTTTATTTTAAAAATATACCAATTATTAATATATTTTATGTTTTTCTTTTTTCCTCGTAATTAACAATGTTATCATTAGTATTAGAAGTTGAGGCGCCAAAGATAAATTTGGTTCTTATAAAGAAATTTAGCTTATAAGTTAACCAGAACTATCCTACTTTGAGTTTCAAGCTAACCAATGGGTTTATTACGTATCTAAAACTTATAGTTTTCATATTTTAGGTACTTTTAATGCCCATAAATGGTCCAATGTTATGAATTTAATAGATATGAATGTCATGTTTTTATGATAACAATCAATATGCTTGATGGGAGCACATTGATATTTTTTTCCTTAGAGATTTTTGGGGCCCCTAAGTTCCTTTTCCCTTTCTGAAAAATATATACCATCGATTTTGGAACTAAGAGCTTAAAAGAATTCCAAAAACACAAACTTTCTAAGAAAAAAAACATCAATGGTAGGAGGTATATCGATTTCTTCAACATTCAATTTATTTGTTGTTACAACATATATTATTATGGAATATATGTTGAATTAGCTTACATTTGGTATCAAAGCATAATAACCTACTCCTTACTTTAGTTTTTGTAGAATTTCAAATTCTGGAAAAAATTGTAGATTCAAAGTTTGGTATTTTAAAGTTGTTTTTAGAAGTTTTTCTTTTGATTAAAGGTAGAAATCTTTAATTAAGAGTTTTAGAAATATTCCTACATTTTAAAAATCAATTTTTGTGGTTTTTTTTTCTGATCTAGTATTTTCATCCAATTTTGTTTGGTATCTACTGGGTCACAAATTTGGTCGTTATAACCCAAGTTGAAGAATATCCTTGTCACCAAAAAGATGTCATTTTGTTTGTTTATTAAAAACAAATTCTAATGTACTTGTAAAGGCTCAAACTTGAGCCCACGTGAGTAGCATAGTGAGCCTTTGCCAACTAAATTGAAGCTTATAATCTGATAAATTGTGCATTGAAATTTTATTTGTATAAAATGTTCAACATGAATCAGATTATCAATTTTTCTTCACATAATTATTATGACTATACTTTTTGCATTGTGAATAAAATTTTGGATAAAATATTTTTGTGATTAATTATTAAGGCTTAGTCATAACAACCCTAATTATATAAAATTAGATATTTATGTACTTAATCATATAAAGAGTTTAGACATTTAATTGTAGTTAATTATTTTATCATAATAAATTTTATCCCACAACAATTTTCATTACATTTGAATGGTTAATTAGGAAAAAATATCAAATTATTTTTATAATTTTCCCACAGGTATTAGGAATTGAAAAATAATTTGATAATTTTTTCATAAAATTGAACATAAATCTATTTAATTAAAAACTTAACCCACAGGAAATTTTTATATAATTTGATTTATATCTTTTAAGATATGTTTTACATTGGTCACACATATATATAGTTTGTTAGCCTTAATTTATTAATAAGTAACATGTGTTTTTAAATTATGCAAATATTCAAATGGCTAGTTTCTCTTATACAATTTGTGTACTTCCTGAATTGAGGAGTGAAAAATATAAGAATTAGAAGGAGAGAATTTGTCGTCATCTGGGGTGGATAGACATTGATTATGCTATCTAGAAGGATAAACCACTTTAGGTAATTGAAGTCAACACTACAACTGTAATTGCTTTTTATTAATGTAGGTAGCAATCTAATCGCCTAAGAGTGATGTTCATAAAAACCAAAATTTTTGCTGGCATTCTTGGTTCTATAGAATAGTATGACAATGTTCATCCTCTATTGAAGGTTATTGATAAGCAATTCAAAACTCTAGACAAAGCACTCATAACCACCCTAATTATGGAGTTTTCATCTATAAGGATTACTAGTGTCCAAGGTGTGCATGAACACATCATGAAGAAGAGGGACATTGCGGCTTAGTTAAAGAAACTCAATGTTGAGATGTTTGATTTTTTCCTTACGCATTATATTTTAAACACCCTTCCACCACCATACTGAGCCTTTAAAATCTTTTATAATACAAATAAAGATAAGTGGTTAATAAATGAATTAATGATCGTATATGTTCAAGGGGAAATATTATTGATGGAAAGAGAGAGAGTTCAACAAGTGCATACCTGATTGTTCAAGGAAAGAAGAAAAATCATGCCAAATTAAGGGGAAAAGATCAAATACCTACCCAAGAAGACATTAAGAAGGAATCCAAGTGATTATTTTGCAAGAAAAAAGGACACATGAAGAAGGATTGTGTCAAGCATAAGGAATGGCTTAGAAAAAAGGTAATCTAATCTCACTAGTTTGCTTTGAATCTAATATCTCCATAGAAAGGATTAAAAGATTGATAAATGATGGAGCATATTGTAATTTGGATGTTATTGATTTTGAAACTTGTATGGATTGCATAAAGGGAAAACAAACTAACAAATTAAAGAAAGGTTTCAAGAGAAGTTTAGACATATTATAGATCATACATATGGATATTTTTAGTCTAGATATGGACTCATATGGTCAGAAATACTTCATCTCACTTATATATGATTACTCACGATATATGCATCTCTACTTGCTTTATAACAAAAATGAAGCACTAGATGCTTTCAAAATATTGAAAGATAAAGTAAAGAAACAATGTGGTAAGCAAATTAAGATTGTGAGGTTTGATAGAGGTGGAGAATATTATGGTAGATATACCGAAGGTGGACAAGCACATGGTCCATTTATGAGGTATCTTTAAGAAAATAAGATAGTAGTCATTATACCTAGATCTCCAGACCAGATGGTGTGGTAGAAAGAAGGAGTTGGACATTGCATAGAGAATGTTAAGTAGCTTCAAACTTCCTAATTACTTGTAGACTAAAGATCTTAAAACAACAATGTATATATTAAATTGAGTACCAACCAAGATTGTTCCAAAGATTCCATTTAAATTATTTAAATATTGGAAACTGACTTTGCAACATATATGTATTTGGTGATGTCCTTCAGAAATAAGAATTTATAATCCTTAAGAAAAGAAATTTTACCTAAAGACCATAAGTGGATATTTCATTAGATATGTCAAAAAGTCTAAAGGATATAGGTTCTATTATCCATCACATCACACTAGAATTGTGGAATTAAAAAATGTAAAATTTCCTAAGAATGACTTGATCAAGGTTAGGGATCATTTCAAGATATAATGTTTGATAAAGATCAATTGGATACTCAGCCTTCTACCTCAAATAATAAGATGATTGTCATTCCTAACACTCCTTAAGTTTAAATAGATGTTGTATAACCAACTATTGAAATTCAACAACCTACAGTGAAAATAAATGACAACTAAGAAATTCCACAAGTTATTGATAATTCATTAGATCTAGTTATTCACAAATTACCTAAAAGCATTCAATAACTAGTTAAATAACAGACTCCATAGGAGAATGTTAGTGTAATAAAAAGGAGATCTAATAAACAAGTTGATTATGTTTTATAGCTACAATAATCTGACTACAATACATAAGCCAAGAATGATCCTAAAACCTTTTTATAGGCCATGAGAAACAAAGAATCAAATTTATGGTACAGTACTATGAAGCAAGAAATGAATTCTATAAAGAATAACGATGTTTGGGATCTTGTTGAGTTGCCTAAAGAAGAAAAACCTATAGGCTTCAAATGGGTATTTAAAACAAAGAAAGACTCATTAGGTAACATTGAGAGATACAAGGCAAGACCAGTTGCTAAAGGATTCGCCCAAAAAGAAGGAATTGATTACACATATCCATTTTTTCTTGTTTCTAGAAAAGGTTCACTTTGTTTAATTTTCGCATTGGTTGCTCATTTTGACATAGAATTTCATCAAATGGATGTGAAAAAGGGCTTTCTTAAATGATGAGATAAAGGAAGAGGTTTAAATAAAACAACCAAAAGGATTCTCTTTTGATAAGCATTTAGTTTGTAAGCTTAAAAGATCCATATATAAACAAGCATCCCGACAGTGATATTTAAAATTCCATGATGTTATATCATCATTTGGTTTTAAAGAAACTACTAAGGATCATTGTATATACTAGAAGGTTAGTGGGAATAAAATTTATTTTCTTGTATTATATTTGGATGACAAATTACTTGCAACTAATGATAAGGGTTTGTTATATTATGTAAAACAATTTCTCTTTAAGAATTTTGAAATGAAAGATGTGGGTGATGCTTCTTATATTATTGGCATTAAGATCCATAGAGATAGATTCTGTGGTATTTTGGGTTTGTCTCAAGAAACCTATATTAATAAAGTTTTAGAGAGATTTTGTATAAAAGACTATTCACCAAGTGTAGATCCCATTATGAAAGGCGATAGGTTCAAATTGGACTAATTCCTAAAAAATGATTTTGAAAGGGGATATGCAAAGCATTCGATATGCTTCAAAGGTCAAAATTATTAGAGTAGTGCTCTAAAGGTAATCACTTTTAGCACTTTGTACAAACTTTATTTTGATTAACGACATGAAAGATAATTTTCATTAATTTGATGTTCATTTATTTATGAATTGATGTATACCTTAAATCTAATTAATGAAGTCCATGATACAAAATATAGCATGAAGGAAATCGAGACGAGATCATGATAATAAGATTCCTATCATGTGCAATTATATTAGTGTCTAAATTATCCCTAGTCATAGGATTAATGAGATAGGACATTGTTAATCTAGATAGACTAGCACAAGTTATACTCTTTGATTTGATCAAGCAATGGCATAAGCATGAGATGTTTAGAGTTAACATGTGGATGCTTACTAAGAGTAGTAAGTACATCAGATGACTCGCTATGAGATTATCATATGGATGATCTATCAAATGTCAATGATTAATCTTCTCATAGCAATGGTTCAAATATCCTTAAACTTAAGGTACTCAAGGATATCTTGGATATTGATCTTGTGCTTTGACACCATTCCTTGTTGCCTTAATATGAGGTTGTTCATAGGGTGGTGATTAGGTACAATTATTAGTATTCGAAGATAATTAGGTATCCAATAAAGCATTCACTACTCTTGAAAGAAGGAGATGATACCCACAGCCTCTTTTCAGGGTCATCACTCAGGATTCTCTGGCTAGAGTAATTAGATGTCATAAAGAGAGTCTTCAATGACACATAGAGTAATGAGATCCTTAAAACAAGAACTAACATCACTTAGAATAGATGTGACATAGTCAGTTTAGTGGTATTTGACACATAGCCTATACTCTGAACCAAGTGGGGTATAACATGGTGAAGGGATGACTAACATAGTAATTATCTATGGAAAGGTTTGTAAGTCGAATAATTAACTATCAAAGAGTTCGTGTGTTAATTCACCTACATTCTAGTAAATTGGCATCATGAAACCCTTCATGATTTGCGTGGATTAAGAGTTAATTCAAGTGGCATGAAACCATTCATGATATGCTTGGATTAAGAGTTAGTTCAAGTGATCAAAATTACTAGGAACCTAAAGGTCACACACATAAAAGATTGGATGAAAAAAAAATGTGCATGGCTGTCATTTAAGCAAGCCACTGACTTAATGACAGGTGGTACATAAGTGTACACACGAATTTTTAGCCAAAAAACACACTCAATAGAGAGGCTAAGGGTCCAAAAGAGTTCTAGAAGTTGAGAGGAGTGATCTTGAGATTTATTCGTGCACTCCTAAGCAATTGTTGCATGAGATTAATCGTATGAAAGTTGCTCTTGATCTAACTCTCACTAGAGCATCTACTTGAACTCATCTTGTTTGGTGCTCTAACCACCCTTACATACATATTTTTCTTCATCTTTGCATGCTTTCTAGAAGCCAAGGAAGGTGTTTGGTGTTTGCTACAACTTAAACAAGGACAAGATTGAATAAAGGAGGAGTATTTTCAAGGTACATATATTATAATTTCATATTCTTATAATATGTTTATATGTGCAATAGATTCTGTATTTTCTGTGGATGTTGTGGGGTTGGAATTTTGATTCCGACACCTCCGCTAACTTTCCATGTATATGATGCATAGATCCATGGCTCCCCAATAAGAAGCCTAATGTATGCTTAGGTTTATATAAGACTTGACATTGCATTTTTTGTTGGAATGTTAGGCAGATATCAGAGTGACCTAAGATTAGATCATTGGAGAGTTGTAAAGAAAGTATTGAGGTACCTTCAAGGGACCAAAGATTACATGCTTTTGTACAGATGAATCGACAATTTGGAGGTAATAGGATACTCAGATTAAGATTTTTTTGCCTGTGTTGATTTACAGAAATCAAGATCAAGTTATATCTTCATATTTACCCATGGATCTATATCTTAGAGGAGTGCCAAGTAATTTTTGACTACTGCTTTCACTATAAAGGTTGAGTTTTTTTCTTGCTTTAAGGCTACATCGCATGGTTTATAGATAAAGAGTTTCATATATGGGTTTAGATTCGTGGATTCCATTTCTAAGCCATTGAGAATGTATTATAACAATTCAGCTGTTGTTTTCTAACTAAAAACAACAAGAGTGATAGTCAGAATAAACACATCGACATTAAGTTTTTATCTATAAGAAAATGTGTTAAGGAAAATAAAGTGTTCATTGAACAATTTAGCAATGAATTGATAATAGTTAATCATTTAAAAAAAGGCATGCCATTAATGAAGCTCAAGGATCATATTGTTAGGATGGGATTGGGTTCCATTATTTAGTTTTTATTGTATGGACAATGTTGTTTTCGTGAAACTCTTATAATATTTTCTCATAGTATGGTGCAAATTATTGAATTTTTAAGAAAATTGATTATTTTGGACCCAGAATAAAAATAGGGTTTATTTATTAAGTAACGTTACCACATTCAAGTTGATACAAATTATAGTATATTGTAATACATGGAAGATAATACTAAACTACTAGATGACCTATTGTCATAATTCATATACTATATTTGGATTGGATAGGATTTGATACCAAGTTAAACATATGGAACAAGTGGGAGAATGTGAGAATTTTTCATATTCTAGGTAGTTTTAATACCTATAAATAGTCCAACATTATGTAATTAATAGATATGAATATCCTTTTTGTGATAACAATCAATGTGCTTTATAAGAGCACACTGATTTTTTCTTCTGAGAAATATACATCATCGATTTTAGAACTGAGAGCTTAAAGCAAAAACTCTCCAAGCAAAAACATCAATGGCAGGAGGTATATCGATTTCTTACCACATTTAGTTTATTTTTTATTGTAAAATATATTATTGTTAAATATATGTTGAATTAGCTTACTTTAATACCAATGAAGGATTTTGAGGGGGCTCGGAGAGAAATGGGAACTGATCCAAGTGAGCCTATACACACCCAGAACATCATACCTTAACCCAAAACCTTGAGGCAATAGGTTATAAGTCATATCTTTGTATACAACTAACTTCATCCTTATGTTTCTTTCCGATGTAAAATTGCTCCACTAGTGAATTTCCAACATACTAACCCTCAAGAACTTGTTTTTCTTAAAAATGAGTTTAAATAATTGTTTCACCATCCTAGTTGTTACAAAGGAATTCTTGGAACTCAAACTTTTACCGAAGTTTCTCGCTCAAACCCTTTGCACTGCAGTCTCGTTTAGATCCGTTAAACCAAAGACTCAGCCTTTCCCAACTCCCTGAAGTGTTTACCTCACGACACTCTCGAAGAAACAATACTTATGAAAGCAATAAGAACAAAGGCAACAAGAACGTACAGAGATACGATATAAAACCAACTTTTTATTACTTTCCCTCAAAAGTATACAAAGAATGCTCTCAAATGTCGTCTAGATAGACCACAACGAACTCATCCAAAAATTCATACAGCACGTCGTTCATAAGGTTTCAAAATGTAGCAGGGGTGTTAATTAATCCAAACGGCATAACTAAAAATTTGTAGGATCCATACCGTGTTACACACGTTGTCTTTTGCTCGTCGCCCTCGGCTATCCATACTTGCCAGTACCCACTCCGAAGATCCAACTTCGTGAACACCTCAGCCCTTGACAACCTATCCATCAAATCTTGAATTAAAGGTACCGGATACTT
>JANSVA010000006.1:9707542-9722590 GCA_025504915.1 Erythroxylum reticulatum
ATGAAGCTTCTAGAAGATAAATAAAATTCTCGAAGAAGAGACAAGATCCACACAGTAACTGGGTCTTTCAAATAGAATTGTATAATGCAACTTAATCAAGATAAGTGATACATGTCACTTATCCATTGGTCTAATTCTAAATGATTCAAACTAATTTCTCTTATTAAGCTAGTTCAACAATCTCCCAAATTTTACTCCAATTGTCTCTAAATTTTCAATATCAATTTCTCAAAAATTCTAAAGTCATCTATAAAAGTTCTCCAATATCATTTGACTCTATTTTTTATTTCCTTCCATAAATTTACTAGCCAAATGGCATTTTTCTTAGTCTAATAATACTCAATATTTTTAGAAAATTTTCCCCAAAATTCATCAAAATTTTTAAATCAATACATATATTCTCCACATCGATTTTCAATACAATTAATTCACAGTTCTTAATATAAGCACATTAATAATCAATTATACCTAAAAAATGTCAATGAGTGCATGTATAGTCATTTAAATGTATGCAAAACAATTCAAATTTAGTTGCGTGTATGCTAAAGTGTGCATGAACATGAGATGAATTTTGCTTAATCCCTCATTGTTATCTCACATGTGCCGTATCTTAGGGGTCTAACCCTTAGTATGGGGACAACATGTTACAACCAACCATATGACTTAAAGTTGAAAAATCCAAAACGCTTTATGATACCCTATTTAGTTGGTAATTTAGAGATTTCGAAATGCTTTTGTGAGCTAGGAGTAAGTAAACCTTATGCCTTTGTCAATTTTTTGGAAACTGGGTTTAAAAGATGTGAAGCCAACATCTATGTGTATTCATTTGGTAAACCAATTGATAAAGAAATTGTTAGGTTTAGTAAAAGATGTGCTTATAAAACTGGACAAGTTTATATCCTGTGGACTTTGTGGTGTTAAACTTTAAAGAGGATCAAAATTTTCCACTATTTCTTAGTATACCATTTTTTAATATAGGAAAAACTTTGGTAGATGTCTATGAAGACAACCTCATCCTTTGGATTGAAGATGAACAAGTGAAATTTATCATGAATAAGGAATTAAAGAATTCGAAGAAGGGTAGCTCATTCATGAGAACTGATGAAGTCAAATCTTTAAAGGAGCGAGAGGAAGAAGAAAAGATGACAACGGAGACTGATTTTAAAGAATATAAGGAAGCCTCTATTCAAAAAGCTGAAGAAAAAGATAACTAAGAACAAAGGATATAGGACATAAAGGTTGGTCACGAGTCGTAATGTTACCAAAATAACTAGACTAAAACGATAGCTAACGGTAAGTCTAGGTCAACCCATAGAGATTAATTCCAATTACTTTCTTAAATTATATATATAAGTAAAATAGGGGGTTTTGGCTTGAAGCAAATTAGAAAACAAAGTAAAATTGAATCTATAAAAGCAAATCAAATTAAACAGCAAAAAAATGATAAAATTGATGAATAAGTTGAAATTCAGTTCTTTAGTTTAATCTCAGCCTAAGCACAATTTCACAAATGTTGATGAATTATCCCCTTTACACCTCTTTTAAGATTATTGATCGTGAACTAACAATAAGCTATGCTAACTCCGATTTTTTCTTAGGTTGTAGTTAATCAATAAGAGCTCATTAATTAATCTTAACTGTTGGGAAACTTAGAACAAGCTCTCTAAGTTTATCCATACAAACGCATTGCAAGTGAGAAAAATGAACCAATATAAGCAAAAATCTTACAAGCTCGGATTATTTAACTTATGCTTCGTTATCTCTAGTGATTTAATACCGTTAACTGCTATAGACGACCTTCAACATGACTATTACGTATTGCATTCAATTTCTAGCTATAGGTTTCCATAAAAAATGATTCAATAGAGCATTAAAATCATTCTCATACAACACCCAATCAATTTATACAAGATAACGTAAGCAATCAGAAAAGAGGTAATGAAAACTATATATAACAACAATCTGCTTAATATGCTCCTCGGCCTTGGTTGCACCTTCAAACCAGTGTTGGAAAATTTATCCTTCCATCTCCATCTTCAAGCTATCACCATCGGCTATCCTCTCCATCGCCACTGTTAGTGTTGAAGAACGAAGAAAAAGTAAAGAGAAAATAAGAGATAGATGTTTTCAACTAGGTCTATCCTGAATTTCCCTTCTATTGTCACCCACTTTTTCTTATGTAGTAAAAATTAAGTTTAAATCAAGGGACAACTAGTGCCCAAGCGTTAATTCTCATGAGTGTGAGAACATAGCTCATGGTTGCGCATAGCCATGCATGGCCAAAGTCCTCTCACAGCCTTCTATAGTCCTTTCATGGTTGTGAGATATCTCTTACGACTATGAGAGGTACTATATAGGGGTGAGAAATTTCTCACACCCATGCGATCCAATATATGCCATGAGACTTCTCCTTATTTTGTTCTCCACTTGATATTCTATCTTGCCTCTGCGTCTTTCAATCCTCTTCCTCTTTATGGTTCATGAATCAATAAAATATGGAAATTGAGAAGATGGCTTCAATGGACATGCTTTTGAGTCACTTTAACTCCTTCACTTCTGAAATGTACCTAAGATCAAATATGAGCTAAAGTGAGTATCCTAAGCATTTCTAAGGCATTAGTCACTAAGTGTAGTATATCAAATGAATCAACATTTAAACACATATCAAAGGTTGAAGAAGATATGAAAGTCTCTATTCATAAAGTGAAAGAAGAAGAGGAGACGGGGGTTATTGAGGAAGAATAAGAACAACTTACCCTCTTATAAGAAAAATTGCTAAATTCAATAGAAGATTCATGGAGTTTTGTTATTCCTTTTTTATTGATAGTTCGTTAAGAAAAGGGACATTACTGAACTTAATTTATTTTCTTAATTTTATTAATATTTTCCTTTTGATTGTCTTGCAATTTTGTAGCTTATTTACAACCTACGAAACTGAAATTAGGCGACATGGGTGAAAGCATACTACTTATAATTGAGCCAAGTTGAGTGTGGAAGGAAGAGAACATCAAGCTAATGACGTTAACTAAGTGTTACTTGGGAGGCAATCTAAGAATTAGAATACGTTTTATTTTTATTTTTATTTTATTTTATTTTATTTTATTTTATTTTATTATTTTTATTTTGTAGGAAGTGAATTGCTAGAACTTCATGGTCGGAAGTATCTCTGAATTCCTTCACTAGCACCATCACCACCTCAATTGCCATGACAGGTTTATGCTTTAACCCTTATCTTTTCCTTTTATTTTTGTGTTTTTTTTCATTTTGTTTTATTCCCCCATTACATGTCATTTGTTCTTCTCGTATTGAGGACAATGTTTTGTCTAAGTGTGGAGAGATTTGCATTGTTATTTTTATGTTAAGTGTGAATTTTGCATGTTGTATATTAGTTTTTGTTTAGGTTTTCATGGTGTATATCGTGTGAATATGTTAATGGCTAGGACTTAATGGAATTAGTTTAGCCATGAACATAGTCTTTTAAGTTCTAAAGATTTATTATCTTGTAAAATTTGTATTCTAAGCATCTTTGGTTAAATATGTATATTAATTACGATATGACATTACTTCATTAATCTTAGGAAATTTGCTACATACATTTATAATTTTAGGTTAATTGAATAAATAACATCATTAGTATCTTTTTATAATGATGATTAGTTAAAGAAATGAGGTAGGCGATATAAAATGTGAAAAAAAATTGTGTATTGTTAACAAATAACTATTATGCTGGCCTTCAGGTTATGAATAGAGCTAGTATCTAGTTGAGAATGTGATCTAGCTAAATAATCAGGGAACATTCATCAAAAACGTTTGCCTTCGCTTCAAAGGCTAGAATGACATTTCAACAAAGTCAATTAATAAAACATGACCTATTTGAGTAGCTAGCGGGCATTCATTACAAATGTTTTCCTTCACGTCAAAAGACTAGGTCAATGTTAAAGAAAATTAACAAAAATAGTGTTTTGATAAATAAATCCTACCGATCTTTGTGAATAGCATAATTTTTCATGAAAAGCTACTTAGGGATAGTTAAAATTTCAATTCACTACTGATTATCAATGTATACAAGTGTTAAGGGACTGAATATGAGGTTAAAGTCTTTATTAGTATGTATATTTATTCTGAAGTGTTGAGCCATAGATTTCATAAATTAATAAGTTATAACAACTTGAAGGATTGTGTTTGAAGTTAAATTAGTTTCGTAAAGTCGATGTCATTGTATCATTGTTGCATATGTGTGTATATATGTGTTATTGTTTAGTGTGTTGGATTTTTTTTCCTGAGAACAAGGAAAAGTTTAAACGTGGAGATGTTGATAGTTGTAGTTTACATTATATTTTAGTAGGTGTTTTAGTGTGTTTTTATGTGTTTATTAGATGAATTGTGCATGTTTAGGTTTAGAGTTGTGTCAATGTGATTGTGTGTTTATGTTTTTTAGTGTTATGTGGTTTAGAGCATATTGTTGGACTTAAATTCTTTTGAGCTTAAGGTATTTTGATATGTTTGTTAGTGTTTGAGATCAAATGAAGAGGATCGAAGGAAGTTGGAAAAAACTTAAAGTACCACGATCATGACAAAAGGGAACAACATCAAGTCACAATCGTGACATCCCTATTATGATCGTGATAGAAGCTAACTGTCAAAGGTTAAGATAGTGACATACTTGTCACGATCATGACATGTGCGAGATAGAGGTAGGAATCTACTTCTGTTTTCTTTTTATAAGGGTTGTTTTGGACTTTTTGGCCTAGTAAAACTTAGTTTTTACCTAAAAAGGAAAAAGAACTATAAAAGGGCATAAGACGACCCTAATATGCAAAGCCTCCATCTTACCATATTGACATTAATCCAAGGAAGATCAAGAGGAGCATCAATTGTCCATCATTTTCCAGATTTGCAGATTTACCTCCAAATCAAGTTTTTATTTCTTTCCTTTTGTTATTTTCATTAAAATTGATGTGTGAACTGGATTGGAAGATGTTATACACATTGATGACGCATTAATTTCATATTAGGATTTGTTCTTGACTTATTTTTTTTACTTGAACACTTTTGATTTCAATACAATGTTTTGCATGTTGTGATATTTGTGTTTACTTATATTTTGACAACAAATTGAAAGAGTGAGCCAATAGTAATCTGGTTAGGTTGGATAATAACAGTTAACAACCAAATAAGTCACACAAATATCAAATTGATGATCATACAAAGAGAGATTTTATGTGAGAATTCAATTATCCAATAGATTGCTTTAAGAACTAGTTGAAAATGTTATGCTGTTTTTATTAATTGAGAGATTACAAATATGGAATTTCGTTACCAATTAGGGATTATTAATTTGGTTTAAATGATTAAGTCTTGAGAGAGAATAATAAAACCCTTCGAAAATCTTGGATCGACACCAAATTGAATAAAAAATGGTTAAGGGAGTATGACGATATAACGAATCATATACTTTCATACTTGATCATCCTTGTTTTATTGTGACAACTCAATTTTTAAGTGGTTTAGTGCTCAATTTTATTTGATTGTTTAATTTCTGAATTTTATTTTCTCTAAAATCATATTTCGCAACCTTAGATAAAGTTAGGATCATTTAGTTTTAACTAATTCCTTATGGGATCGACACCTTAATTACTACAAGTTTACAATCAATATACTTACAAAATATTAAGGTTTTACATTAGGTAAAACTTGCTCAACATGGTCAATGCAGTTTTAGTTGGTATTTGATTAAATGAAGTTCCAGGTTTTTGTTTCCCCTCTTGTTTTAATTTCACTTATATTTGATATATATGTTAAATTTTATATATGCAATATAATTGTAAATATCTTTGTTTCAGGTTTCACTTCTAGTTGGTTATTCAGCACGGACTCTTGTTGTAAATTGTAATTGTTAGAGAGTCATGAATATTTATTATTCCTTTTATTTGATGTTTTGATGTAATTATTATTTATTATATGATGATGTTGTAATATTTTAAATATTTTATTGTTCTTAATTTTATATTTTTTATAATGATTAAATGATCTTTTCGTATTAATTATGATTATTATTTATATATGAAGTATGTATTAAAATAATATTAGTAAAAAATAAATTTTTGTTATGTTAATTTTCTATTATTATGATTTTTAGAGACAGGTTGAAGTAAAATATAAATTACACAGTACAATATATTGAAGGACTATTTTACAATTTAAAAAAATTTAAGGACTATTTTATAAATTTTAAAAAATTAATCAAAATGATATCTAGTATTAATTAGTACCAGTACAGTACTATACTAGAACCAAATCTACTATCAGTATCACTACGGTATTCATAACATTGATATCGAAGTACAAACAAAACATCATTTTCTAACTAAAGTTAAAGCTTCTCTTTAGTTGATTATCACCAACCAAGGTCACTATCTTCAGTATTTAAAATGCACACTGTCAAAGTTTGGGGGTTTAAAGGTCGAATCTTCATTAACGAGGAAATTTCAATATATGCAATAAGCAGTTGAGCTAAGTTAGGAAACTATATCCTAAAATATCTCCCCAATTATCTCCTAGAGAATCGCCTAAAGATATACACCCTACATATAATATAGCATAATTACATACAATTAATTATATAGTATTATACTCCCTGTCAAGTGGAAGCATGCAGATTCCGAATGCCCAACTTGGATAATAAATGAGAAAATTGTTATATGCCAAAGGCTTTTGTAAAGATATTGGCAAGCTAGTTGGCAAATCAAACATTATGAGTAGAGATGACACCAACTTGAATGTGTTCACGGAGAAAATGACAATCAATCTTAATATGCTTAGTACGCTCATGGAAAACGAGGTTGGATGCAATATGAAGAGTAGCTTTATTATCACAATATAGATGCATCAAGTGCATGTACGAAACATTAAATGAGCACAGCAAACTCTTAAGCCAAAGCAACTCACAGGTAACAGTACCTATGGAACGATAGTTAGCTTTCGCAAAAGAACATGGCATAGTGTGTTGTTTCTTAGTCTTCCACAAGACAAGTGACTGACTAAGAAGAACAAAGTAACCTGTTAGCGAGCGACGATTGAGGTGACAACTAGCCCAATTAGAATAACAGAAACCATGCCATTATATATCAAAATCAGTGTGTAAAAGAATTCCTTTCCTAAGATTACCTTTTAAGTAGTGAAGAACACGAAAAGCGGCCTCCCAATGTTCCATACAGGGTTATTGCATGAATTGATCTAGGACATGAATAGAGTAATTGATTTCAGGCCAAATGAGAGTTAAATAAATCAATCACCCAGTAAGATAACAATATTTGTTCGGGTGGTTGAACAAGGGACTTGTTGCAAGTGCAAGTTGATGATTTTGCTCCATAGGAAATTGAACGAGTTTAGTAGCTGCAAGACTTGTCTTTGAAAGAATATCCAACACATATTTCCATTGGCAAAGAAAAATACCTTCCTGATTATAAGCCATTTCGATGCCAAGGAAATATTTCAATCGTCTAAGATCTTTCATTGGAAAACACCAGCTAAGATAAGCCTTAAGCTGATGAATCATGTTAGGATTATTGCCTGCAATCAAGAGATCATCAATATAGACAAGAATATAGAGAGAATCAGTACCCATATGCAAGGTAAATAGAGAATAATCGGCAAACAACTATTGGAACCTATAATTCTTTAGAGAAGTCATGAACCTAGTAAACTAACATTGTAGAGCTTGTCATAAGCCATAGAGAGAGTAACGAAGACAACACACCTTACTAGGATGAGAAATGAAAAAACTAAGAGGCAAGCGCATATAAAATTATTCACCCAGGTCGCCATGGAGAAAACATTATGCACTTCCATCTAATGCAATACCCAATGTCAAACAGCTACAACTGCCATCTCTGTTCGAATAGTCACCATTATTCCTACTAAAGTGAATGTTTCGTTATAATCAATGCCCTTAACTTGATTGTTACCACAAATAACCAAATGAGATTTAAACCATTCAATGGTACCATCATAGTGATAGTTGATTTTATAGAACCATTTGAATCCAATGATTGTTTTATCAGATGATAAAGTTTCAATAGTCCAAGTTCAATCCTTTCAAGAACATTAATTGCTTTCTTCATAGCCCCACGCTAGAGAGGATCACGAAATGCCTCTCGATATAAATTGGGTTCCACTTTAGGAAAAAAACAGTAAGAAAGGCTCAATGTTGTGTAGAAAAATTATCATATTTGGCATAACAAGCAATAAGATAAAGTATACTTAAGTTCGCCAAAAAAGGAGTGGCAACGAGGGGGTCTACTTGAACTATATTAGTGTAAAAAAATCATGCAAATGAACTGACGAAATTTTTTTACGATGACCACAACCATAAAACTCAGTATCCTCAACTACCCCTATAGTATCATGTGTCTCCAAAGGCCCATTATGTAGTGGAGTATCAACAGCCCGAGAAGGACAATCCATAACCTCCAAATGTCCATCCCCAGAGGTTGGTTCAAGGGCAGATGAAGTAGGTTGGTAGATTAAAAGTGGGTTATGTATATTCATATCTCATTCATCATCCAAATATCTACAAAAGACTTCAAGAGAAACAACATTCGAGAACTGATTCGGGAGCAGGATTGATGATATATTGGCAATGGAAAAACAAGCCTAATCAAAATGTACATAACAAGAAACAAAGATACATTTGTTTTCAATATTAAACACCTTCCATCCTTTTTAAGTATGTGAATTTCCATCTGGGTTCCATATTTATCTTAGTTACGATTTTTAAAATGAACGTAAAACAAACATCCAAAGACCCGAATATCTTTATAAGAAGGAGATTATCCATATAACATTTCATAAGGACTCTTTCTTTGATTCAATATGGATGAGGTCTGATTAATAAGATACCCAACCGCCAAAACACATTCTCCCCAAAAATAAATAGGCAAACAAGCTTGAAAGTATAATGCTCTAACAACATCAAGAATATGTCTATGCTTCCATTCAACCCACCTATTTTGTTGAGGAGTGTCAACATAAGAAGTTTTAAAGACAATCCTAAGCTCCAAAGAATATGACCTTAAAGGTTTGAATTCAGTCCTGTTATCACTTGATACTATTTTAACTTGTTTATTAAATTGAGTTTGAACCATGGCACAAAAATTCTTAAGAATTTAGGGGGCGCCACTTTTTTTAGCCATTAAATGTATCCATACAGCACAGGAACAATCATCCACAATAGTCAAAAAATAATGAGCATCGCTAGAAGAAGGAGCTCAATATGTACCCCAAACTTCACAATGAATTAATTTAAAGATTCTAACGCACAACTTATGCTAACATTAAAAAATCTATAATTTGTTTTACTTGTATAAAAGCATAACAAAATTTATTAGAATTATGGTTGCCACCATAATCATTTGGTTATGGAAGCAAACGAAGCACTTTAGAGGAGGGGTGTCCCATACATTTGTTCCATAAATCATAGGAGTCCACTGTTGTCACTTAATATGCTTAAGCTTACGTCGCACCATGAAAATAGCATACCCTACCATGCCTTTCACCTACTCCAATTAGCGTCCTCAAATTGTGGTCTTATATCACGCAAAACTTGTTAGTAATGAAATCAAGCTACAAGTCAAACGAGGCGCATAAAGAACATTCTCCAACAATAAATTGTCACCTAATTGCACCTGTCCAACGTGAGTGGCTTGAATAGTCTCACAATTAGGCAGGTTAACTGGTAAAGGTGGCAAATTAACCAACTTGAATAAACAAGATTTTACACCAGTCATATGATATGAAGTTCCTGTGTCGAGGAGCCAGACATTTACATTAGTCATACTTGTCAATTTTTCAATTCCAGAAGGTTTCTAACTATTTCTAAACATGGTAAGCAAAGAGCTCCATTGATCATTAGTGAGCATTGACATCTCAGAACGATCTGCATCATTATGCCACTTTGGGAACCCACAGCAGCAATTAAAGCTTCTCCAACCTGCACAACATTAGCAACGATGCCTGGTGATTAAGAACCACCGCAACCCTGACCTTGACCACCACCATGACCGCAGCCTTGTCCTCGTCCTTGCCCATTTGTGAACCACCAGTCTGGATATTTCCTGGTTAATTTGAAGCAGTCTTTCACATCATGACCATCTTTCTTACAATATGAGCACAAAATCTTCTCCTTGTCTCCCCCTGTCGAGTGACATGTCCACCCCTTTCCTCCTTTTACAGTAAACACAATAACATCTGCCTGGTCCTCTTGTGCTCGAGTTATATTCTTATGTCACTTCTCCTTAATCACCATTTGATAGACTTTACTGAGAGGAGGAAGAGGTTCCATGCTCAGGATATTGGTACGCAATCCACTATACACTTCTCCATCCAAGCCTAACAAAAATTCATGTATCTTTTCGATCTCGATTATCTTAAGATATTGCTTCCCCATATTATAAGTACAACCATTACAAGTGCATTAGGCACATTGCGGTATCTAGAAAATCATCCCACTAAGCTTTGAGTCAACCATAATAAATAGTCACCGTCTGCCTAGTTTGTTTTCAATTTCCAATAACCTCCTTCAACTCATACACATGCATAACATCACCAACATCAAAGTGGACCTTGAAATCATCACAAAAATCATGTACATTGTCCATATATGTTATATTGGAATGTAAGCTAGGTTTAGAAGATGTCATGATCCAACCTACCAGCATAGAATTAACACTAACCCAGTCTTCCAAATCATCATTACTATTGATAGGTTAAGGTACAGTTCCATCACTAAAACCAAGTTTTCGCTTAGCTCAAAAAGCATTTTTCAGGTTGTAACCCGTTCATGGTAATTGGACTCAGAGCATGACTCTATATATATTCAATCGGGGTATGTCTAAGTTGTGCAAGAAATATAGGGACGAGGGGTCATTGATCTTATGTCGCATCTCCTTCTTATTGTCGTCATTATTATTATTGTCATCCTTTGCCATGGTGAAAGCTTTATTGTGAGCATCTCACATCTCTCACTCCTTACTCTTATGCGGTTATATCCAAGCAACAGAGACGATGGTTGCAAAAGTTTTGTGAAGAAGCTTTTTCAATAAAAATTTAAGAGGCCCCAAAACGATCAAAAGATTACTGTGAAGACAAACTAGAGAAGGCCCTAGGGTATTGATTCAAGGTTCAAGAGAAAATTCAGAGGATGTGCTCTGATACCATATCAAAGTTTGGTTATTTAAAGGTCGATTCTTCATTAACGAGGAATATATACAAGAAGCAGTTGAGCTAAGTTAGGAAACTATCACCTAAAATATCTCCCTAATTATCTCTTAAAGACTCGCCTAAAGATATACACCCTACACATAATATTACATAATTACATACAATTAATTATGTAGTCCTATACACAATTGGTGCTTCAAAATAAGTGCATACGGCTTAAGAACGATTTTCATTAAATGCTAAGAAACTATGTTAAAGAATCAAAGAAAAAAAGTAACTGATAAGAAGCTTTATGATTTCACTTTTTATAATTTTTATTTTTACTTTTATTTTTGATTTAATTAATAATGTTAATGTAATTACACTTTTATAATTAATAATAATTAATTATTAAATAAACTTAAGAGAAAATTAATTTTATATTTAATTAAATCACTTTTATTTTGCTGTTACATAATATTTATTAATAAAATATTCATTATATTTATTAAAATAAATAAGTAAACAATTTATTTATAAATTAATATTTATTAGTTAGTATTTTTTAATTATTAAAGCTAATTTTATTTTAAGATGTTTATAATTTATGTATGAAATAATTATAAATTTTAAAATTATTTTATTTTAAAAAACATTAGTTTTAATTTAATTATGAAATTAAAATTATTATATTATATTATATATATAATTCTTATTAGTAATTAACGTTAAATAACTAAATAATATACTTAGTTAATGGAAAATTAGATTATGAAACAAATAAAAATAATATAATTTTATAATTTTATGGGAAAAATTAAAATTAAATAAACAAAAAATGTATTAAAATTTTTGAAATAAAAAGAAAAAAACTACAATAAAAAAAACAAGTCATAAGGTTCATTTAATCTTTAAATTATCACTAGCTTATTTTGGAAATCACATAAGCAGTGGAAATTTTGTATGAACTAGGATTTATAGTAAAAATAGTAATATTGAAATATTAGAATTTTGGTTTGATATTAGCAATGGGGCTGATTATTAAATTGATGAAAGGAAAAGTTTAAGGATTAAATATTCAATTGATATTAAATTATTATAGAATAGGTATATAATAAACAAGAAATAATATCACATTAAAATAACAAGAGCTATACATATTATAACAACCAAGTAAAAGCACTGCTCACTTCAAAACTAAATAGGATCATCATGCCTAGTTATTTACATGAAATGATATTCGATCTAAATTTCTACTATTCCTTTCCATGTTCCTTAAAGTTAGCAAATGACCTATTGTTTGCTCGGATTTAGATGAAATCCCGCTTGACTCGTCCTCCTGAATTACTCTTTTCTAAACCTGCCCAACGTCACCAAGTCTACCATATTCGTTAGAGTTGAACAATTCACCATTGATATTACTTTCAAAGTGGAAAGCTAAAGTGTGTTGCTATGGGCTATAGCCCCAGAATGGTCATTGAAGGCCTCACTTTGAAATTTCAGGCCTTTCAAATTGCCAGACGTTGGTCGGACCAACTGACGAGAATCTGAGTATGCTCCACACCTATGGTTTACGCACTTACTATGTTAAACGTGGATATGATTTGTCCTCTTAACATTTAGAATACCAAACTGGAATGGAAATGGAAATGGAAATGAAAATGATGTATGTCCTTTGAACACAGTCGCTAGGCTACCATTGTTGAGTTGCTTAATAGCCTATGAAGATGCTTTTATAAAGCATTAACTTTTCCCAACTTGGACTTCACAGGAAACTCAGCTGAGCAAAAAGGGATAGCCTTTGTTGGTAGTTTATCTCAAAACAAGAAAAAGAGTTTAATTATCACTCGTTAGTTTCAGGCGCCTCCTTTTGAAGATGGTGGAAACCTCAAATACGTTATCTCCATACGTACGGCCAATGTTTGCTCTTTATTTGTCTCTGTGACCATAGTTTAATTATTGCATGTTAATTTTGTCCAACCCCTAATTCGCAATAAACTAAGCCTCTCAAATCAATTTCTTTCATCTTCTTTTTAGTCATTTCATAGGCTAATGTTACAAGATTCCTCTACGGAGTAGACCTATGAAGTCAATTTCTCATAGAACCACAACACATGTATTTGTCTTGTTAAGTGGCCAAACTATCGTCGCTGCTCTTTTCATTCCTCTAATTTCCACTACCAATGACAACCCCAAAAATGTCGCCGCCGTCGTTGCTTCTATACTACCTTTAATGACCATAACAGCACCTACTCCATCGCCTTGCCAAATGGATTAGCTCTCGTCCCCACCACAACAGCCACATCTCTGGGCCACCAAACCATTGCAACGTTGTCTTACTTCATACACGATATTCTAAGAGAAGAATCGTGATGGGCCATATAGCTCACATATTTATCAATTACATTCCATTCTTTAACTGTGAAAATGCCATGAAGTATTTTCATACCCACATCAAAGAGTCAAAATCACATCAAACAAAAATTTAAAACCTAAAAAACTCAAAAACCCACCAAAAACCTCAAACACTCTTTGATTAAACTAAACACAACCAAACTAATAGCGGAGCTGTCATTATACACAGAATCTTGGAGATACGTAGAATCTTGGAGATATTGTTAGGTCTGAAGATATACAAAATCTTGGAGATACTGTTGAGCCATTATTAAGCAGATTTGTAGATATATTATACAGATATATTAGAGATATTATAGGATTCAAAATTCAATCATATTGTAACTGTCCTCTTATTTTTTTCGATACTCTGTAACTATAAAGCACTCTGCTATTCAGCAATAAAGGCAGTGAGCTGACTCTCTTTTACCAAAAGTTTTCATGGTATCAGAGCAGGAGTTTTAAAAAATTCATAATGACAAACTCATTCAATGAAAATGCAGTTAATTCCTCGTATATGCTGCAGCCAACCGATAATCCTGGAGTATCTCTGGTCACCTACTTACTCAAAGAGGATAATTATTCAACATGGCGAAGAGCCATCACAAACGCCTTATTAGCTAAAAACAAAATGGGATTTGTGGATGGTAGTCTTCCACGACCTGAGGCAAACTCACCAAATGAAGCTGCATGGATTAAGGGAAATTCCATGGTAATCTCTTGGCTTTTTAATTCATTGCATTCTTCTCTTCATGATAGCGTGGTTTTCTTTGATACGGCAACGGAGCTTTGGAAAGACTTGGAGGAGAGATTCTCACAAGGATATGCACCTCGTGTTCATCAACTAAAGATGGAGATTGTTAATACTAAACAAAGGGATCAATCGGTGGTCTCCTACTACACCAAATTGAAGGGATTATGTGATGAATATGTATCGTATTCTAACACACCAAAATGCACTTGTGGTGCTATTAAGGAATTTGCTGCAGAAAAAGAAAAAGAGAAGGTTCACCAGTTCCTTATGGGATTGCATGACAAATTTAGTGTTGTTCAATCTTAATTTTAAATACTGAACCTTTGCCATCTTTATCTTGTGTTTATGGTTTGGTGGCAAAAGAAGAACTATGGCAGCAACTTGTAGCCAGCAAGGGAGGCAACTTATTGGAGGGGGCAGCTTTTGCAACTCCAAAAGGAAATTCCAAACCATCCAATTATCAGCCATCAATAGGTAACCGTGATGTTTCTAAACTCTTTTGTGATCACTGTAAAAAGACACGACACACCAAAGAAACCTGTTTTGAATTACATGGTTACCCGGATTGGTGGGAGAAAAACAAAAAAGGAAAGGGCAAATCGACTAATTCTAGTCGAATCCCAGCAGATCAATGTATGACTCCTTCTCCAGTAAGTGGTTTAACAAAGGAGCAATATAACCAGCTTATTTCTCTTTTAAGC
>JANSVA010000006.1:9722690-9732955 GCA_025504915.1 Erythroxylum reticulatum
GGTTAATCACTGGAAGAAAGCCATGTAATGTGAACTGGAAGCTCTTGAACAAAATCACACATGGACTTTGGAGCATCTTCCTCCTGATAAAAAGGCCATCGGGTGTAAATAGGTCTACAAATTAAAACACAATTCTGATGGATCCATTGAGCGTTACAAACCTCTCCTTGTCGCCAACGGTTATACTCAAGTTGAAGGTTTGGATTACACTGAAACTTTTGCTCCAGTTGCTAAACTCACTACTATTCGAACACTCTTGGCTTTTGCAGCAATTTGAAATTAGGAACTTCACCAATTAGATGTGCATAATGCTTTTATTCATGGCGATTTACATGAGGAAGTTTACATGCAACCCCCACCTAGATATTTGTCTACTGATGATAAAAGAGTTTGTCGTCTTCATCGCTCTCTTTATGGGTTAAAACAAGCCTCGCGACAATAATTTGCTAAGTTTTCTACTGTTATCTTGCAGTTTAGTTTTCAACAATCCATGGCTGACTCTTCTTTATTTATTTATCATCAAGGAGAATCTTTTGCAGCCATCCTTGTGTATGTGGATGATGTTATTGTTGTCACAAATGATTCATCAAAATTTAAGGCTTTAAAGAGCTATTTAGCTTCTTGGTTTGCTATTAAAGATTTGGGCTCTCTTAAATATTTTCTTGGTTTAGAAATTGCCCAAAGTTCAGAAGGAATAGTTCTTTCTCAAAGAAAATGTACATTGGAAATTTTAAAAGAAACAGGTATGCTAGCATCCAGACCAGTTAAATTCCCAATTGAGCAACATCAACGTTTAGCTTTGGATGAAAGTTCTCTTCTTGAGGACCCTGGCCCCTATCGAAGGTTGATCGGAAGGTTGATTTATCTAACCATTACTAGACCTAATATTTGCTATTCTGTTCATTTGTTATCTCAGTTTATGCATCAACCTCGATACAATCATTGGATAGCTGCTTTGCGCATATTGTGCTATCTAAAACTTGCACCTGGTCAAGGTTTGTTTCTATTAGCCTTAAGTTCTTTGTCATTCAAAGCTTTTTGTGATTCAAATTGGGCAAGTTGCCCACTTACACGTCGATCTCTTAGTGGCTATTTCATCTTTTTGGGACATTCACCTATTTCTTGGAAGAGCAAGAAACAAGTGACAGTGTCGCGTTCTTCAGTAGAAGCGAAATATCATTCTATAGCAACCACTGCTTGTGAGATCATTTGGTTACGATAATTACTTGTAGAGTTATATGTTACTCATTTAGATCCAGTTCCTTTATTTTGTGATAGTCAAGCAGCACGCCATAGTGCCAATAATCCGGTCTACCATGAACGGACTAAACATATTGAGGTGGATTGCCATTTTGTTCGAGATTGCATCCAACAAGGTTTGCTAATTTGCCATTATATATCTACGCACAATCAGATTGCTGACGTATTCACAAAAGCATTAGGAGCTCATCAATTTTAGTATTTAGTTGCCAAGTTGGGCATTTGAGATCTTCACGCTCCAACTTGAGGGGGCATAATAGCGGAGCTGTCATTATACACAGAATCTTGGAGATATGTAGAATCTTGGAGATATTGTTGAGCCTAAAGATATACAAAATCTTGGAGATACTATTGAGCCATTATTGAGCAGATTTGTAGATATATTATGCAAATATATTAGAGATATTATAGGATTCAAAATTCAATCATCTTGTAACTGTCCTCTTATTTTTTTCGATACTCTGTAACTATAAAGCACTTTGCTAGTCAACAATAAATACAGTGAGCTGACTCTCTTTTACCAAAAGTTTTCACAAACAAGACTATAGAGAAGAAGCAACACCCCCTAGTAGATAACTAAACAAATAAGTAACAATAAAAATGACATAAAACTGAAAAGACCATATGTTTACCCAAAAAGAGAAGAAGCAAAGAGAAGACAAGACTGTAAATTGTCCAGTTTTTATACAAACAAATTATTAAAATAAATCAAACAAAAAACTTGGTCATTTATAATAATTACGATCAAATTGGCTAATCCAATTCAACTTCTAAAATACTAGATATTAAACACTGATTCTAAGTTGACCAAGTCGAGAACACAAATTTAGTTTCTTATTTGAGTCAAAAACATATTTGCAAGTGGGTTTCTATTTTTTCTATGTTTTTCTATTTTCATTGAGTAGGGTTGAAGTGTAGCTCAAGTTTAGGAGAGTGTTTTTAGTGTGTACTTTTTTGTTATTAAGGATCTTAGTTGTCTTGATGGATCAAATGATTTTATGGCTCTTTTCACCCATTTAAGGACTATTTTAATAATATTTGGGGTAAAAGACAATTTTTTTAGTTTAAAAAATCTTTAAAATTCTAAAAAGATTCCTCTAATTTTCAGTTTTTAGTTTTCAAGAAAAATATTTTTTCTTAGACTTTAGTTAAAAAATAACAACGAAACATATGCAATATGAAACATCAAATGTAAATTAATTAAATGTCACTAATACGAAAATGTAACTCGACTCTTAAACTTGACTTAAATCAATTAAATTTGACTAAAATTAATAATCTAAGATAATTATAATAAATTATTAATTTAAGTCAGATTTAATTATTTTAATTCAAGTTTAAGATCTAAATAGAATTTGATTAGTTCATGTTTGACACTCATCTTATATCTTTCATCATTATTTTTTAATTGAAATTTAAAAGAAGGAATTTTTTTAGAAAAACTAATAATTAAAAGGAATTTTTAAAATTTTAAAGATCACAAATTTATTCTAAGATTTTTAAACTATATGGGAGGCTTGTGTCTTTTACCTTAAATATATGTGTGTCATTTGGCAAAGTGTTTTTCTGTATCAATATCCAATAAGAGTGGTATAAGAGCATTTTTAGGTCTAAGCTTGTGAAAGAGTAGAAAAAAGGCATTAAAAAAAACTAAGTTTGATGGAGAGGAAAAGCCTACAAAGTCTTTCCCTTTGTCTTGTCTCCATCACATATTTTTTAACCTTTCCCCATAATAGCTTGTTCGGCAAAGGCAAAGGTAAGTAAGAGTGTATGGTGAAAAATAAAAGAGAGAGTATACACCTACCCAAAATCTCAACCCATTCTCAACTTTTAAAGACCCGAGAAACCCAACCCACTTTTAACTTCCAACCTTTCTTTGGTCCTCCTAAACCAAACTCATAAGCTGCAAAACCAAAAAAGAAAAAAAAAGCTTTCTTTGTCTCTCTCCTCCAGTAAATATGTGAGCAAAAAGAAGAAAGAAAATCAGTTCAACTATAGCAACCATATGTTCCACGCCTTCAGTTCCTACTTTTTAAGGGAAAAAGTATTACTCTTGGAGCATTTTCATGAAAAACTTGCTCAAGTCTCAAGATCTTTAGAATTTTAAGATAAAGGATATGTAGACCCATAGAAAGAAAATCGGTTGAGAGAGAACTAAAAGAAGGATTTAAGGCGTTAATGATAATCCAACAAGTTGTTCATGATAACATTTTTACTAACTTGTACCAACCATTACTTCAAAAGAAGCTTGGAAAATTTTAGAGAAGGAGTTTCAAAGTGAATTAAAGGTAATTACAGTAAAACTTTAATCTCTTTTTTAAGAACTTGAAACTTTGTGCATGAATGGAGGAGAATTAGTACAAGATTTCCTTTTTAAAGTAGTTGCAATTATTAGCAAAATGTGTTCATGTGGTGAAAATATTATTGATCAAAACAATATTGCAAAAGTGTTGAAGAGTTTAACTCCTAAGTTTGATTATGTAGTAGCAGTTATTGAGGAATCTAAGGACTTAAATACATTTATGTTTGATAAACTAATGGACTCTTTACAAGCTCACAAGGTAAGGATAAATAGATCACTTGAAAAGAATGATTAAAAGGTATTTCAACTGAGGGGGAAAGTCATCAAACAAATCTGATAAATCTTTAAAAATCATCGAAAAGAGGTCATAGAAGAGGAGATTTTTGAGATATAGATCATGGCTAAGGATGAGGCTAAGGTCAAGATGGACAAGCAACATAGTTGTACGGTGAAAATAGAGGGAACAAAAAGTGGTATCCAATGCCATTATTGCAAAAAAAAATATTTAGGCATATGAAAGTAGATTGTTGATACAAGGATAAGCAAATGAATTTTATAGCAGCTAAAAATGTTTAGGAAAGTAAACTTTTTATGTTGATTCTCATACTAATGATGTTTCAAGTGAAGTATAGTTCGTTAAAAATAGTTGTTCTAACCGCATATAACAGGAACAAATTCCATTTTCAAGGAGCTTAATAAGACTCAAAAGTTAAAGGACAAGCTTGGTGATAATAAAAGTATTAAAGGAAAAGGAAAAGGCACAACAACAATCAACATTAACAATTAAAATTAAGCTTCTTGGCAATGTTCAAATTGTTCTTATTTTGATATATAATTTGTTGAGTGTTGGCAATTAATGAGCTTGTGTAATTAGAGATAAGAAAACAAGAAATGATATTACTATAGTTGAAATGAAAAGAAATTACATTTTCCTATTAAAAGTGTACAAGATTGAAAACTTTGCTCTAGTTTTGAATGTGAACAAGGACTCAATATAATGGAATTTGAGATATGGGCATCTCAATACCAAGGGGTTGAAGTTGTTGAGTCAATGTGGTATGGTTCATGGCTTACCAAAAATTGATTCAATTGTTTTATGTGAAGGATGTATATAAGGCAAGCAAACAAATAAGGCATTTTCGACAGGAAATGTTTATAGGGCTTATAATTGCCTTAAATTGATACATGTTGATTTGTATGGACCCTTGAACATAGAGTCATTTAGTGGGAGTCATTATTTTCTATAGATAACTTTATTCCAATAAATTGGGTTTATTATTTAGTGAATAACTATGTAACTTTTTGATTATTTTCATAAATTTAGGGTTAAGAAGAAAAGCATGTTAAATGTGAAAACTCTTTGCACCGATAGAGGCGGTGAATTTGTTTATAATGAATTCACTCTTTTTTGTTTAGAAAATGGTATTTGTGCGTAGCTGATTACATCATACACTCTGAAGCAAAATAGAGTTGGTAAAAGAAAAAGATTAAATTGTGGTAGAAATGGCAAGCAACCTATTGCAAACAAAAGTGCTTCCAAATTAGTTTTGGGCTAAAGTTGTAGCAACTTCAATTTGCTTGCTGAATTTATCTCTAATAAAAGCAGTCTTAAATCAAACATCATATGAAGCTTGGAAAGATAGAAAACCTTCGGTAAGGCACTAAAGAAATTTTTGATGTATTGCTTATAGTTTGGTAAGTTCTTAAGTTCATCACAAACTTGATGAAAAATCTAAAAATTATATTTTTGTTAATTATTCCACTTAATCAAAAGCATATTGATATTATAACCCTTTTACTGGCAAGGTGTTTGTTAACCAAAATGCAATATTAAGGAAGCAAGTTGGAATTGGAAAAATGATAGCAAAAGGTTTAAATTCAAATTCCAATTATAAGGGAAAAAGGTCCAAGTAGTGAAACCAATCAATCAAATTTGTCCTCAACTTCATCAAGCTCCTTAACTTTGACATCTTTAGCTTCATCACTTGAAAAATTGGCTACTAAAACTCTGTGAACAACTATTAAAATTAATGAAGAAGAAGAAGCTTTTCGTCATGATAGAAGAAGGCATACTTGGATGAAAGATGTTAGGTAACTGGAATTGACAATCTAAGTACTCTTTTTGCTTTGCTTTCTGGTTCTAACATTAAAACTTGATAACGTTATCAAAGAAGTATGGCAAGATGCTATAGAAGAAGAGTTTATGGTAATAGAGGAAAATTGAAAATTGGGATTTAGTAGATCTGTATAAAGAAAGAAACGCAATTGATCTAAATCAGTGTTCAAGAAAAAGTATAATGTGGATGAAAGTTTACAAAAGAAATAAAGTATGACTTGTAGCAAAAGGGTATGTGCATTAATACGATATTGATTTCGAAGAAACTTTCTCTATAGCATCTTGTTTTGAAACTGTGAGAATTGTCTTAGCATTGACTGCATAATTTCATTGGCATGTTTACCAGTTTAATGTTAAATACTTTCTTAAATAGAGAATTATATGATGAAGTGTATATTGTTCACCTAGAAGTTCTTGAAAATGAAAGGAAAAAGGCCAAAGTGTATAAGTTGAAAAAGGCTCTTTATAGGTTGAAACAAGCTTTACAAGCTTAGTATAATAAGATTAATAGATACTTTGCATAAATTGGCTTTATAAGGAGAGAGAATAAGCATACACCTTACACTAATAAACAAGGTAAACATGATTTTGTCATTGTTTTCCTTTATGTTGATGATTTCATATATACAAGTTCTTCTGACACTTTTTTGGCTAAATTGAAATCTTATATGATGGAGAAATTTGAAATGTCAGACTTAAGATTATTGTTTTTTTGTACTTGAGGTGAAACAAGGAGTTAATGGAAGTTTCATCTCTAAAGGAAGTTTATAAAAGACTTCCTTAAAAGGTTTAAAACGTTTAAATGCAAGCTAATTGATGCCATAAAGGTGAATAAAAAGCTGCAACTTGAAGATTGAATTAAAAAGACAAATGTAAGTAATCCTAGGAGTTAGTCAATGGATTAATTTATTTAAGTCACACTATACCTTATATTATTTTTCCTGTTGTTGTCATTTCTAAGAGTATGCAAAGTCCTACAAAGTACCATTTTGGACAACCAAACCTATTCTAAATTACATTATTGGAATAGTTGATTATGGAATTTTATACAAAGCTCTATTTCAAAATTCAGCTTATATGGATTCACTGACAACGATTGGGCAAGTTTATTGGATGACCAAGAAAGCACTTCAACAAGTGTCTATAGTTTTGGATCAACAATAATTACATGGAGTTTAAAGAAGAAGGCAACAACTTTGTTATCCACTTCATAAACAGAATATATTGCTAAAACTTTAACAGCTTGTCAAGCTATATGGCTAAGGAGGATACTCATAGATCTTCATCAAAATCAAGAATGTAATATTGAAATTTTTTTGAGAAAATTTTCCAGCAATTGCGATGATAAAAAATCTAGTTTTTTATTGGAAGAACGAAGCATATCAACATGTTTTTGCTTCATCCATGATTTTGTGGCAAAAGATGATATTGCAATGAAATACAACATCACTATAGAGCACATGATTGATATTCTTAAAAAACCACTTTTAAAAGAGAAGTGAATTTATTTTGTATCATTCTTGAAACTTTGCAACTTTAAATTAAGGGAGAGTATTGAAGAATAATTCTAAGTTGATCAAGTCAAGAGCACAAATTTTAGTTTCTTAATTGAGTGAAAAAAACTGTTTATGGTAGGTTCCTATTTTTCTATTTTTTTTCTAGTTTATGTAGTTCAAATTTAGGAGTCAAGAATTAATTCTTGTAGTGAATAATTTTCTCTTATTAATGACATTAGTTGTGTTAGAGTTAGTTACTTCTATAAATGTTTTTGCCCATTTAAGAGATAATTCTAGTAATGAATTTGTGTGTGGCATTTTGAGTTTTTTTTTTAATACCTACAGTCAACACTATATATTAGCAATAAAATAGTAATAATAAAGAAGATGACTAGTGAAAAAGGTGAAAGTAATTTTAATTCTCAATTATTGGAGGCAATCTTATCTGATGGGCATTTGATTGTCTGTGCCTATTAATCTATTCCAAGCCTGTGCTAAAAATTTCAGCCACAAGTTTTATAATAAATAAATGGAACATAATGAAACTTGTGAATAAAAATTTATGACACAAACTAATTTTTATCTAAAGATATTAAGTTAGTAAGATAAAGATATACTAATTAATGTAAACACCAAACCTTACAATTAAGTATCTTCTAACTTGGCATTTCTCTCCTCGTGCCTCATGCCTAGATCAATTTAGGGGGGTCTTTGTTTTGTTTTTTTTTCCCGTTTTTTGTTGTGGTTTTTATAAAAAGTAAAACTTTTTCTTAAAACATGTTTGGTTGGTTATTGTTGTGTTATCCTATTTTCAAAAATAAAAAATCTACAACCGTTTTACGAAAACATAAAAAATACGTTTTCTTAATATTTTACAACAAGCTTTCGTGGATTCTAAAACAGTTTTTTTCACAAAATTAACTTTTCTCTATGCCGCCGATTTCAGCATCTACCGACTTCAGCATCTTCAGGACCTTGTTGCATTTTTTATGAAGATTGCTCCAGGCTTGCGTTTGTTTCTTCTGCAAATTCTTGAGTTCCTTTAACATCCCCTTCAACACCATCTTCAGAAAACCTATGTTTGAAATTTCTATCTTATCAGATCAAAGCCCAAACACAACCATGCACCATTACACACTCTCCAATCAACCTCTCCAGCCTTCCAATGGCGCAAAACTCTCTCTTCCTACTGTAAAAAGACGACGATCAAACAGATAGATACAGCAACAACAAGAACCAAATAAAAGCAAGAGAGAGAAACAGTGCAAAGGTGAAAAGCAGCCATGGGTGAAAAATTCTCGTCCATTTAAATGCAGCCTAAGTGACTTTAGAGGAACTTGGTGCTTTAAAGTAGCCACCTGTAAAAGTTACACTTTCATCTTGTCCTGTATTTTTATTTGGTAGAATTACATTCTCATTTCTTGAATTTGAAGCATCTTATCTCAAATAGTCCTTGTGTGTACTTGTTGCACTTAATTACATTCATTCAGACGTGTTTCATTTGTGTTCATGTAATAGCTATTGTTTCTTGTAAGTGTAGAGAACAGAAACATTAAATGCTTTGAACGTGAGTTATTGCAGCAGTTTTGCTATAATGTTTTCACGTATAGTAAAAATTTTAATTTGCTTACAAGTATAGATACAAAATATTTTTAAAAAATTATTATAATTATCACATGTTTATTTTAATTTTATCTATAATAATAATTAAAAATATTATTACGATTATCGCATGTTTATTTTAATTTTAGGTATAATAATAATTTAAAAATATTATTACGATTATCACATGTTTATTTTAATTTTAGCTATAATAATAATTAATTAATTTAAAAATATAATGTATTATATTATAATTATTACACATAAGAGTATAATTACAAAAAAGTAAAAATATGAAAATAAAACCAATCATAATTTTATTTTCAGTTTTTTATTAGAATCTCAACCAAACAGGTTTTTGTTTTTAGTTTTTAAATTACAAATCTCAACTAAATAAGTTTTTATTTTTTAAGAAAAAAAAACTAAAAATAGAAAGCAGAAAAAAAAACTACAACAGAAAAACAGAAGTGAAACCAAACGGTCCCTTTACTTTAATCTTCCAACTAGTAGTCCCTTCTAATTTGGGCCTTTGGCTATACCCTTGCTTTTCATACAAGTTTGTCCACGCTCATATTGATGGCCCGTATAAAACTCAAAAACTAGGATAAATTAAATATTCACCTTATCATCGTCAACACCCCTCATCTTAAAATGTTCTTGAGTCTTAGGAAGTATATGAGCAGAGTTCAGCTCATCTTGACCGATGGGTAGGTTTCATTTTTTTTTTTCGATATAACAAAATAATTGCTTTATAAGAGATACAACCACTGTTGTTGTTTTGTGGCAATATTAAATCTTACGTCAGTAACAGATTACCTTCTAGAGTTCGTAACTGATTGTACTTTTTACATTCTAGACGATATCTGCTAGTTCATTTTTTACTGGGTTTCAACTTTTTCTCCATTGAAGTTGGACACATTATGGCGGTATCAGTTTGAACTTCCAAATAAACGAAACAGCAGCAAGGTAATGGGCCCTCAGCGTTGATGAGTCGAGTATCTTGTTACTCAGATTGTTCAACAGTTCGTATCACACTCTAAGTCCATCTTTCAAACGATGATGTAATAAAATTATTTTAAGAAAAACACCAAATCTTTACATTAAAATAGTGAAATGAATACCTCTCACAATCTTATAGGGCTAGGGTGTAGGGGAACTTAAAAGTGGAAAATATCACCTTTTTGAGTGCAAAATAGCACAATAAATAATATCACAACAAATTGAGTTTGTTATTATTCATTACACCAAAAATTTAAAATGACAATTTTGTCCATTTCTTTATAACATCTTTTTATGTCATTTTTACAATTTAATATATTTATATAATTTACTAAATAATTAAATTTAAAAAATATATATAATTTTATACAAAATATATCATTACAAGATTTTCTTGAGACATTTAAAATGAGACTAATATTAAATATAGAATTTATATTTGTTTGACACTCTGCCAACTCTAAATTGGAATTTGGAATGGCGCTTTTGC
>JANSVA010000006.1:9752112-9763921 GCA_025504915.1 Erythroxylum reticulatum
TAGTTTATTTTAAGAATGAACAATGAAAGAACAAATCAAAAATGAATATGTAATGAATCAAAAGTGAATATTGGAGTCATATCCCTAGTAGAGACTCAAGCATAAGAGGTAAAATGTGTTGCTAAGAATGTATACATTTTATTTGAAGTAAAGTATCCAACTATGTGATTGGATTCTTGGATTTGAGGTGACATTCTTGTTAGTGTGAGGAGAATATAGGCCCACATTATATTCTGTGTAAGTATGTTCAGGAGATACAAATTAGATCTGATGAATGTGTTACCAACACAGGAAGTTAAGATTGTAAATAAATTGAAATGTGTGGAGAAACTAGTATGAATGAATATACATTAAAATAAGCCAACGTGAATAAGAGGAAATCGAATGAATTGAGAAAAATCATTATAGAAAAGAAGTCAATTAAGAGACTGAAAATAACATGAGATAATATTACCTCATTTGAGGAGTTAGATACTTAAGGAATTACGAGAACTAATTATAGGCACACTGAGTTTTGACAATATCTATTTGAGTTAATAAATGCCCCGATAATATTATGGTATTAAAGATTAAAACAATCTGAGTAAAGTTGAATCAATTAGTGACTATAATCATAGATTATATATTGAATGTATTCGAAAAGTTGAGAAGAATATTTTTGAATACTTGAAGTAAATCTTACACATATGAATATTTTTTTTCCACACTAAAATGATTGTGCATGCATTCATTGACATTTTTTTGGATATAATTGATATGAAAATATGATTATATATGGAAATGTGAATTGTATGTGTTAAGAACTAATTCGGAGAGTATAATTATTGACTCGTAATTTTTGGTAAAAATTTGAGAATTTTCTGAAATTTTAAGGACATTTTTGGACTAGAAAAAATGTCAAGTGACAGAACAATTGACGAATAGTGGTAGAAATAAATGTCAATTAGTAGTATAAATTTTAATATGTGAGATTAAGATGTAATGACTTATGTCATTGACAATTGGATTAGAAATTAGAGACAAATGGACTGATTTCTAAGAAATATGTAATAGTGTAAGCAAAAGGGCATTGGCATTTATTTTAACTATTAAGTGGGGACTGTCATGACATATGTCATGACACCCACCAAGCATTTTACCTCTTTGCTTGTAACCTACGATTTACCCAATTAAATGACCATCTCCTTTGTCTTTCTCTTAAACAAAATACTCTCTTCTTCTTTATTTTCTCAAACTACAACACACTCACCCTCCTTACGTTGAGCTTGTGTTATCATCCTTCACCTTATGACTTTAACACCTTGTTACCTTCATCATGTTGATGAAATCCACTTCTATCCCATAGATTATGAAATGAGAAGAATTAAGGTGATATTTAGAAGTGAAATGAAAGTAAAAATGAAGTTAAATAAGTGTAGGAAGTTGATGATGAATGTGTATATATGTTTATATTCTGTTATTAGTGATCATGATCAATCATGGAATATAATTTGTTTATGGATGATACTGAGTTGAAATGGAGTTAGAATGATGGGAAAATGAGGAGAAATTGAATTAGAAATGATATACTAGATTTTAGTGAATGTAGTAAGTAAAGAGTTAGAATATGGAAAATTAGAAGATGAGTCCTGATTGTGCTTCTGTGAAAGTTCGTCGCGGCCAACTTGTAGGATTTCCTCTCAAGAAAAGTTTACCATGGCCAACTCTTAGATTTTCCGTGGCCAATTTATAGGAATTCATGAGGAATTTTCCTCTCTAGAAAAGTTCACCGCGGTCAACTCTTGGCTTCGCCGCAGCCAACTTTCCTACACAACTTAAACATGCTTCAGTATTTTAGCCATAACTTGTTATGTAGATATCCAAATGGAATGCTTTTTGATTTGGAGTAAACTAGAGACATAGGGATAGAATGTTTTTGATGAAATACAATTTTATTTCTGTCTCTAGAATTCCAGAATTTGACTTGAACTTGAGCATAGAACACTGTTCCAATATAAGAATAGTCTAAAAATGTTTGGGGTATAACTTTCAGATTACTAAACCAAATTGAATGATCTAGGTGTCATTAGAAACTTAAGGCAATGGAGAACATTTTTATATAAGAAAGTATTGCCAAATTACTTCATTTTAAGAATAAATGAGAGTTTGGATAATGTTTGATCTACTAATGTTGAAATAACATTAGTGAATGAATCGTTGATCTCAAAGTACCAAAGGCATGAATATAATGGGAATGAAAGATGTTTATTGATTGTAGTTATGATTCAAGGAGAGGAGTAATAGGTATCTAGTAAAAGTGAATAAGAATTTGATATTATGAGAACAAATAATGCTAAATTTGAGAATGTGCTTAAGTTGTGAAATTTGATAATATAACTGGAATTGTCATTGAGCATGCATTGTATACATTCCATATACACATTTGTGCATAAAGGAATACTTATAATTATGCAATTATTAATGTGTGTGCACCGTGTATATTGCATAATTTGGATGTACAAGATAAACGTCCGCATTTAAATGTTTCCAAATCATGGAAGCTAATGCTAATCTGCAGCATACTGTGAGTCGATCTAGATGGTCTTACTTACTGTTTATTCTGTTTAAATTATGTATGAAATTACTAACGAATGTGAATGTGATTGTACTGATTCGGGACATTAAAGGTTTGACACTTTTGATGCATGAATGAAATATTAAAGTATTACTTCAATGTGAATTGGACGGAATATGTGATATCTTAACTTGATTGTTGAATGCCGGACCAAGTTCTGAAGAAAAGTGTGAATGTGTATATGAATGAAATATGTGTATTCTCAATGTAAATGTTGAATGCCGGACTAAAGTTCGATGACATGTGTAAAGTGAAAGAAAGTGACTGTTTGATTATATGTGACTGATGCATTTAATTTCATGAATGCATGAAAGATAAAGGCAGTTGTGACCGGAGTCGCTAGCGAAAAAGAGCTTAAAGCTCGAAATGTGAAAAGAGTCTCAGGCTCAATTGTGAATGTACCTAGTATCCACTAAGAGATATGAGATATTATATGATATAGCTTGATATCCGCTAAGAGATATGAGATAGTAAATAGGCACTCGGTCACGACAAAGTAATAAATTAAAGTGAGTCACATGTGCATTGCGTATTCATTTAATATGTGTGTCCAAATGATTTCATTATCCTATTAACTTGTAATTGAATGAGAATGTGAATGATGTGAAAAAAGTGATATGTGATTATATGAACTGTACGTGAATGTGATTGAGTGAGCCATAGAAGATGGTCACTCACTGAGTTTGCAAAACTCACAAAAAATTTGCAATATTTTTTAGGCTTAAAAGAGTTACCCTGTTAGGTTAACGGGAGTACAGCCACTACATTCAAGTAAATGATAGAGGTTGGGATTAGCTCTCATCTGCATTTGTTTCCTTATTTTTGTATCAAATTACTTATTCTGCAATTTCTGTACAATGTATATCTGAATAATTCTGTATGTAATAACTTGTGAAATTGGAAATGTTTTGTAAATGAGATTGATCGAGGTGTAATAATAACTATAATTTTGAGTTTTATAAAATAAAAGTATAGGCCCAAATTTGGTTATGAATTTCCGCATACATATGTGATTTTTTTGAAAAATTTGTACTGAGTTTCGAGTGTTTGACAGTTTGACTATTCTAGTATATCGCCCTTGCGAGGTACATACTCAAACATCACTCAGGATGTCAGGTATGTGCCTTGCGAGAGTGGGATGCTACAATTAACTACCACCATCTTTCCCTACACTCATTGGTTGTTATCATTAGTAAGTTTTCTCAATGTCAAGGTTGTGCTAGTGCTACTTGCTAACTTGAGGGAGTATAAGTCATATCTCACAATTTGAAAAGAGAAATAAAAAATTTACTTCTAGTATCCTAGATACGTTTATTCGATATAAACTGTTAGAATAGCTAAAACATTGATGGTATATAGGTTTAGTACTATAGGTGGCCTAATTGCTTTGTTGAAAGATTAATTTCTTCTTTTCAATTACTTCTCCAATGGAAGTTTTTGAAACTTTACTTTTATTATATGTTAAATAATAGGCAAATGGTTTAACTTTAAAATAAATGTTCTTTTTAGGTTATAGAATGACACTATTAAGTACCTTAACACTTCCTATTTTCATAATATATTTTTGGCTTTTGGCTTTTACCTTTTACCTTTTACCTTTTCTTTTGTTTTAGCTTTCTTATGTTGATTTATTGTTAGGATAATCTTTTTGAAAGTGATAATATTAAAATTCTAGTTTCAAGGAATATGGAACTAATTTTTAAGACTCTTTTACAGTTATTTATTCTTTTTCATTTTTTTGGTAATAAAATGAATATCCTTTTTCTTCTTTGCTCAAACCATGAATTAAGCATTTGTTGATCATATAAAAAATTGATGAAAAACACAAAGATGATGAATTAGACTAGTGATAGAATTAAAGACACTAAAAGAATCACAATGGAGAGAAAAGAGTTTGGTATTTCAATTATTAAATATATGCATCAACAATGATAGTCATCTTACATATACAAAATCTTTGAATTTTTCGATCTGGACCAGTCACATCAGATTTTAGGCTATTGAAATGTGATCGAGTGAGCTAGATTGGCAATCAAGCCCCAGCCAGGCTTAGCCCCACTTAACTAAGCTCGAAGTTAACAGGGTAAGTTTGATTTGAACAAGTCTTGATCTGAGCCTTAGGCTTAAGCCTTAGATTGGGGCTCAGGCCCTGACTATCCAGATCCTGCCTAACCTGAGACACAATAACTATAAGAAAAATGACATCATTTCGCAAAAAATGACATCATTTTCTTATTTAAAAATAAAAACAGGTTGGGTCGAGCTGAGTCGAGTCGAGTTTAGCTTTAGACTGCCCTAAGCCCTCTCAGACTTGGGCTAGGGCTAGGCTACCTTAGGCTGGGCTTAAGTTCAAGCCTAGACAGAAGTTGTCGAGTTGAGCTCAAGCCTAGGTAGGCGTAACCCAACTTGGCCCTATCGATTGTCACACCAACTTTAAGGTGTTAAGTTTGTCAAGGCCATATTAAAATTTAGGTTAAGTACTAATATAAAAAGAATGTATAACCACACTTGATCTAGATATTGCCATCCTTACCAACTATTACACCATCATAATTGCTCCTCTAATAGCCCCACTTACATTATTTCCAAAACATCTATCTTGCCTTTAACAAGTTCTTGGGTCTCAACCTTCCTCAGCTTTCTATCATTTCTAGTCTTCTTTTCCTTAATGTCTCCAACAATGTGTTTAATGACTCATTACCTATTGACTTCTCTATGTTTAAGAAAATTTAAGCTTTTAAAAGTGTAGTACTCGTACTAGTTAAAAGATCTTAAAACAATTATCTTCTATAAGTTGTTTTTTTATTAAAACAATTATCTCATAACTCTGATAATATAGAATTGATGGCTATTAGTTAATAGCTTTTAAAATAATTATCTTCCGTAAATTTTTGTTTTTTCTTATTGAAAATACAAAGCTAAGCTTATTTTTCACTTATTTTGACTTTGTTGCCGAACTTTTTTTATCTTACGGGTAATGAAAATTTAGTTATTACAAGAATAAAAGAAGGTACTAACATAAATCGAAATTTATTCACCCTTGGAATTATTATTTGTAAGTTAAGGTGAGACTTTCATGTCAACTATTTAAAAGTGACTTTCATGTCAACTATTTAGAAGTACAAAATAACTTCTATAAAAGATACAATATTGAAACAAATTACTTATATAATTTGGTGCAACAAAAGGCAAAATGAGAGCCTACCTTATAAAGATTTTACACTAACTCACATATTATAAAACTCTTTAGGAGATAATGCTAAAACATCAATCATTTATACTATAAGCCTCTAGCAAAGTCATCGGGAGCAATTTAAAAGAACCTTTTCTTTTACAAGTTATGCTAAAGTGGTCACCATTAATGCACAAGTTACTTTAGTGATGTCTAATAAGGCCTTAAAAAAGCAAGTTCATAAACAGTTGGTTGGGCTCGAGAGTTGGTTAACAAGCCTGATGTTAACTTGTGTTGATAGTTTTATTGTATTACAAAAATATGAAAACCACATCATTGTCAAGATATTATTTTCTTATCCTACACATAATCATAAATGTTTTTGGCATATAATGCAATAAGTATCTAACCATATATTGTGGATTTTATTTGGAGCAAGTCTACCTGAGACTTACAAAATCGAAAATGCTATAAAAGGATAAAGAGATTAAAGAGTTAACTTGGTAACATCACATTGCTCAATATTGTATTGAGGATATGCTAAAAAAATGGAGAACATAAATCTTTAAGAACATATGAATATATGACTTTAGATTCCTCAAAAGGAATTAATCATTCTCGTGTACATAAGAAGTAACACATTTAAGGATCTTAACGAGTAACCCAAAGATTTTCAAAATCCCAGAAGGTGCTAAAGAAATATTTTTTACTAGATGATGACATTATTAAAATTTTAATTCCCAACTCATATTTATGTTTGGAGGATGGTATGAGCTTGATTGATTATATATTTACCGATTAATGCTATGAAATGCTTAAGATAAGTATTTTGGTTCATATTTGGTTTTAGGTGCAAGTTTGAAGCACAGGAACTAAAGTAAGCTAAAAGCACATCCTTCAAGCCATTCTCTTGATGTTCAAACTTATTTACTTTTGTGGAACGAAAATTAGAGGAATTAAAGTGAATATGGGATAAGAAAATGTAAGAAATGAAGTTCTTGTAACGTACACGACCATTTATGGAACAGTGTAACTCTCTGGAAGCATGTAGGAACATTTCAGCATTTCCTGCAACATACACGACTATGTATGTACTTATATGATCGTGTAGAAACACGAATTGGGAAAATATTTGATAGGCTATGTATCCAACCGAGTATCTCCCATAACCTTAATTTTTGTTGTAAATAGACATTCAAGCAGCCAAAGAAGGTATGAATCATTTTAGAAGTACAAAAGGGGGCAGAACTCTTACTTCTTTGAGATTTGTGGAGAGTTAACCTTCTTTCTTCCAATTTGAAGGGGTAATTGACACCGAAGAACACATTTAGGCATCTCTTCATATTGTATTGTTATCTTCTCTCTTTAGAAATTGTTTATGTTATTCTTTGTTTAATGTTGTGGGTATTCATGCATAAATGATTAACGAAGTCATTCTTAATAGATTACCGAGGTATACAAAATTTCTTAGGAATTATATACCAACAACCAAAGGTTAAAAAGTAACGAAATGATCAGAATGGGTGAAAATGTTTCTGAGGTATTTGAAAAGAAAATATATCCTAAATGTAAAGAACCAGGCATGTTTACTGTTCCTTGTAAGAGTGGCAACACTAAGATTAAACAAGCTCTGTTAGACTTAGAAGCATCTATTAATGATATGCCTTGTTCCATGTATTTTTCTTTGAATTTAGGCCCATTAAAAGAAACTAATGTTATCATATTATTGGCTAATTGTACTAACGCTTACCCAGATAGGGTAATTAAGGATGTGCTTGTACAGGTGAATGAACTAATATTTCCTTTTGATTTTTATGTGATTGACATGAATGATGAAACTTCCTATAATCTAATACCTATCTTCCTAGGGAGATCATTTCTTAACACTTCCCAAACTAAGATTGATGTTTGTGAGGATACCCTAAAGATGGAATTTAATAGGAAGTTATTCATTTTAATATTGTTTATGTTAATAAGCACTCTCATTATGGCCATTCTGTTTTTGCGATTAACATGATTGACCCTTCGATACAGAAAGATTGTAAGCGGAAGCATATAAATAAACAAGAAGAAATTTCAATGAAAAATAAGATCGAAGCTTTAATATCTAGAGAAAAAGCTTTATCACTAGTTAAAATGTGCTTCTTTATTATGCTAGCTGTAAACTATTTCTGCATAAATTTTGTCCTTATTGGGTCGATCCTTTTGTGATTACTAATGTCTCTCCCAATAGTGCAGTAGAGATTAAGAGTCTGAAAGTAGGAAAGACAATGCATGTAAATGGTCATCAACTCAAGCCTTACCTTGAAAAAGGTCAAATGGAAAAACACAAAAACTATGATCCTTAGAAATCATAATTTCTTTACATGATGAGGTAAACATAAAGTCAAGCCAATGATAATAAACAAAGGTGCTACTTAGGAGGCAACCTACGAGATGTTTGATCCTTTTCATCTACATTTTTTCATTTGTTGTTTCTGTTGCATGTTTCATTTCTTACATTTAAGTTTACATTAGGGACAATGTAAGTTTTAAGTGTTGGGGTGGAGATCTTAGTTATCATGTGTGTTTTGTGTTTGTTCATCTTGAATGTTTAAGTTGTTTATTCTTACCTGGTTTTAAATAAATATGTACAATAAATCAAACAAACAAACATGTTCTCTTTTTGTATTGCTTTTATGACTATATAGTCATAATTAAAGAGTAAAATTTACTTACAAAATTTATGGCAACTTGGACATGTAATTTTACTCTTGTGATTAATCAATGTACACCATCTTTAGAAGAGTAGTGACTAGTGGGTAGACATAAGTCAGTTAGGATTTAAGCCTTTTTAGACTAACACATCCATATCAGTCTCATTATCTTTTATTCATGTGTGACCTTCATGACATGTACATCTTGAATTTGCTTTGATTTTATATTTTAGACCACATTTTTATCAATGCATTAATATGAAAATTTTATAGGCATTTTTTGTTTTGTGAGCTATATTAACCAAATAGCCTACTTATTGATATATTTTTCTTTTTGTTAAGCATCCTTGGGCTTTATTAGCCTTTTCTTTTTATGCTAATCACATTACAAACCCTTAACCTAACCAAATGTCTTACTCAAGCTTTAAAGCTAGTAGAGCATTTGTGATTGTTGATGTTTATGGATGCAGACGAGTATAAGTGTGAGGGTGTGCATATATACAGGTTGGTCATAATTTTTGGAATGCAATTTTATATCTTATCAATTAATTCCAATATTGATGTAGTTATTTCAATTTTTGTTGAAAAAACAAAATAGAGAAAAAATAATAAATAAAATTATCGAGGAGGAAATTCAATTGTTTGCAAGGTTATTCATGTTAGTCTTTCCTTGTTATGTGTAGTTTCTATTGATTTTGCTTGCCTTTATATCTTCATTTTGGTTACAAATTCTTGTGTTTTAATCCAAATGTGAGATGAATTGACAAAAAATAGTGTGAATATTGCATGATTGTTAATTGGATTGCCTTGTGAATGTTGCATGAAAATTAGAAGAATTAGGCATGAAAGAGTGAAATGGGACGTGAACATTGCATTAATTAATTTAATTATGCATGGGAATGGTGTCACACCTATGACTCCCATATCACAGGTATACAAGGGTGGTCACACTTGTATCCACCTCATACACACCCGTGACATGTTTTTCCTTTAATTCGTCTAATTATTACGTGACATTTGTAGGTTGAAGGCTCGAAAACCTAAACCTAAAATGATACTACAAATAGAAAGAAGAGAGGAGGGTGGTAGTGCATTCTATCATTCTACACATTCTTGACACAGATACCTTCATTCGGAGATAGAGGATAAATAGAGAGAAAGAAGGAGAAAAGAGAGGAGAGAACAGAGAGAGTCGAGTGAGGAAGATAGAAACACATCAACAAGGTGAAAACAATGTGAGCCTTCGATCATTTGGGTGAGAACTAAGCAGAAGCAGAAGGTCAGAGCTAATGCAGGAAGTTTGAGAAGGGAAGGAGACCACCGCAACTCCCTCATCCAATCCTTGTTTGCTTATTTTATTCTTTATTTATTTTATTGTTTCTTTGTTATTTTACTGGACTCATTATTTTGTAGCTTAATCAACTCTTACTCTATAGCTTTTGATAGTTCATTTTAGTTATTTACTTGGTTTATTGCTTTAATACTTCTCTTATACTAATAAAGATAGGATTGAAGTATGTGAAGATGATGAATCTTGTTATTTCAATGATGGGCTGATGTCCTTTTCTTGAGGATTAATGTAGCTATTTTAGTCAAATATACATGATTGAGGGACTCTGTTGTTATCTTATATTTGATATAGTTTCTGAATTAAATGGATGTAATAGCATGACCAAACTTTGCATCATTTTGGGTATTAAACGAAAGATAGGGAGATAAAGTTTAATATGAAATGAAAAATTATAGATGCTTAGGTTAAGAATTATAAATATATTAACTTAAGTGGTAATTATTAGTCAGTTTTTAATAATTAATTTGGATGATAAACTTGTCGAATACGAAAGTTAGATTTGTTTGTTATTTAAATTGATTTTAGAACCTAATTGTTAATTTTAGTAAGACAATTATCCAGTCATTTTCTTTTAGTCATACATAGGAGATTAAAATTAATGAAATTAATTCTCAAGAGTTTCCACTTCGATTAATCTATTCATTTATACTTCTAGTTAAATTAGTTTACTTTTCAATTTAATTTTGTGATTTTTTCTAGAGACTTTGCTCAACAAATTGGGATAGAATGTTTATGATTGCATCTGTTTTATTTTTGTTCGAGATTAAATTAAATGTCCAATTTCACCTTCCTGAGAGACGACCTTAGGTTATCAACTACAACTACCTCGTATACTTGCGAGTAGGATACCCTATGTATTTTTAGAACTTAGTTTGGGCACAACATTCCTCCTAAAGTTGTATATAATGAGTGATTTGACTATGATGCAAATAAGAGAGATATTGTTTTAAACAATCACTCCTTATAGTTATAAAGTATCATTTATCACTATTTTTTCTGAGTAGCTCCTTCTAATTTCTTATGCTTCATGTGGTTTATGTGTGAAGGCTTGAATCTAAGTTATGAAAGCATTCTTCATAACTAATGGTACCCAATTTTGAGTGAATGTTATTTTTTACGCTTGATTTTCCATTGAATGTTTTTCTTACTTCATTAGCTTTGATGACTTTTGTACTACACTATCCAAATACTTCTCACCTTAACCTTTGACCCAATTATAACCTTAAAAAAGTCCTTTGATTCATGATTATACATGTGAATCCTAGTGGTGGAGAACTAAAATGATATGTAAAATCGTGTAATGTCTTAATCATAATTGGTGTTTGAGTGCACCTATAAATCTATCTTATTCTTAAAGACATCTTGTCAAAGTATACCCTTAGATTGCTTGGTTTCTAAAGGGAATGGTTGTTGATTGACCATGAGTAAAGGCATTTAATTTTGACTTTTTCCATGATTTTGAAAGTTAATCCTCTTTTCTCATGACTAATTATTATTAGGAAATATAGAAAATGAGGAAGTTTTTAGATTTTAATTTTGATTTTGTTGTTTTGCTTGAGAACAATTAAAAGCTAAGTGTGAAGGAACTTGATGTGTGCTTGATTGATTATATATTTACTTCATAATACTTAGTGATTAATGCTATGAAACGCTTAAGATACTCATTTTGGTTCATATTTGATTTTAAGTACAAGTTGGAAGTACAAGAATTAAAGTGAGCTAAAAGCACATCCTTGGCATCATCATCTTGATGTTCAAACTTATTCATCCTTGTGGGAAAAGAAGTAGATGAATTAGGGTGAAGATGGGATAAGAAAATTCAAGAAATGAAGTTCATGTAACCTACACGATAATGCGTGGAACCATGTAACTCTTTCGAAACGTGTAGGATTATTTCAGCATTTTTTGCAAACCTATCAAAATATTCGCAATTTGTGTTTCTATAAGATCATGTAAGTACATACACAACACCCCCC
>JANSVA010000006.1:9771144-9789434 GCA_025504915.1 Erythroxylum reticulatum
TTAATAATCTTCAACTAAAAGATACCTTGAGGAATAATGAGCTTATCTTCTCTAGCTAATGCATTATCTAAAATTCTAGAATCTAAGGCTGAACCTTCCCATTCAGGTAAGACCTATGTAAATGTCAAGTCAAAAGTGTATGCAACTAAGATATTCATTGTACGATAACTCTTTCTTCCTCTGTACCTTGATATATTTTCCTTTGAAACTTTTACTTTGATATGGGTTCCATCAAGAGCACCAATACAATTCTAAAAAGTCCATAAAATGTATTAGAATTTTTTTATTAATATAAAAAAGTATGTTTTTGTATATAAATTTTTAAAAAAATACCTAAAAATATGGATAAAATCTTCCTCTGCTATTGATTATTTCGGGAGGGACAACTAAACTATTTGGTTAAACCAAAAATTGATTATCAAGGGTAATTATTGCTCTGAGTAGTTGGTGGAAGTGAGGACTAATTGTTTCAGTAGATCGTCGGAAAAAGAAACTTTGTGAACGAGTGCTAGCTCTACCACTTAAAATATGTAAAAATGTTCCAAATTGTTCCTCAACCAAACTATATTGGCTATCTCTTAACAGTCCCTTCCCACGAAAAATTGAACATAAGCGAATAAATGCATCATAACTCATGTGTAAAATGCTACGTGCATTATAATGTATCCCTATTGCGGTTAGTAATTCTTGACGTACAATTTCTCTATGACCTCTTTTTGGATGCACTAGTTGTCTATTAGCTCAAGACATATATTGATATATATGTCTCAAGAAAACCAAATAACCCGCATAAGCTACCATAGCAAGTAGAGCATTTCTTTCAAATCCTCTTATATCGCCTGCATTTAAATTTTATTTATTATCGTAACATAAGTAGAAAAAAATATTGACATATCAGTTCATACTCCAATGACACGTTCACATCTTTAAAAAGAAAGAAAGGGAACAAGACAGCTTCAAATTTTCAATGAAACCAAGAATTCCATAAATACATAAGAGAATCGTATTCATCATAATAATCATCTAGAAAGATCGATCATTTCTATAATTACTGAAAAAGCTTATGGATAATGCATATACTGGTTTGGAACAGTCATGACTAGGATACTCAATGACTAGTGCTCACCCAAGTAAGTGCCATAACAACAAGCACCGAATGCATTCCAGGTGGTAAATGCCTCAAACAGGTCAAGAAACTTATAACTATAACATGATTATGCCTTTATGTACCCTTTTTTCTTCAAATTTTGGTCCCTGTTTTCACGAATGAGGTAACATATACTATTCATCACCAACCAGAAAAAGTGAAAATGACCTAATTGAACTCATCAGCATATGGTCCAATATGTAAATTTTGTTTGCAAGTGGACTATTAGACAAATTTGTATATAAGAGACTGCCATAACTATATCTACTAGCCATGAGAGGAACCCATATAGGGAAAAAGTCGATAGTCTTGTTCTTCAATGATACAAAACTAAGACTATTATCAATGCTAAAGTAAGTGTTCTTGTTACCCAAATTTTGACAAGTACAAGTGTTGTTGTGGCGATCTAAGGCAGAAGAACTTAGAAAAAAATGTATCATGTGCCTCTATAAACCATTTTCTTTTTGAAACCTAAAAGTGATAACCCACTACAGAGATTTATTCATGGGACTACTCCATTATTCAATGCTTAGACATAAATACCATCACAATGATACATGTAACGAGACAGAAGTATTCACAAACATATACGATATGATCATCCGATGCAAAATACGAAATTAACACAGAAACCCAGAAAACCAATCCACATAACACGAAATTAACACAAACCTATCGGAGGTGTCGAAAACAAGGTGTTTTTGTTCTTCTTCGTGGGAGGGTGGCTGCGTTGAGGAGTGGCTGTGTGAAGAGTAGTGAGATGGAAATTGAAGAGTGGCTGCGTTGAAAAGAACTTAGATGGGAGAAGAGTAGCTGCTGTTGTGTGGGTATTATTGCAGTGATAGGGCTATTGTGATGAAGAGTAGTCAAATGGGAGAAGAGTGGCTGTGGGTATTATTGCAGTGATAGGGTTATTGCATTGAAGAGTATTGCGTGGGTATTAATGGAAGACTCAATTTCAACGTTTAAAAACAAGAGTTAGCAGTCGTTTGTAATTCAATTCACGTGGTTTTGTAGATGAATTGAATTTATAAAGAGTAGTGGGTTTCAATTCCATATGTGAATTAAATTCATGTTTGTTTTTCTGTTCCAAACAGTTGAATTAAATTCAATTCAACTGGTTCCAAACAAGCTGTAAGCGTTTACTTCTACTTAATACACTGATGCAGACTCAAGTTCGTGAATGCTGTATGGAATTTGTATTGATCAATGCCACATACAGTTTTGAATAGTTTTTAAAAATTAGTAAATAATTTCTCAAGTTTATATAATTAAAATTACAGACAATATAAGAACCCAACAGTCAATGCGTTGTGCCATCTTCATTATGTAATCGCGAAGCAAAGAGTGAACTAATAGTTAAATCTAAAGAATTTCATAGAGAGTTGAACTATATACTTATTTCTACAGAAATGGTCAGACTCAAACTAGCATAGAGCAAGATGAGGTAGAAGGGTCAAACAAAGGAGGAAGCAAGTATTTTCTACCATGAACACCATGTGTGTTGTAGCTAGCACTACTTGTAGGATTAACTAACAGATCTCTAACATAGGGAGGGTATGCTCCTTTGCCGTAAATTTTAGAACAAGTCGATGTAGCCTCAATAGGAGCATCTTTTGTGTTGGAATTATGCCTGTGACCCAATCGTTATATAATAGATTGAACACCTTAGTTTTGTGATTATTCATTTTGATTAATAAGATGGCAAATGATTTTATTACCATATTACATTTATTGTTTTTTATTATAATATGATAGGTCCTTGATTAGATTTATACACTTGTCATCATAATGGAGATTATAATAATGAGAATCAAGTCTTTAGGGTTTAATCTAAAAGTGCTCTTGATCATAGGATCATCAAATAAGGACTTTAATGATCCAGTTAGATCAATATGTATATAATAGTATCTATTAGATGAATATTAGTAGATCTCATTTACTAAGTTACATGTATAAATGATGCATATGGAGATATGATCATTGAACTTACGAACCTGAGAATTCTCAATGGTTAATATTACCTATGAACTGTCAAGTGGGATATTTTCATAAGGATTTAAATGTATATTTTTCCTTTGACCGGAAATCATCATAGTAATCAATAGGCCACTTATTATGTTTTGATCTATGAAACCTAGTGTGTAAAATTGCTATTTGAATGATCATTGGATATAATTAAGTACCTATCTGATTAGTGGTGAGTCAAGATGGGATCTATCGACTCTAGGTAATAAGTTTGAGCTCCATGTTGTTATTAATTTTAATGGTTGTTTCAAGACCTTGGCCAGGGCGATTGAATGAATAAAGAAAAGAAGTTTTCTAAGTCATTCACCAATCATTAATGATCAACATTAACATAGTTGATTATCTAATAGGGTTTGACAGTTAAACCATACCTTAAGATAATCCGGAGTTATAATGATGGAAGATAATAATACATTATCCTTAACTAGGTTTCGTCTTTGTGAGGTTATTACTTTACACTATCCGATCGTTGAGGAATGTTGTTAGACGTCAACCTTACTTAGTAATTAATTAGATTAATTACTATCGGCTTACTGATGAACCTGTTTGGTCACATACTAACGAGTGTAATATTTTCTATTTATGATTATTTAATTTATTATGAGATAATTTATTAAATATCTATATAACATATTATTATTTTTTGCTAGCAAAGACAAAATAAGTAATATTAGAAATTCTCTTGTTCAAAATAAATAAATAAATAAAATAATTTTATTTCATTTCATTTTATTAGTAATAATAATTACTTTTTAAAAAAAAGAGGGAAAGCAAAAGAAGTGAGATGGAATTGGCGTGGGCCTTTTGGTTTTGGTTTTACAAAACAAAACCAAAACAAAAAGATGTGTTGTTTGGTTTTTAAAGTTTTAAAAACAATGATGTTAAAACATATGCAAGTGATGGGTCCGTACATGATATGCTTACGTGAAAGATAACAACAAAGGGCGTAGTGAAATAGATATAGTCTTTCAAGCATGAGAAAAACCAGTGAAGAGGAAAAAATTCATACTCTTGTTTTTATAAGTGAAAGATAAATAAGAGAAAAGAGACAAAATTGTTTTGTTCCATTCTTGAAGAAAGAGTTCTTCAAAATTTAATCATAGTCATATTAATTGTTAAAAGTGGGACATATTTCTCAGTGTGGAGTGCATGGAGACTTCGTACTTTCGAAGTTTTGTATAGATTAATAGTCACATTGTAGGTTTTTATTTTGCCTATTCTTATTATTAGTATGTTTGTTATACGCAATAGATGGATATAGGATTACAATTTTTATTTCCACTGTGTTTGTGATCCTTCATTTTGGACCTTGGAAATAACCATTTAGAAATGGATTCGTAGATGTACCAACCAAAAGGCTAGCCAGATTGATAATCATACCATCAAGCCCCACGTCGTTATTGGAAGCCTCCAGTGGTGAGTTCTGTGGTCCATACATTGGCTGGTGAAATGGCCACACGCATTGCCTCGAACAGTGTTTTTTCTGAATTACTAACCCAGATGTAAGTGAACATGGAGGCCTTGCCTTTGACTCGCTGAGCACTAAAAGCAGAGCCATGCGTGCTACATCTGTTTGAATAAAACCCTTCTATTGTTACATCTGCGGATGTCAAAACCACGTTGATTGCATCTTTTTGGCCACCCTTTGATGCCAGTTGGACGATTTGTTTGTTAGACAGAGTTTTACGCAGGAAGTACTTATCCAAAATCTAAAATCCTAAGGAGAGAACAATAGAAGGGATCTTTTTGGATTTGATAAGATCATAGTACTTTTTAGCAGCTTTCCACCAACTGGCAATAGAAGGTTATGATGTTGTTGGTTTTATCTATTTATCATTAAAGAACTAAAAACTATATTAATGTACTTGGCTAATAAAGAACTGAAAGGATTCGTAGTAACAAGATTACTTTAGGAAACTAGTGAAAACAATGAAGAACAAAGTGATCGGAAAACTCTGTGATATGTTGAGTTTTATTTTGTATATCGATAAGCATTTATAACTTCTAAATCTCCTACCTGTCATTTAACAAAAAAAACTGACACAACTAGCTTTCTTGAATTCTTTAAAAACTAATTTTATACATTGTTTGACATTGCGTGCATGCTAAGAAATCAGCTAAACTACACTTCTAGATTTCTGAGACATTCCTTCTATATACTCCTCCATGGATTAGAAATTCAGCTTCCAAATTCCTATCATTTTTCTTAATTGTTCAAACCGAGAAACAAAAAACCTTTAGTAAACAAATCAGCAACTTGGTTTTCAGTGTTGATATATTCAAGCTTTAACTCCCCTTCCTGCTGCACATCCCTCAGATAATAATACCTAAGCTTGAAATGCTTTGTTTTCCCATGAAAGACTGAATTCATTGAGATAGAAATGGCAACTTGATTGTTAATATACACCACAGTAGCATACGTCAAATGAACTTACAAATCTTCAAGCAATTTCCTAACCCATATAACTTGCTTTGATGCTGTTGTGGCTACCACCAATTCAGCTACTGCAGTCGAGAGAGACACTAACTCTTACTTCCTTGAGCTCCACGAAAAACAAGTTGAACTCAATGTTAAACAATACCCAGTCGTACTCTTCATATCTTCTGTTGCTCCACCCTAATCACTGTCTGCATAACATTTAAGCTCACACAAGCCTGTCTTCTCATATAGAAGACTATATTCAGTGGTCCCTTTAAGATATCTTAAGACCCTCTTGATAGCAACTAAGTGTTGCTTTCCAAGATTACTCAAATACCTCGAGAGCACACTAACTGAATATAGAATATCTGGTCCAGTGGCTACGATATACATCAAACAACTCACCATGCTTCTGTAATTCTTACTGTCCACCTTATCTCCATCTTCTTTCTTTGTCAGTCTCTCTTTCGGAAAAATTGGAATGGAAACTTGCTTACACTAATCCAGCTTAAATATTTTCAACACATCACACACATACTTCCTCTGCCTTGTTGCTATGCATCCCTTGAACTGATCTATTTCCATTCCCAAAAAATATTTCATCATCCCCAAATCAGTCATTTCAAAGGTGCTACTAAATTGTTGTTTTAGTAACTCAATCTGATCTTCAAAACTTCTAATTAACAACAAATCATCTATGTAAATTAAAACTACTGCAATATCATCTTGTTATAACCTTACATAGAGTGTTGGCTCACTGCAACTTCTCTTGAAGTTGATTTCTAGCACAAATGTGTCAATTCTTGAATACCAGCATCTAGGAGCTTGTTTTAAGCCATATAGTACTTTGTTGAGCCTGTACACACTCTCCTCCTTTCCTTTAATCACAAAACCCTCTAGTTGTTGTACATAGATCTCTTCTTACAGTACACCATTAAGGAATGCAGATTTTACATCCATTTGATGTACTTTCCAACTTTTCTCAGCTGTAAGTGCCAAAAGAAGTTTGATAGTTTCGATCCTTGCCACTGGTGCAAATGTCTCTCCAAAATCTACTCCTTCTACTTGGGCATACCCCTTCACCACTAGTCTAGCTTTATGCTTGTTGATAGAACTATTTGGATTCATTTTGGTTTTAAATACCCACTTGAATCCAATGGCCCTCTTGTCATGTGGTTTGCCTACTAGAGTCCAAGTTTCATTCTTGTTGATCATGGAGATTTCTTCCTTCATGGCTTCAAACCATTTCGGGTTCTAAAGTGCTTCCTGAATTTTTGAAGGCTCTAGCATTGCTTCATTGCTTCTTTCATAAATCTCTGTTAAACTTCTTGTTCCTCTACTGGAAAATGATCAAATATCATCATCTAGAACATCTGGATTTTGGTCCTCCTCAGAGTTCCATTCATTCTACTCATGTTGGTTCTCAGGATCTTCCCCTTCCAAAGAGTCTAACTCATCCTGCTCAAATTGGGTTTCGAGATTGTCTGCCATATCTAGAATGACAAGAGGCAGTATGATTGTTTGTCTTTCTTCCACATTTATCCGCTTTCCTTCAGACCAATTCCAGTGTTCATCTTCAAGAATGTGCACATCCCTGCTTAACTTCACCTCCTTCTGTGTTGGATAAAATAGCTTGTATCCTTTGCTTACTTCAAAATATCCCACAAAAATTGCAAGTTTTGATTTGCTATCCGGTTTGTTCCTCCTAGCTTGAGGTATATGTGCACAACAGAGAGATCCAAACACCTTCAAATTCTTCATCCTTGGTTTCACTCTGTACCACATTTCATGCGGTGTTTTGTCCACAAGAGCTCAGGTATGTAGCCTATTCAGCAGAAAACATGCAGTGGAGGCTGCTTCTACCCAAAAATCCTTAGGAAGCTTCTTTTCTTTTAGCATGCATCTCACCATCTCCACCATAGTTCTGTTTCTCTTCTCTACCACTCCAATATGTTGTGGAGTATAGGGTGTGGTTAGCTGGTGTTTGATACCTTTAGCTTTATAGATCATTTGAAAATCGTTAGAAATAAATTATGAGCCATTGTCTGTTCTTATAGACTTGATGCTCAATCCTGTCTAGTTTTCAACTAGTGTTTTAAACTCCTTAAACATCTTTATAGTTTCTCCTTTTCTCTTGAGACAGTATATCCATGAATACCTTGAGTAATCATCAATTATGAGTAAGAAATACCTGATCCCATTTAAAGATTTTACTGGCATTGGACCACACGTGTCCATATGCAGTAATTGTAGCTTCTCATCAGCCCTCCAGCTTGACTTAAAAAATGGAGCACATGTTTGGTTACCCAACCTACAAACCTTGCATTTTGAGTGATAGTATGAGAAAGACGGTAGATCATCAACCATATTCTTCTTCTTCATCGCTTCCAGTTCCTTCATATGGTAGTGTCTGAGTCTTCGATGCCAAATATTAGACTCGACTTTGTCACTCACTAGTGCCTTCTGTTGTATCTCTTTTGGTCTCATGGAAAAGCAGTTATTCTTCATTCTAGTGCTAAGTATTTCCTGGCCAGATTTATCAATCCCTTTGCAAACATTAGATTCAAAGTGTACTGACATACCTTTTTCAATCAATTGGGCCAAACTTAAGAGATTGTGTTGTATCTTGGGCACAAGAAGCACATCAGAGATAATCTTGACTCCATTCCTAGTAGAGATCTTAACTACGCCTCTTCCTTCTACTTGAATGTAGTCTCCATTTCCTAGATTCACATTTGCCTTCCCATTCTGATCCAGAAACTTGAATAATCTTGGATCTGGAGTCATATAGCTTGTACATCCACTGTCTATCAGCCACTCGGATGGATATGCTTCAGCAAGATCACATGTGACAACAAAGAGTTGCTCTTCTTCTTCTTCAGTAACTTACACATTTGCAACAGCTTGAGTAGCTTGTTTCTTACATATTGCCTCTATGTGTACCTTTTGATGGCACTTTCTACACTCCACATCTGGTCTCTTCCAGCACCTGAATGCCAGATGATTTGACTTCCCATAGTAAGGACAAGGATTATACTTGTTCGTCTTGTCTCCTCTTGCATTCTTACTAACATCTTTATGATGAGTCTGAACATTTTTTGAACTTAAACCAAATTTGTTTCTTTTCTTCTTCTTAGACTTTTCTTGACTTCTAGCCTTGGTAAAGGCCTTATATGCTCCTTCAGTAGCTTCTGTTTTTCTCATTAGATTCCTTTTCTCTTAAGCCTACAAGGCACTCATAGCTTCAGCAAGTTTGATTTATCCAACATCTTTGGAATTTTCAAATGAGACTATTGTAGCCTCATATTTCTCAGTTACAGACACCAATAGCTTCTGAACCATCCTCTGATCTTTAAACTCAACTCTTAAGAGCCTAATATGATCTGAAAGTTGAATCAACCTCTCACTATAGTTCTTGACAGATTCATCTTCCTTCATCTACATTCCATCAAACTCTCTCAAAAGATTTAACACCTTCATATTTTTCACCTTCTCATCACCTTCATACTTTCAAGAAATCCAAGATCTCCTTTGCAGAGCTGAGACCCATGATTCGAGTAAAGAATGAGGTGCAATTGACTGGTACAAGCAAATCTTAGAATGAGCCTTCTTAGTCACCCTCTCCCTTAGCCATCTTAGCTAAGCAATTGGTGCATCTTCAGCTGGAACCTCGACTACATAGTCTTCATCAATAGGCTCTTAAAGAACCTGACCTTGCAGGTATGTCTCCATCTTGATTGCCCAAATTTGATAGCCTTCTCCATTGAAGATTGCAGGTTGCAGACCTTGAGTTGAACTCTCAGCCATCTTTAAGTAATCCTTTCACACAGTCACAGCCTAATCAGGAAACAGATAATCTTCTCAAGCCAAGAACCTTGCTTACACCTTCACAAATCCTTTAAGAATCTAGCTCTGATATCACTTTGTTGGTTTTATCTATCTATCATTCAAGAACTTAAGACTATATTAAAGTACTTGGCTAATAAAGAAATCATAGTAACAAGATTACTTCAGGAAAGTAGTGAAAAAAAAGGAAGAATAGAGTGATTGGATAACTCAGTCATATGTTGAGTTTTATTTTGTGTATTGACGATATACAACTTCTGTGAATACAAGGATTTATATGTCGTTTAACAGAAAAAAACTGACACAACTATCTTTCTTGAATTCTTTAAAAACTAATTCTATACATTGCTTGACATTGCGTGCATGCTAAGAAATCAGATAAACTACACTTCTGGATTTCTGAGACATTTCTTCTACAATTTGGTGGTGGAGGTAAGAGAAGAAAAGGAATCTAAGAGAATCGTGCGTTGAGAAGGTTTAAAGTGGCCGTACCAAATCAAGTTGATGGAGATTTTGCTAGAGAGAAGAGGGTCGTTGTGCTATTGAAATAACAAAGGCTGTTGGGTTTGATTAGACTCGGTGAGTCTCCTTGCTGCTGGGCTAAATTGGAGCACATAGAAAAGAAGAGCAATTTGAAGAAGAAAATGTAGGGACAGAGTAGAAGCCATAGCCAACTTGAGATCTATATAAGCTTAATGAACTTAACTTAGCAGCAGAAGTGGTGGGAGATGCAAGCTATGCAGCTACGAATAGTTATTTATGTGGCTTTAGAGTGATAAGAAAAGACCTAAAAGATAGGTACATATAATTTGAAGGGGAAGGCTAGGAACTTTTGGTAAGGAAGTTTCTAGGAAAATAAATGCAAATGGCGTATGACTTGCGAGCTAAATGACATATTGTGTAGTGTTTAATAAAATGTGTTGCGAGGCTACGTTGCTTTCAATCGAATCCATGTTTTGAGTTCCAGTGCTAGTATAGATATGGAGGGCAGGGTAGTTTCATGTGACAACGTGGACAAAGAAAGAGGCGATAATATCCTTAATTACAATTAATTAATTCCTATTTTGTTTTATTAAGTCTCGTTCACTTATTTATATAGGGTTTATATAAATATATGGACAAAATTAAGCAACATAAGATTAAAATACCCTAAAGAGAACGAGATGCACCAACCCAAGAGAATGAGGACAAAACTTAGTGCCAGTAAGTCATCTCCAACCATTACATTAAAATTTTACACTAAATTTAATGTAAAAAAGAATATTTAAGGAATCTTTTTACATCATTTTTTTTACACTCCAACCATTCTACACCAAATTTGGTAATCACGTATTATAAAAGAACATTCTATAATAAGTTAGTTATTAACTATATTAATTTATATTTATACAATAATTTATTTTTACGAATTTATTTTATTTATAAAAATTAAAATAAGATATTATTCGTACTTAATTAATATATTTTTATTTAGCATATAAAATTAATATTGTTTTAATTTTAGTTTGATTGTAATCTCGAGTTTGATTATGGTTGTAATTTATTTTAGTCTGATTGTAATTTTAAACATTTTCATTGGGTTTTAATTTTTTAAATCAATTTTATGGTCTATTTTACTTTTAAGTTTATGTACCTTCTATTTTAAATTTACTTTTTATAATTAAAATATTTTATTAATAAATTTATAAGACCTATAAATAAGAATTATAAATAAATATTATTTATAAATTTAATATTGTATTCAATATTAGTGTCATTTAAAATGTTTCAACGAGATTTTTATAATGATATATTTTATATATAGTAATATATATTTTAAATCTAATTACTTAATAAATTATGTAAATATATCAAAATGTGATAAGAGTATAAAAGAAATATAGAAATAAGAAATTGTGAAAAAAAATCATTTTTCAACTTTTGGGCATAAATAATAGTACACCAAATTTACTATGTTATTATTTATTACATCAAAATAGTGGTATTGGAAATGTAAATTTGGTGTGTTGGTTGGAGATGGCCTTATGTGAGGCTTGGATTGCTTTTTTCTTCCTTTCTTTATTTCTTGTTGTAACGAAGGCCTCTTCTGTCACATGGTTTTTCTTTTTATATGCTATCTTAATACTTAATTCTTAATTCTATCTACACTGACACCAGAAGGCCTGTTCCTAATACGTATTGTCCAATATGTGTTTGCAAATCTAAAAATAATTACTTGTAGGCAACTGAAGGGCGCACTTGAGTATAATTATATTAATTAGGTTAATATACGAATGCCAATTCTAGCATTAGGAGCTAGTTTGAGCTATTTCACATAATTATTTTTTGTAATTACTCAAGTTTAAATTGAAATTGAAACCGAAGCTTCGAGAGAAAACAAAGTAAATAGAATTGACCACTTCTTTATTCAGTCGTAAGTGTTTTACATAATGGTCAGATTTTACTATATACAAAAACAATAAAACAAACTAAGATTACTAACTGATCAATAAACAAAACAAAACACAGAATATTTACAAGAAACGACATCGTGTACATTAAATAAAAAAACAACAGTACAGATAACTTGTCATCCCCCCCTCAAGTTGGAGTTTGGTGGACATCAACCAAACCCAACTTGTCCACCAAACTCCAACTTGGACAACAGAGAATTAAACAAAGGAGCAGCCAACACCTTGGTGAACAAATCTGCCAACTAAGCCTTAGAAGAAACATGAGCAGGAGCAACAAAATCCAATTTATACTAATCACGAACCATGTGACAATCAATGTCAAGATGTTTGGTGCGCTCATGAAAGACTAGATTAGCAGCAATATGAAGATCAGCTTTATTATCACACCATAAAGGAATAGGAGAGATAAAAGAAATCTGCAAATCACGTAAGAGATAAGAAAGCCATAATAATTCACACACAATGGAGGTCATACTCTGATACTCCGCTTCAGCAGAAGAACGAGAGACGGTGGGCTATTTTTTAGTCTTCCAAGAGACTAAAGAAGAACCAAAAAACAAACAAAACCCATAAATAGACCGCCGAGTGGTTAAACAGGAGCCGCAATCAGCATTATAATAAGCAACAACAGAACAAGGAGAAGAGTCAGCAGAATTAGAAGATGCAAGAAAAAGCAACCCTTTATAAGGACAACCCTTCAAATATTTCAGCAAATGAAAAGTTGCATCCTAATGACTCTGACAAGGAGCAGTAATAAACTGACTCAACTATTGGACAACAAAGGTAATGTCAAGCCTCGTAAAACCCAAATACAAAAGTCTACCAATCAACCAATGATACTGCCCACAATCCTCCATCAAAGAACCAGAATTAGTAGTAAGTTTCAAACCCTTAGGCAAAGGTGTAGAAACTAGTTTTGCACCAGTCAACCCAAACTTAATCAACAGATCCAATACATACTTTCGCTGATTCACATACAAACCAGAAGAAGATCTAGCTATTTCCAAACCCAAGAAATACTTAACAGAACCAAGATCTTTAAGAGTAAACACAGAATTCAAAAACTGTATAACATCCCCCAAAACAACTTCAGAAGGACCAGTGAACAAAATATCATCCACATATATAAGAAAAGCAATAAAAGGAGAACCAGAGGATTTAACAAACAAGCAATGATCATGTGGGGACTATATAAAACCATAGGAAAGCAAATGCTTAGTAAACTCACAATTCCATTGACGGGAGGCTTGCTTCAAGCCATACAAAGACCGCTTTAACTTGCAAACCTCATATGGACCAGCCTTAGAATACCCATCCGGAGGTAACATATACACTTCCTCATCCAAGAAGCCATGTAAAAAAGCATTATTAACATCTAAATGATGTATAGGCCAAGAAAATCGTGCTGCAACAGCTAACAATACCCTCACGGTGACTGTTTTAGCAACTAGAGATAAACTCTCAGTAAAATCAATGCGCTCAATCTGATCATAACCCTTTGCTACTAACTTAGCCTTATACCGATCAACAGACCCATCAAGCTTAAGTTTCACCTTATAAACCCATCTGGAGTCAATGGCCTTCTTACCAACTGGTAAGGAAGTCAAAATCCAAGTGTCATTGGATTCAAGTGCAGCCAACTCCTACTGCATAGCTTGAACCCAATGGTCATGATACTTAGCCTGATGATAAGACTGAGGTTCTTGAATATTAGAGACATTTGCTAAAAAAGACATGTAAGTGGAGGAAAGATGTGGAGTAGGTATAAAAGGAAAAGTATTAGGAGAATGAGTTGAAGAAGCACAACCAAAAGCATGAGAAGAAGAAGAAAACAGAGAATGGTGAGTAGTTACATGAGAGACAAAATCATTAAGCCAAGCTGGTTTATGAGATACTCTAAGGCTCCTATGCAATTCAGGGATTGCAACAACTGGAAGAGAAGAAGAAGAAAAAGATGTTAAAGATTCAGTGGAATGTGTAGTAGAAGGTGAAACAGATGAATTAAGAGGTGAACAATGATACTTAGAGGACAACTCATCCAAAAAACCAAAAGACTGATCAACAGAAACCACAGGTAATGGAATATCTGGTGCGGGATTAGAATAATATTTATAAGTATATGTATGTTCATGAAAAATAACATCCTTAAAAGCCAAAACAGAATGGGAATCCATATCAAACAACTTATAGCCCTTTTATCCATGACTATACCCCAAGAAAACACACCTGTAAGCTCTCGGATCAAACTTAGCCTTATGGGGCTTGACATTTGTTGCAAAACAAAGACATCCAAAAGACTTCAAATGATCATACTTAGGTGGATACCCATACAAAACCTTATAAGGTGTTTTCCACTTAAGAAGTGAGGTAGGAAGTCTATTAATGATATAAGTGACTGTAAGAATTGACTCTCCCAAAAAATGTTTAGGCAAAGAAGACTGAAACATGATAGACCGAAAGACTTGCAACAAATGCCTATGTTTCCTTTCCACTACCCCATTTTGTTGAGGGGTATAAACACATGACTTGTGATGCAAAATTCCCAAGTCTCTAAACAATTGCTGACACTCCCCATTTAAAAACTCAGTTCCATTATCTGTTCGAATAGTCTGAACAAACTTTTGAAACTAAGTTCCAACCATTCTAAAAAAACTGTCCAAACAACTAAATACTTGGCACTTATGATTCATCAAATATGTCCAAGTAGCCCTACTATAGTCATCCACTATTGTCAGAAAGAATTTCCGCCCAGAAATAGAATGTTGACTATAGGCTCCCCAAATATTAACATGCACTAAATGAAAAATACAGTCAGTAAGGATGCTACTAGAAATAAAAGTCAATCGAGATTGTTTAGCAAGAGGACATACATCACAAGGACCAACTTCTCCAATATTCTTATTGTCAAATGAAATAATATGTCTAAGTACATTGTCAGAAATATGACCTAAACGTTGATGTCAAAGTTTATACATAGACATTGACTTAATATTCTTTACATTATTTGCAACAGTACACACAAAATATCTTTCTATAGTCTCAATCTTAAAAGAATCCTTATCAAGGATATACAATATCCCTACAACCTTTCTTACTGCCAACACACGGTTAGTCTTTAGGTCCTGCAAAATGCAATGATTGGGATGAAATTGGAAGGTAACAGAAGAGGTATTAGCAAGTTTATACACAGACAAGAGATTAAATTTAAAGGTTGGTATATGCAAGGTGTCCTTTAGGACAAAGATCATTAGGTAAAAGAACATCTCCTATATGGTGTACTAAGTTTTAAGTACCATCAGGCAAATAAACAGGTATGTATTTTTTAGGTGGAATAGGCTTGATTAACAAAGAAGAATCCACACACATATTATTTGAAGCTCTTGTATCTAAAATCCATGAATCTAAACTTATATCATCAAGACTAGAAAGACAGTGCAAGAAGTGTACCTACAAAATATGAGAGATGAGTCAAGTTCACCATGAGAGGATCTGTGAGTGCTTTGTTCTTAACCAATTTAAGCAATTCTTACTTAATCAATTCAGACAATTGAGGATTAGTATTACTAACAGCACTATATGTGGCTAGTTTACTGTTATCTACAGTTAATAAAGTGGCTTCATTTACTGCATTAGCAGTATAAGGCTTTCCAATCCCTTTCCCTCTCCGATTCTGTAACTCCTTGTACCAATCTGGTACACTAGTGAGTTTAAAGCAATTTTCCTTCAAATGTCCATTCTTCTTACAATAAGAATAGAACAATTCACTCTTATCATTATTACCCCAATTCTGTTTAGACTATTTCCCTCCTCCATCTGAAACCTTCTTAGTAGTTCCTGCATTAACTAACATTGCACTATGTTCTATTCCTTCACCAAACACCATTTGTACCACCCTTTGTTTCTCTACCCTTAAGACCATATAATATGCCTTATTGACAGACGGCAATGGTTCCACAACCAGAATCTGATTTCTAACATGATCATAGTTCTCATTTAAACCCATCAGAAATTGCATTAATTGATTCATAGATGTTAAATCAGCTAAAGCCTTAGGTGCTCCACAAATGTATTGTGTTGCCACCCCACAAGTACATTACAGGACAGGCATGAGACACCAAAGTTCATCCCACAATTTCTTAAGACTAGTAAAATATTTAGCAACATTCATAGTGCCTTGTGAAGCTGCACTAATCTGTCTTTGTAAATGATATAGTAATGGTCCATTACTCTCCCCAAACCTCTCTACCAAATCTGATCATAATTCATGGGCAGAATTTGTATAGATGAATGCTTCAACTATATCTTTTGACATTGAATTCAGTACCCATGATCTAACATATAATCAGTCCTAATCTATTTTTCATAGTCAACAGATCCTGAACTAGGTTTTTGGCATATTCCATCTATGAACCTTAGCTTCATCTTAGCTCCTAGAGCAATTTTAACATATCTACTTTAGCTCAAAAAATTATTCTCATTCAATACGGCAGTAACTAAACTCATACCTGGATAGTCTAAACCTTGAAGATAAATCTGACCTTCTTCTTGCATACCTCGTAATCTAGGATCCAGAGTCGATCCTGTAGGAGATTCATGCGACACACCTTCCATCGTTGCAAATGTCTTCGATCAAACCTAGATTCACAACGAGAAACCAAAAAAAACTCGAAACCTTAACTCTTAGTTTCAGAGAAACAGTGAAACCGAAACCCTAACTCTCGATTTCCCCAAATCAACTACTCCCTCCATTACAGAAATGTAATTGTGCTGATGAGAATAATCGACAAGCAACCCCTTACTCTCTCTCTCGCTTCAATCAATCGACTATAGTATCGAAACCCGCTCTAATACCATGAAACTGAAGCTTCGAGAGAAAACAAAGTAAATAGAACTGACTACTTCTTTATTCAGTCGTAAGTGTTTAACATAATGGTCAGATTTTACTATTTACAAAAACAATAAAACAAACTAAGAGTACTAATTGCTATACAAACAAAACAAAACTCAGGGTATTTACAAGAAACGACACCGTGTACATTAAATAAAACAACAACAGTACAGATAACTTATCAGAAATGTACAATAGTGAATTAATGGAATATGAACAAGAGACTACTCGCCATCCCGCTCAACTTTGACTCATAATTAGATCTGTTTACGAAAAGACATTGTCTAAATTCTAAGACTTGCATCCTAGATTCGTGTGGCAGGTTAGATGGGAGTCCTCTCTTATTTTTCTATTCAAGAAGAAAATATATAATGTGATAAAGAGTCTTAAGATAAATTAGACAAGAATTAAGTGTTCTTCGTGATCCTTTATTTTAACTATTCAGATATAACTACTTCTTAGGCTTTAGCTATTTATAGATACAATACTGCATTTTCTTTTAGCAGATCAATTTTTTTGAATTTTAGTTGTTGTTAAAAGAATTAGCCCTTCTCGAATTGAATTTTTATTTACATTTAATAAATATCAAATTTTCTTTTTTATCATTTCTTTCTTGCTTTGTTCCCTTATTCCTATCAGGTCTCTCCTAAAAACTAAATTGTTGAAACCCAGTTCCCATAGAGATGATTAAGAAGCTAGTTCTCCAATCTCCAGGAATTTATACTTTCAAAACTCAATTCTATTTAACTATAGTGAACCTAAAGATGCAAGGTTAGGTTGGCGTCAATGGTGGGAAACTCGTGCGATGTAGGGTTCTAGCACAATAATTTCAAATAAAAGCCCAAGGGCAAAGTACACGGAGCCGACGAATTATGGTCGGTGGTTCTTCCTGACATTGCTGGAAGTGCAATGTACTGTTCTAATGGTAGAGCTGGTTGAAATTCCGTAACATGCATTGCTGTGGGCAAGAAGTTCGGCATGTTTAGGCTCCATCAAACCTGCGATGCACTTCATCACGAGGGTATGCTTGTTTTTGTTAGACTGTTATAGATTGGTCTCCATGGTCATAATGCGTTTTTTCACCGAGAGTTACCCAAACATTGCACGTGAAAATTGAACAAGACAGTTTTTCAGTCTAATGTACAATCACATAATTGGACCCCGATTCTTCATTTTTACTTTACCAAGATAAACAGCAGGATTAATGAGCCCTATTCATTAAAAAGAAAAGGTAAAACCAAAGATTGTCATTCGTGGCCGACAAATTTTGTGTGCCACTCTACCTCTTTCATCACACTATTAGAAGGTAATCTCTTGTTGGAATTATGCCCATGACGCAATCGTTATGTAATAGAATGAACACTTTAGTTTTTGTAATTATTAATTTTGATTAATAACATGGAAAATGATTTTATTATCATATTACGTTTATTTTTTTATTCTAATATGATAAGTCCTTGATTAAATTTATACACTTGTCATCATAATGGAGATTATGATAATGAGAGT
>JANSVA010000006.1:9798076-9808076 GCA_025504915.1 Erythroxylum reticulatum
ATTAATCAAATTTTAAAATTTAAAGGTTTTATCTTAACAATTTTATTTTAAAAAATTAAAATTAAAATAATAAAAAAAACAAAAATGGAAATTTAATAATAGTATTTTTAATAAAATTAATAATAGTATAATTAAAATTAAAATTAAATTAAATTTTTATTAAAATAATAATAGTACAATTAATAAAAATAAAAATAAAAAACTTGCAAGAGTAACTTAAGTATCGCGCGTGTGACCCGAGATACTTATATGGGGGGCATGACTAAGTTGCCTAAAATTTAAATAGAAATGAAGACATTTTGAAGATATTTTATTATCAGGACAGTATTATACATAACAACGTTATACAAAAAAAAAAAAAGGACCGTCAGATTTAGATTGTGTTTAGTGGGATCCACCCTTTATAATATGCCGCTCATCTTATTCAACTATCTTTGGTATTTATACTTTTTAATATTAAGTAGATCACAGCATTTTAAAACGTAAGATCCACCAAGACTTGTTTACGTAGATATCAGCGTATGGGCTCGTCATTTGGGCTTTCAGATTGCACTATCACGTCCTCAAATTAATCGTCAAACAGACTGAAAATTTAAGATTGTTTCGTATAAATTTGATATACTGATCTAGTCCCCAGTTTACGTGAACACTTAGCCTGACCTAACAACCCTTCCAGGAGGGATGAACAATAGCATTCACATTTATCGATGGTCATTGCTCTGCTGTCAGTGTATAAATTTACAAATCACAGTCACAGTGATGGTGTACACAGAAATAGTTGGCTGGGTGCTGACATTGCATCCCCTCTGATCAATTAAAATGAATTCATCCTTTTAGGGACCGAGTTGGCGATAATGCAGGAAAGCTCACATCTCGAGAAACCAAAGCTGCAACACTTGAATATGGTACAAGACGTTTAATAGAAAAAGCAAAGTAATTACTTTTGCCTTTTCTATTATCATTACAACTCCGGATAAGACGCAAAAGATTTGAACAAATTAATGAATTATATTTCATTTTAAAGCGTATACATTAATTTCACTAATCCTCCTCAATCTCTCTGAATATTTTTCAAACCAAAGTCGAACAGGCAGATGTTGAAGGATCATATAACGCTGGAAGCAAAAACTTCCTTCCATTACCACCATTGGCATTGTAGCTCGCACCGGTAGTAGAATCCACCAATAAGTCACCAGCGTAACCAGGATAAGCTCCTTTGCCGTAAACACCAGGACAAGCAGATGCAGCCTCTAGTGGTGCCTCTTTCGGACCCTGAAAGAATCCATTCCCAAAAGGATTCGTGGCAGTTCCAGCCAATAGGCTAGCTAAGTTGATCACCATACCATCTAGACCTACATCATTATTTGGAGCGATCAAAGGTTGACTCTGAGGTCCATAGATTGGCTGGTGAAAGGGCCAAGCACAGTAACCTGGGCATTGAGTTTCCGAGTTGCCAACCCAGATATAAGCAAACTTGTAGTTCTTGCCTTTTACTTGACTACTTTTTGAGGCCAAAGCGGATCCGTGACTCCCACACCTGTTCATACAAAACCCTTCCACAACAACATCAGAGGATGTTAGTACAACATTTATGGCGTTTTTCTGTTCGCCTCTTGAGGCCAAGCTCACAATTTGCTTGCTTGTCAGTGACTTTCCAAGAGAGTAAGTTTTATCAAGTATTTGGTTGCCCAAAAGAAGCGAAAGGGAAGACTTTCTGGAGGAAAGATAGTTTCTTTCGATGGTTTTCCACCATGTGGCTACTGAGGGGTTATTGCTCTTTGAAGGTGTTGAAGTAGAAAGAGAAGCAACGAAGTCAGAAACAATAGCTCTTTGGGATGGCTTAAACTTGCCATACCAGATAAGATTGATGGAGATTTTTCCGGAAAGGAGAGGACCATTGTGGTACTTCAAGAGCTGGTTTTCGTCATGCACTAGCTCACTGAGCTTCCTAGCAGCCGAAGCGAACTCAAAGAGAGAGATTACAAGAATCACTTGTACTAAAGAAACCATCTTTGACATTAGCTTCGATTTGTTTTGGAAGAGGAAAAAGAGGGAAAAGCCGAGATAGCTTTAATTGGTGTGCGTCAATAAGGTGGACAGTAGAGGGTATATATAGCAGTCCAATAAGAGGTGAACTCCGCTTGAACTTGAATTAATTAATAAAATAATAAAAGGAACTGGGGATTAGGTGAGAGAGTGAAGAAAACTTGCTTAGGAAAAAAGACAACGAACGAAGGGCTTTGCCACTTTCCAGGCACTTGGACTTGGCATGTAAGAATAGAGGTCCCAACGGTCTCCTCGAGAGCGTTTTATGTTCAAAGAAAACGAGATATACTCAACTTCTAGCTTCTACTTCCGAACTCCGAGTTTACGGGACCACGCGCCAATCAATGGCACCTCAAGCTCGGTATCGGCGAGCGATATGAGGTAGCTACAGTCGCCATCCGAGTTCTGCATGACAACAATGCCCTCGACATTCGAAGGTTCCTTCATTTTTCAGGGGCAAAAGAATAAAAAGAGTAAAGTTGATAAACGTTGGAAGTGACAGGCTGGATGTAATATTTGTTGGGATGTGTGGACTAATCCAGCTGGCTATAACTGGATAGCGTCCTGTTCTGTGGGATTGGAGTATCCTAGGAGAGTAGGAGCGTGAGTCGACGCGCTCGTCATTTCATATATACGCATACGTGAGCGCATAAATATACTGCAGTGTCGTTCACACGCAATACTCGTGATGGAGAAATTGGAAATGGAATACAGAGTAGGACTAGTCAGCGGCCACTCTTAGCTGGATCAAGCTAACTCAGCAAGACAGCTAAGGTGGTTTTATCTTACTGTCGCCTTCTGTCTGATGGATCCAACTCATTTTCTTTTTGAAGCTTTTGCTTGTAGACTCTGTGTATGCCAAGTCAAAAACCAAATCCCCTCTGACTTGCGAATATTTATTCTGTAACAACATTGCTTCCACTGCATCATTATATTAAATTGGTAGAACAACCTGGTGAATTAACTATTGCCCAAATTTTTACACCTAATTAAAGATAAAACCTCATTCATATCGATATTTACTCTTTTCTTTCATTGCAATAAATTTTGGTACTGTAAAATGTAAACAATTTTTGCATATTTGTTAAAATTAAGGTATGGTTTCATTTTATTTATATTTGTTTTTAATTTTTTGAATAAAACAAATTTTATTTAATTATTAATATTAATGTAGTTATATTTTTATTATCGATAATAATTAATTATCAAGTAGGAGTATAAAAAATAACACAACTCATATTTTTTATTAATTTTGTGAGTATATAAAAATGTAACAATTATAAACGGAACCTCATAAACATATGACAACAATGTATTTGATTTATAGGATCAATCCAATAATATTGAAGATGTTAGTCATTTTTTAATTTTCAAAAGTCATAATTCAATTATAATAAATTGGATAATATTATTGAGAGAGAACTAAATCTCACAGATTAAGGGAAGGTTTAAACTTTAACAGAAGTGCACCCTTATAGATTCCGGATATTGTAAAACAAAAATATTTATGCAATACAATGGAAGCTCATTGTTTTCAATGTCTTTCCTTGGAACAGTTACAAATGGCACAGAAACTGGAGAATCTTAGCCTAATTCAAACAGCTATCCTCATCCTCTATCAAATAGCTAAACTCCCTCATGAGCTTTACGTGTATATAAAGTTGTAAACATTATCTACGACCTAGCATTAACTAATTAATTAAGATTTAAAAGATGCTTATACACCTGTACAAACATCTCAATTAATGTGCAAACCCACTTGGCGATGCATCCACCTACAATGCCCTGTTGTTCACGAATAAAGAAAGAAACTTCCACCATGTTTGGCGGCTCATCTCTTCGTTTCTCCGTCTGTGGCAGTGCTACATTGTTTCTTACTTGCAGACATCACATAACATTGTTACTATTTAACCACAATTTTATATACTTCTAAAACTGCTCTATTGCCAATCTACTAGTGAGGTCTAATATAGCTCCAGCACTACTATGCTTTTTGAACATTTAACGTAATAACAGCAATACGGTTTATTTACTTCTTTCACTTTAAACCAACTGGAAGTGAAATAATGAAATAACACTAAAATTAAAACTCGAATAGCTTATTGGACAATACAAAGCATCGTGAAAACTATTGTCCTAAGTCGAAAATTTACCTTTTATTGTGCAGCAGAATAGCAGGATCCATCCCCAGAATTAACGCCTACTACACCAGCTTCAGTATACTCCAAACAACGGAGTAGGATATGTCTCCGAGAAGTAACAAAAATAGAAAAAAATAAGAAAATTTGTGTGCAAAAGTTTCTATTTGTGGGAAGAAAAATGTGTGTGTTGTATGGAGATAAGTGAACAACCAAGTGTACTAGGTCTTGAACCTGATATTCAAGAAATTTCAGAGACAAAACTTGCTAGAGAAATAAACAATCTCAAAATGCCTTAATCTTATGATCGCTCTAGAGAGATAGCCTAAAAACTCTCATAAGAGGGTGGTTAGCTCCCACAATTACGTAGGTGAATCCATCAAGTGTGTACTGCTCACACCACTCAAACTTGGACTATGGAACTCATTAAGGATTAAACCATCCAACCTCATCAAATGCAGTAAATTCCTGATATGGGACACAACTCAAGAATTGAATATATCTTAGTGTTATTCCACAAACAAAATACAAGTAGTCACCACATCACTTTGTTTGACCCATTGAACTTGATTTTCAAAAACAGGTGTCCATCACGAGATTACTACATAACTGGGCTCAACCTCATCCCTTTAACATGCTCTGAAACTAGTTTCCTATTCAAAACTTTTGTAAACGGATCCGCTAAGTTTGTCTCTAACTTAACATAGTCTAGAGAGATTATATCATGTCTAATTAAAGAACAAACAATTTTGTGTCTCAATCTGATATATCTACTTTTGCCATTATATGCCTTGCTCTTGACAATATAAATGACTACTTGTGAATAACAATGAAGGAACACAAAATGAATTGGTTTTCCCAAAGTGGGATATCTGCTAAGAGATTCCTTAGCCACTCCGCTTCCTGTCCAATTAGCTTCAAAGCCAAAAACCCAACCTCTATTGTTGATCTTGCAATACATGTTTGCTTAAATGATTTCTAAGACACTTAGCTCTTGCCAAGGTAAAAGTATAACCACTGATAGAGTGTATATCATCACTCTCCATAATTCGGTTAGCATCAGAATACCCCTCTATACAAGAGAATGACCACTAAAAAATAATTCATAATGCATTGTACCTTTCAAATATCTCAACAAATGAATTAATGCATTCTAATGCTTTTGACTTAGATTATGAGTATACCTACTAAGTCTACTGTGCAACCTCAAGATGGGAATAATTTATCAAGAATATCACACTACCAAGAATTTTAGCATACTCAGCTTGGTTTACACTATTACCAATATTTTTCTTTAAAGCAACATTGACATCATAAGGAATCTTGACTGGTTCAATATCATAACAACTAAAATTCTTCAAAATTTTCTCAATATAATTAGTTTGATTCAACCTAAAATCAGATTCAGTTCTATTAACTTTGATTTCCAAAATAAGTCCACAAGTCTAAGATATTTTATATCAAAGGAAGACCTTAGCAGACTCTTAGTAGTATCAATGATAGATAAGCTAGTACAAAAAATAAACATATCATCTACATAAAGAATTATGATCACATAACCCTTGGCATTAGATTTCACATAAATGCAAGAATCAACATCACAAAAGTTGAAACTATGTTTGAAAATCTCACTTTCAAATTTCTCATGTCACTGTGAGGGAGTTTGTTTAAGCCCATATAAAGACTTAACCAACTTACACACCTTTGCTCCTAACCAGGCACTCTAAACTCTTTGGGTTAGACCATATAAATTTTCTCATCAAGATCACTATTCAAGAAATTTGTCTTAACATCCATTTTGTGCACATGAAGCTTAAATACCAAGACAATAGCAAACAATATCCTTATAGATGCAATTTTGGTAACAAGAGAGTAAGGATAAAAAAAACTTTAATCCTTCCTTTTGTTTAAAATCTTTAATCACAAATCTTGCCTTAAACCTCTCAATGGTTCCTTCAGGTCTCAATTTCTTTTTAAAAATCCACCTACACTCCAAAGACTTACACCCTCAAGGCAAATCAACTAAAACCCAAGTTTTATTAGACATAATTGACTCTAACTTATTATTAATGGCTTCCTTCCAAAAGTTAACATCTACAGATCTCATTACTTCCTCATAAGTTTTGGGATCTTCCTCAAGAATATAAGTCACTACAAAACTGTCATCTATCTCCTCAGATTTTTCACCATAAAGGACGTAATAAAGTCAGAACCAATTCTGGTAGGTACTCTAGCTCTTTTGCTTATCCTTAGTTCAATAATTTTCTCTTCCTCTATGTCATCATTAGTAGAAAAACTAGGGATATATTCTCTAGGAGTTTGCATATTCACTTTTATAGGAAATATATCCTTAAAGAACACTGGATTTCATGACTCCATAATTGGTCCATAAGTATTACATCCCTCTTCCTTAAGCATAAATCTATAGGCAGCAATATTAGAGACATATCCTACAAAAATTGAATCAATGATCTTAGGCCCAATTTTCTTCCTCTTATGTTCAGGTCAAGTAACTTTAACTAGACATTTCACACTTTCAAAAAGTACAAGTTAAGTGGATAACCTTTCCAAATTTCATAAGGGGTTTGATCTAGTTTCTTATGAGGGACTCTATTTAGAACATAACAAGCTGAGAAAATAGCTTCCCCCCTCATTAACATTGCATTCATCATATCCTTAAGTGTTCAGTTTTTTTCTCTCGACTATTCTATTTTGTTCAGGTGTATAAGGGGTTAAAAAATCATGAATAATCCTAACTTTTCCACAATAATCAGCAAGAAAATTAGTACTATACTCACCACTTTGATCATACTGTAATCTCTTAATTTTCCTTTCCAATTGGTTTTTAACCTTAGCTTTGTATTTTATAAACATTTCCTTTGCATCACTTTTATTTTTCAATAAGTAAACTTTAGTAAATTGAGAACAATCATCAACAAAAGTAATATAATATCTCATTCCTCCTTTACTCACACAATTTTTAAAATCACTCAAATCTGTGTACACCAAATCTAACAATTATGACTCTCTCTAAGTCACTGACTTAAAAGGTTTTTTAGAATGTTTATCTTCAACACTATTTGACATTTCTCCATTTCATTGGTGCTCTGGTTACGTAACAAATTTCGGCTTTGCATTCTCTTAATGAACCTCACATTCGCATGCCTAATTCTAGAATATCATATGTCTAGAGACTCAACAATATACGCAGAAGAAGTAGATGTATTCATTTCAACATTAAGTACAAATAAACCCCCATTACAAAGCCCTTTATCAACAAAATTTCCATTCTTAGTTAGAACTAGCATCAGAATCAAAGGTAAGTTTAAAACCAGCTTTATTAAGTAATGCACCAAAAATCAAGTTTCTACGTACATCAAGAATAAATAGAAAATTTTCTAATGCCAAAACTTTTCCAAAAGTGAGTTTGAGAGTGACCTTTCTAACTTCTTAGACAGAAACTTTGCTAGAGTTGCCCATGTATATAAATTCACCATCTGCAGCATCATTCAACTCCTTGAGTAGGTCCGTGTTGGTATAGATGTGTCGTGTAAGTCCTGTGTCAACGATTCACTCAACCAAGTTTCCAGCAAGGTTGACCTTAGACATGACATCATTCAAAATTTTCTTGGCAGTTTTGTACTTGCAATAGATATATAACAATGACTTTATCATACGGTTGAGCAACACTCTCCTAACGATACGATTATCCGTAGTTATCTTAGGGTTGGTATTGACACTAGGAATTTCTTGAAATAATACATAATCAATTTCATATTGCTGAAAGTAAAATAAAATTTTCTCAAACTATCGTCTAACATTTCTCCCATTTAAAGGCTCTAATCTAGTTAGGTCAAGTGTAATCCTCTGGAGGGCAGAACCTATATGGGGAGTGTAGTACCTATGTTGGTCTCATTTGTAGACCACATAATAAATCTAGAAACAACAGCAAAAATAAACGGTATTTCAACTAACATTTTTCATCTTATACCAAAATAGACATACAATAGCACAATATTTCGACTTATACTAACACATAACAGAAAGAATGTAACATTTTCCAAACAATAGCATGAACGCAATATTTCAAATAACAGTAGCAACGCAACAAAATTCCGACAAATTGTTGATAGAATGCAAAAAATATCTGATAATAATAGAAACACAACAAGAATTTTCCGAATTAGATTGTAAGTGAAATAATGAAATAGCACCAAAAATAAAATTGGAAGAGAGTGCAAGGCTTTGTGAAAATCACTACTCTAAGTTAGAAATTCTCCCTTTATAATGCAGCAGGACAAAAGGATCTAACCCTAGGGTTAACATCTCTTCACCAGCTTCGGTGCACTCCAAAGGCAGGGTAGGATATGTCTCCAAGAATTAACAAAAACAGAAAAATTTAGAATAAAAAAGATAGAAAATTTGTGTGCAAAAGTATCTATTTACAAGAAGAAAATTGTGTGTGTTGTATGGAGAAAATGGAAAAGCATGACAACGGGGATAACAGCCAAAGCAAAGCAAATGCGTGAGATTTATAGAGAGCAGAGAGGCATTTTGTTAATGTGTATTAAAGTAAAAGGAACGTTTAGGTATATATGAACGTTATCATCATTATTAAAGGCCCCAAAAAAATGTATGACTTAAAGCGAGTAGGCCCTCAAAAATTCATATTATACGTGTGAGTGTGTGTGGTATCCATACTCTTCTCAAAAGACTTGATTCAAAGCCTCTCAAAACAATCTTAGTATATAACTTAGGTGAAACTCCCTTAGTCTTTCAATGTGGAACACAAACCAAAGCAAGAAAGAGAGATGTTCTAAATTTTGAAACAACACCAACACCTACACATGCAATGTACTTAACTTTTCCTATTATAATGGCTATTTAGAGAGATGTTCCAAGTTTTGAAACAACACCAACACCTTCACATGCAATGTACTTAACTTTTCCTATTATAATGTCTGTGTATCGTATCCATCATTTATTTAATTATTAATTTTTCCCACCAGTCCTCCCTTTTGTTATCCATTATGATAATCATTTGTTTGCAAAGCTAGATAGTATTTTTCTAATGCCACGAATATGTGAAACATTTGAATTTCGTAATCCTGATATGTCTGGTAATTATGTATTTATAAATATTGGATCTTTTCTTTTCTCATTAGATGGCCTTCTGTTGACGGGTAAACCAGCACGTAAACTGAGGCCGTGCTTTATTGCTTCCGGTTGACTTAAAATCTTCAAAATCCTAAGACAATTTAGCATCATTATGTACCATTCCGGGGAAGGTCACACTAAATTGGTTCGCCGTGTGCTTCCTTTACCGCATCTTTGACCGCTATGTTTCACCAAACCTGGTTAAGAGGATAAAGGGCTTAACATGGCTAAATCTGTTGGAATAGGGGATATCATTAGGTTCAGCTGCTCGACGAGAGACAAATTAAGAATCCCCTCCTTTTAAGTTTCAGCGTCTATTCAAGTTATAAATATGTTTTATGATGTAAAACGTCCTGGCATCCTTTTGTTTTAATTTGACATAGGATTATATAAGTTAGTTTATTCAAGTTTTTAACTTCTTTAGTCAGGAATAAGAGGAGCAACAATCGTCATTCGTGAAGAAAAGAGCTGGCTTTTGGCGTCCATTAATTCTCACATAGTCGTAGCAGTGTCCAATCTTAGTACTTGCAGATAGATTGTTTTATCCATGGGCTATCGCAAATTCATGCAGCATAGCAAAAAACAACTATTGTCTGGACTCCGTGACAAATAAATAAAATCTATGTCGAGAGTGACACATTTAGCGAACCACCTTCCCT
>JANSVA010000006.1:9829329-9839687 GCA_025504915.1 Erythroxylum reticulatum
TTGTTTAGATAGTCCTAATCTAATGAAGCATATACCATACTTGGAAGCCAATGGACCTATAAGCTTTGAGAAGACTAAGAGATGGATGAAAAGTAAAATCAAGCCATTATTTGAAGAGCCGCTAGGGTGAAGAGTTTGAGTGAGGAACCCAAATAAAAGATTCATAAAAAAGTTCATTAGGAGATAATCCAATGATTTAGATAGTTTTAATATTTTTATATGATTTGATTTTTAATATACGTGCTTTAGGTTAAAAGTAGTTTAAAGTCATTGATTCAAGTATTCTTTTATATTCTTTCGTTGTTGGATCTTAACACACACCATTAGTTCTTAGGTCTCGAACTGGAGCAACCTATCTTTTTATTTTCAAGGGCATATGAATTATATTAATTTCTTCTTTTCCTAAATTTTTAAATTTTTTGTTATTATATGTCATAATCATTATGGATAATGTACAACTCAAGTATCAAGGAGGGAATTAATTATTTAGACTTATCAATTTTGTTATAATTAGTTTAATAGTGAATACTTTTGGTAAAATTTTTAATTTTAAAAGAATATTAATTGAGATAATTTATTATAAGTTTAATTAGTGCTATAGTTTGAATTGTTTAAGCAAATAATTATGAGTATTGATGATTTGATTTGTTTAGGTAAATAATTACGAGTACTGATGATTAATTTAATTTCGATTTGTTTCATCAATTTTGAAGATGGATACTTAATTTTAACTATGATACATTTTATATTATTTAGACATATAATTGAGTTAGAAGTGAACTTATATTAAGTAAATTTAATTTGATGTCTCAAACTAAGTAAAAAGGTTAAACTTAAAAGAAATGATGCTAATAGGCATTTGAAAATGTGATGTAAGTGAGTATTAGGAGTATTTATGACAAGGTTTTTTTTTTCATATCAAAAGTTTAGGTAACTTTTTCAAACAAGCTTCTAACTGCTCCTATCTTAATTTCATAATTTGTTTTTCTTTCAATAAGGGTTATGACAATATTTAAAAGTTGAAGCATCTTTCTCACGCATGCTCATATGCATTAGGTCAAATTTTGTATTAAGTTAAAGTTTAATGGATTGTGGAGTTCAATTTAATTAATTTATGACTTGATACAAGTTGCTAAATGCCTAAAATTTTCACTTGAATGAATAATAAAGTCTTGATTAATCCAATTTATTTATGAAATTCATTCTTGAAGTTCACTTATTAAGTTGAGAGTGATGAAATTGATTCTCATGAAGATAAGAAAATGCTTAAGTGTGGAGAAATTTGATAAATGTTTAAAAGATATGATTTTAACATAATTTTGAGAGCATTCTACTTGTGATTGATTTTTTTAAATTGAAATTGGTACTTAATATAGCTTATATTTTGTTTTTAGGCCTTAGTTTAGCTCTCCCTTAGTTTAGCTCCCGCATAAAGAAGGAGTAAATTTGGGCAAAATAGAGTTAAGTTATAGCAAGTTTCGGTATGATTCTAGATGAAGGTGTTAGAACATATCTCAAAGCATATCACCATGACCAATCTATATCAAATTTCAAGCAGCACGGACCCTATTATGAACTAAATTAGAATTTTTTATTGTTGATAGATTTTTTAAAATCATAGTATGAACTAAATTAGGATAAAACAGATTGAATGATTCTTAGAACTACAGTTTGGATTGAATCTTTAATTTAATGCAAGATCTAGTTAGGATAAACCCTAAAACTATTGTTTTGGATTGGTTTATTATTTAATAAAAAACATAAATTTTATTATGACTTATTCATGATTACTTATTATGATTTAATTGAAATGTGCTATCATTTTGATCTAATTTCAAATTCCATATATAGGGATTGAGAGATCATACATAAGAATAAATTGTGTAATGAATAATAAAATTTGCATGGAATCCTAGAGATAAGACCCTATAAGTCTCCTAAGATAGAGTCAAATTTATCACGCGAATTCACAAAACAAGTTAATGTGATCTTAGAGGTTTTGATTAGAAAGATATTTCAATCAATCAACTTAAGGATATGGTTGTGTGACTTGAGAAAGAATATAATTGTAATATTGAAATTCTTACTATTTTAAGAAACTAGGATTAATTATTGAATTAAGATAAAGTTAAGTATAGAAATGTTCTTGGAGAATTCTTATTTGGATCTTATTTATCTTCTGCTGCTTTATTTTTATCTATTACTTTAGTTAGTTATTTTAGATTCAAGATTTTAAATATAAAATCGTCCAACTATTTTGTTATATTAGATACTAGAAAGATGGTTAGTACTAATACTTGTAATCCTCGTAGGACCGACATTCGTATTCACTAAGTTTTACTATAAGAACGATATTTAAACTTACCTAGTATTTTGAGCACCGTTTTGATAAGATTACAAGCATCACAATCAATAAGTGATATATAAAGTTATAAGAAGCGTTAAAGTAGTCCAAAGAAAACTAAGATCTTAGAGAAGATCATCATTGATGCCATTGTAAAATTAAGGTTATAATACTACATCAAAATACCATTTTCATATTTAGATTTCGTTACATAAAAAAACTAAATCTATCTATTTGTGGTAACTATCATCATATTATATTAGTATTTGGACTTAGTGGATGACCATGGGATATGATGCACCTTAGGTTTTTGTTAATTTTTAAGATACTGACTGAATAGGAAAGTTTTGGCTTAACATTGACACCAAAGCTATATTTTTTCTTTGTTATCTTTTATGATTCACATAAATTATGTTGATAGGCAACACCATGTCTAAAAAGGAAACAAAGTTTGCTTTGGATGCATTAATGAAAATGCCCTCCAAATTTAAAATTATGATAAACCTCCATCCTTTTAGGTAATTTCATTGGAATTTTTCATCTTATGATTTTTTTTAGTTATAAAATTTGGATGTTAACGTATTTGGTAAATTTAAACTTGTTGGAGAGGCATTACTAAAAAGTATCCTCTCTCGCCTCCAATCAGGCATTGTTTGGTGAAAAATTAGTCGAAAATAATTCAAATTGAAAAAGCTGCATTATTGAAGATATTTCAGTGCTACTCTTTCTAAACAACTAATCAAGTTCAATGATATAACACAAATTGCTTGATAATTGTCAATGAAAACAAATTGATTAGTCCTTTCGAAACAATAATATATGAATTATTTTTGTATGATATCAAGTGAAAAAATATTTTATTTTGTTTGAACGATTATGTCCATTATAAAAGGAAAAATAGAAAACACAAACTTATAAAAGGAAAGGGAAAACTATATCTCATCAATTAAAATTTGGAATAAAACTTGTAAAACATTTTTGTATCATATTTAACATTAGTAATTCCATAGTATCAACCAAACCCCTTAAGAATAGTGAAAATAACAATCTTGATTAAATTAACTTATTGTCTACTTTGCTTCTCTTTTCTATTATTTCCAATTCCTTTTGCCACTTTTATTCATCCTCCTATCTTCAGTCACTCGACCCAACTCCGAATTCCATTCTTCAACAACCAGGCTCCTTTCTTTCTTTTTTGATAAAAGCACTAATCTTTATCATGATCCTAACCCCAATTGATGAGACAATGTGATTTTCAGTCTTTCTACACTATTAGACATAAGAGTATAAGCCTTTATTTAATTACTATTTGGAATAAAATCTAAACAATTCACCAATATCTAGAAGAGAAAAGTGCTCACATAAAAGTGTTTTAATTTTCTGCTCACTGTGTTATGATCAACAGTTCAAACAAAATAACAATCCAGAAATCACAATTATCAGACTAATAAATGATCATTAAAATCAAGTTAAGAAATAAAAAAGATGAAGAGAAAAAGAAATTAAGGATAAAATCAAGTTAAGAAATAAAAAAGAGGAAGAGAAAAAGAAATTAAGGATAAGGAGAACGAACTTTTTATTCCTTTAAACTTTTGATGATGGGAGCTTAATTTAGGTGGATTTAAGGATGAAGAAAATATTAAAAACAAAACCCAGAAAAAGTACCAAAATTTTACAAGAATTTAAAGAATTTTTGGTTAAAAAGTAAAGAAGAAACATATAAGAAGAAGAAGAATAAGAAGAAGAAGAAGAAGAAGAAGTTAAACCGGTTTGGACAATTTCTTAATGAAAAAGAAGAGCAGTTAAATTTGTATCTTAACCAACTAGTTTAGACCTTTATAGCTTCTTCTACATAAGTAGATTAGTTAAATGTCCATCAGTTAACCCAGTTAAATTAGTTGGCTCGGTATGATTTTTAATTCATTGGTGAAAAGTCAATTTTGAAAAACACTATCGTTTGATTCAGTGGGCCTTTCAAAAGGAAAACACTCCAACCCATCGTATCAAGTTTAGCCTCAAACACTATAGCCTATACTAAAATCTAAAGAATTTGTTCCCGCAAAAATTAAATCATCATTTAACTCTCATCGTGAGATTGTGATTAGTTGATCTTGATAAGATTATAGTTATCGATCATAATCCCATATCCGTTTTCTTAACAGAATATGGAATATCATACTTACCACTTAGACTTGCACTTCTTCCTTCGAACTTAGATTATGCAAACCTTTGGTTAATGCTTAAGAATATATAAGAATACCCTAGATCTTACTTATAGCCCCTTAGTCTAAACCTACATAATAGAAACTCATAAGGTTAAAGTTGAACCATCTCATAGCACACAATAGACCAAGCTCGTGCAAGAGGAAGCTTATCATAACAGACCAACCAACAAGAGAATATATGGGAACTAGAACAAAATCTTGGTCTTGTACATTATTCCAGGCCAACATCATTTTATGTGTTGCATAAGCAAGATCATGAACCCACTCACATTGACCTATACAACACTTTTACCAAATGAATATTGATGTTGTTACTTCCAAAATTTTAGTTGTCATTAATGAAGAATTACAAGGAGATGATAGATCCAAATAACTACACTATACAATTCAAAGAAATGATATATTAGTATAGAGAGAAAAATGCGATTAAAGGTTGTGCATTCTCGTTCACTTTGATAAACTCAGTTATATATTGGTACTAGATCCTTTGTGCAGTTTAATAACAAGTTTCAGGTAGCTGAAGAATAGCTTTGTGGAAATCTTTACGAGTTATAGAGGCAGACCATAAGATTTTGTGAACTTATTCGACGTCACACAAAGGTCAGGAAAAATCCTTTGACGATTCACAAGATATGTCATCTTTGAAGTCACACAAGCACTCAGTTTCAACACATCAGTAGTGGAGACACTAAACAATATATAGATCTCTTCAAATGGACAAAGCTCATAGCATAAGGGAGGTTCGACTAAGGACACAAAAATACATAGACTTGCGGCAAGCATAATTATTTTAAAGTAGTTGCCAAAATATATGCATCATCATAAATAAGTAGAGGTTTACACATTACATGATAGGCAAGAAGAATTCAATAATCAAGTAATTACATGATAACTCCAATTGACCAAAAATTGGAATTTTCATTCCCTCTTATTTAAGTTCTGGAATTTAAGTCAGATTAAATGCTTTTTTCAGGTCAGGCCAACTTGAATTAATAGAGATGAGTACACGTCCAATCTTGTAGACGTCAAGTAATAATTTTTCGGAAAGTTGAGAGAAGTTGGTTTTCGGAGAAAATGGTATCCTTAGTAGAAACCGACTAATAGCCTCAACTCGTGGAGCAGAGAAGTGTGGACTGACTGGAAAATGATGTGGTAGGGGCATAGGCCCTATATTGTAGAATTGTAGGGATAACTATTTGCTCTCATCGATGTTAGAGGAGACGGTGGAATTGATTTTTGTGAACAACAATGGAAGAGAGGACTCTTTTACTGTGAAAGTTGATAGTTTAATTTTAACTGGGTTTAGTTCATAGCCATCGGTCTGTGGCCATTTAAATCTTATCGTCATGGATCTTTCGTGGTATCAGCTCTATGTGTGGATGAGAGAGAAGCTCTCATATCTCTCTAAAACTCTCTCTTTTATACCTTTCATTCTTACCTACTACTTGTTTGTTAAAAGTCCTCATTACAAACATAGGAGATTGGATGAAGAGTAAAGACATATATCTCCTCAAGTAAAACAGACGTCATGAATGCACCTTTGTTTTTCTACAGTGCCATTGAACTTACTACAGTGATCTTAAACTTGCTACAGTACACTTGAACTTACTACAGTAACTATTCAAATATTGCTCCAGTTCTGATGCTCAATCCAATAGCCTCTGAACCCCCAGGGCATGCTACCAAAAAAGTTCACCTCTAGGAAAGGGAGGACGACCCCCCTCCTGCTGCACCGCCAGAACAACCTCATCTTAGTTACAGTACAGTAGTTTCTGGCAATTCAGAATTGGGATCAGGTTCAAAGGACCAAGAATGGCCAACTGAGGACTTTATTGGGATTAAAGAAGGCGACATTACCATTATACAGGGAGCATATGGCTCGGGGATTGAACTCTCCAACACATTAAAGGGTCGACTTGATCAAGCCTGGGAACAAGTGGTAGTCATCAAATTACTTGGTCGAAGGCTTGGATTCAGTATGCTCAAATCAAGGCTAATTTCTCTATGGAAACCTAAAGGACCTATTAAACTGATTGGTTTGGAGAATGAGTATTACCTAATCAAGTTCATCAAGGAAGACAATTTCATTAATTCACTCACTCAAGGTCCCTGGATAATTGCCGGCAACGCCCTCTCCGTCTAGCCTTAGTACCCTGCCTTCCGACTGTCTACTGGGACTGTCACTCACGTGGTGGCTTGAGTTAGGTTGCCCGAGCTGTCGATTGCCCGCTATCATCCTTCAATACTAACTGCCCTGGGAAATCTCGTCGGAAGAACTGTTAAAATTGACAGCCATACTCAGCATGCTCACAGTGGAAAGTTTGCACGGGTCGCGGTGGATGTCAACTTAAATTCACCTATCAAAGCTATCGTAGAACTGGATGGAGCGCCGATAAAGGTCGCATATGAGAGGCTCCCTCAGATATGCTTCCACTGTGAGCAGGTCAGGCATGGGGCTCCAACCTGTCCCTCTCGGCCCGCCGAAGACACTGAGGTACCGCCCCCTACTGCTAGCACAGTCACGCCACACACCACCATTAGCGGAGAAGGAGCTCCTTCTGTAACCACCAAGCACCCGGATGTTGGACTGTGGATGTAGGTTCATCGACGTCAGTGTTGCCCTCCGGCCAACCCCACGTCACAAAGATAGGCCAAAGCTCAACTACAAGGTCGAGGAGATTCCCATGGCTCTCGATTTCAGACTCTGACAAACTTGGATCTAATTGAACCCCCAACGACTACTTCCCTACAGCCTACTACTGCCCCTTCCTTCGTCCCCAACAACTTTCTGTCTCAATCAAATAGGACAGCTGCCTCCCTCGCTAAACCCAAGTCCATAGATCCCTGAGGAAAACACGTGACTCTCACTTAGCGTCCAAAAAATTCCACGCTCCACCCACAGCAAATGACGTCGCAAGTTACTCACTAGGGCACACCCATTCTTCAGCCCATCGATGCCTTTTCCCCTCTCTAGGCCCACGTGGGCCAAGCCTGCACACCCAACGTCCTCCCAGCCTGCTCTCCCCAGCCCACTGAAGACCCTGCTCCTCTCCAAGCTCCTGTGGGCCAAGCCCAGCCACCCAATAACATCCCAGCCCGCAGTCCCCATCCCGTTAGCCCAACCCCCTCACACACGGCCCTTTCGATTCCCTCTCATTCTGACATTCACATCCAAGACTAGTCCGTCTTGATTCCCTTACAAGCGGACTCGAGAAGCCAAGACATGGAGGCTGAGACTGCTGACAACAACAGTCCGGATATCTTAGCTGGCAAGACCCTGTCCTACCTCCTCCCAACATCGCAACCTCTGGATCTGGATCTTGCCCCAACCCCAAGAATTGACTCCTCCATCGGATCTGATACTCCGATGGCGGAACCTTAAGAGGAACTGACGACCAGACTGGATCGGGACCAACCTAATCCCGCTCTCCTTCCCACTGCTGATTAGCTGCTTTTCCCCCTTTTTTGTGGAATTATGTCTATTTTAATCTGGAACTGTCTTAGGACCTTTCGGCCCATTATCAAAAATTATCTTCGTATCCATAAACCAAATTTAGTGGTTCTGGTGGAGCCCCGCATAAGTGGTAACCAAGTGATGAAGGTTATCCGCAGTCTCGACTTTGATCACTCCTTTCGGGTAGAGGCGGAAGGTTTCTCGAGTGGCCTCTGGTTTCTTTGGAAATCAGATTTTGAAGTTAGAATCTTGATAGCCCATCGACAATTTGTTCACGTCCATATCGATTGGACTCACTTATTGTTGGACTTTACGGCCATCTATGCGAGCCCGACATACTCGTTACAGAAATACTAATGGCACTATTTAAGGTAGATTGCCTAGATCACTCCTAACTCCTTGGCTTTTGGGAGGTGATTCTTTTGGGAGGTGATTTTAATGAAAAACTGGAGAGTCGAGATAAATATGGTGGATCTCGACACTACCCCATCATTAACCCACACTTTAAGACCTGTGTTCATAGTCGTCATCTGCAAGATCTTGGTTTCTCTGGGCCTCGTTTTACTTGGCGGTGGGGACAAACGTATGCCCGATTAGACCAAGCTTTTTGCTCCAACAACTGGCATTCCATCTTTCCTCACATTATGGTAAGCCATTTACCCTTTCCTAAAATTAGACCATCGACCTATCCTCATTACCCTTGACCACCGCCTCGACCTCCCTTCGCCGGCTAGACACTTTCGCTTCCAATCAGCCTGGCTCACCCACAACGGATTTTCACAAGTGGTAGCGGATACCTGGCCCTCTCCTACCAGTGATGTTAGTGGAGCACTCGAACGATTTTCTGACAGGTTATAGACTTGGAACTCTAGCATTTTCGGCAATATTTTTCACCGCAAAAAGCGACTCCTGGATCGTCTTGAAGGAATACTCATTACTACCATAAAGTCACAAGGAATTGACATTGCCGAGGGCGCATCTGCTCCTTAAGAGACGAGCATGGCAATGTTATCTCTGACCCTTAAATCCTTAAAGGCATCACGCAACATTACTTGGAGATTCTCTACCAGGAAGATCATCCGAGCCTCACTGCCTGGCATTTATAGGACCTCTTCCTCCCCTTGCCGCAACACGGTTCCGATAACCTGGGTAGTCTGTTCTGAGCCGAGGACGCTAAGCGAGCATTCTTCGACATGGCTCCCAACAAGGCTCCTGGGTTCAATGGATTCACAACCCTCTTCTACCAATCCTAGTGGACTATTGTTGGCCCTTCCTTGACTCATCTTTTTCAGAGGATTTTTTGTCATGAGATTTAGGAATCGGACCTCAATCGTACTATCTTGGTCCTCATCCCTAAGATCCCTTCCCCTCGGTTGATATCACAATTTTGACCTATCGCTTTGTGCTCCGTGCTATACAAAGCCCTTTCTAAGATCCTCATGAATCGCCTCAAACCTTAACTTGAGCTCCTAGTACCTCCGACTCAATGTAGTTTTGTCCTGGGTTGCCTGATTACGGATAATATCATTATCACCCAAGAAGTCATCCACTCTATGAAAAGGACAGCTGGACGTAAAAGGCTGATGGCTTTGAAGGTGGATTTGGAAAAAGCGTATGATAGACTGTCCTGGGCGTTCATCCAAGATACCCTCATTGACATCGGGCTTCCTACCTCTCCGATCAGTCTTATCATGAAGTGCGTGAATAGTGTCTCCTTCCAAGTCAATTGGAACGAGGAACTCACTGATGCCTTCAGACCCTCCCGAGGCCTTCGGCAGGGGGATCCAATTTCCCTGTACCTTTCTATGCTATGTTTGGAATGCCTAGGTCACTCCATTTCACATGAGGTGTCCCAAGGTTACTGTCAGCCTATTCATCTTAGTCGACAGGGTTCTCCCCTTGCTCATCTGTTCTTTGCAGACGATCTTATCCTGTTCGCTGCCACCTCTCTAGAGTGACAGTCATTATGAAGGTCTTAGCGGATTTTTGTGCGGCGTCTGGCCAGAGAGTTAGTCACGACAAATCTTGTTGCTTCTTCTCCAAGAATGTCCCTCCGACTACTACTCGCAGTTTAAGTAGAGCTCTTGGCTTTCACCAAACTTCAGATCTTGGTCGTTACCTAGGTGTCCCCCTCCTACATGAACGGGTCAGTCGTCGCACTTATCAGTACATCATTGACAAGGCGGGACGTATCACTTTGGCTAAATCTGTCATTAAGGCTCTACCTAGTTACACTATGCAGATGGTTAGGTTGCCCCCCTTAAGGATAAGTTCACTTATTGATAGCAAATGTGACCTCCTATCGAGGCATGGTTTGCAGGTATCTTTAGTGAAC
>JANSVA010000006.1:9844925-9867776 GCA_025504915.1 Erythroxylum reticulatum
TCATGTTCCCCTTCACTCTTGAAATATATGAAAATTTCATCTATAAATACGTTAACAAATTGATCCAGATACTCCTTGAAGACCCTATTCATACGATCCAGATACTCCTTGATCCAGATACTCCTTGAAGACCCTATTCATCAGACTCCCTGATTCATAGCTGATGGTAACCTGACTTGAGATCAATCTTTGAAAATACCTTTGCTCCCTATAGCTAGTTAAACAGATCATCTATTCGAGGTAGAGGGTACTGTTTTTAATGGTCACCTTGTTGAGTCTTCGTTAATCAATACAAATCCGCCTTGTTCTATCCTTCTTCTTAACAAATAGGATAGGCGCTCCCCAAAGTGATGAACTCGGCCGTATATACCCCTTCTCTAACAGTTGCTCCAACTGTTCCTTGAGCTCCTTCAGTTTAGCTGGAGCCATTCTATACGGTGGTATAGAAATTGGTGCGATTATGAGAATTAAGTCTATGGCAAACTAGGTAAGTCCTTTGGAAACACATTTGGAAATTCCTTTACAACCAAAAAATCCTCTAACTTCCCTTCATTTACATCAATGTCCACAATATGCGCCAAGAAGGCTTCACACCACTTTTTCATCATCCTTTCAGCTAGCAAAGTTGAAATAATTCTTGGTGATGATGTTTTCCTATCCCCTCTGAAAATCACCTTCTTACCATTGCCCATATCAAATTCCACCTCCTTAAGGCACAATCCAACTTCGCATGATATTTCTCCATAACATCCATTCCAAGTATAACATCTAAACTTTTTAAGTCTAAAGGTAGTAAGTCCACTATTAGTCTTGTACCATCAATGAAGAGTTCACAACCCTTGTACACTTGACTGATTATCACATTGCTACCTAGAGGTGTACTAGCAAGCAAAGGACTATTCAATGGCACTGAATTCACACCATGTAAAATCATACTTGCAGAAATAAATGAATGCATGGAGTCAGAATCAATCAAGACATATACTTCAGAATTAAGTAACTGAGCCATACTCGTGACAATTTTAGGTGAGGCTGTAGTTTCCTCCCTTATCATGGCAAACACTCTTGCTTGTGTCTGACCTCTTGGCTTTCCTAGAGGAATAGCCTTCTTTGCAGCTCTAGAACTTCCCACCTTAGTGACTAGCCTAATTCCCATCGTTTCTACTCTCTTTGGGGTATACAACTGCGACCCCTCTTGCCTCGGTACCTGGGGACAATCTCTGATCATATATCCTTTCTTCCCGCATCGAAAATATGCTCCAAGTAACTTGAAGCACTCTCCTTTGTGAAACTTCCCACAATGCTCACATTACGGGTTCGTGTACTTACTCTTCTCCACCCTGCTATTTCCTCCCACAGTTGAGACTTGCATTGAAACTGCCCTTGAGTGCTTTTTCTTACTGGAGGCACTACTCCCCACCTCATTCTCTATGTGTAAGCTCTTCACACCACCTCTTTCTTAGAAAACTACTCTCGGTTCTTTCTCTTCCTGCTCACTTCATACTTGATATTCTCCAGCTTCTCAGCCTGGAGTGCGACATCTACTAATTGCTGGTAGTCACAGAAATTGTGGATTAAGACTTTCTCCTTGATCTCTAAATGGAGAACTCCCTCAAACTTACAACATTTATCTTCCTTGTTCGCCACGATGTTGGCCGTATATCAAAAAAGCTGAGTTAACTTCAGCTTGCACTCACTCATACTCATGTTCTTCTGTGTGAGATTCAGAAACTCCCTGGCCTTCTCTTATACGTAAACTCTAGAGAGGTACTTCTTCCTGAACACTTCCATAAAGTCTCTCCATGACAACACCAGAGGCATAACCTGACTGTTGGGCACTGATTCCCGCCAATGAAGTGCATCCCCTTATAGCAAGCTAACTGCATAATCTAACTTCTCTTCATTAAAGCACTTTATCTGAAGCACGACTCTCTCGGTCCTCTTCAACCATACTTCGACCTTTTCTGCATTTGTTGTACCATTGAAATCTATAGCTCTGTATTTGCGGAGCTTATCATACTGCCCACTCTTAACTACTACAGTTTGCATTGGAACTTGAGACCCTTGACCCATGACATAAGTAAAAGTCTGAGCAAAGGCTTAAAAGAAACGCAGATCCATAGGGTTTGCTTGAGGCATAGGGGGAGACGGTGGAGGCATCTTATGTTGCACATTAGGTGCCTCAGAATCTGGAGCAGAACGTGTTCTCACATCTTGCAGGACATAGGATTCATCCGTGCTCCTTTAGCGAGAGTGAGATTGAGTCATATGTCCTTGAGTTCTCTTTCGAGGCAGCGTTTTTCACTCCTTCAATATAAAACCATTAAAAACCTTTAGTTCAGGAAAAATAATTTTCAAAGTATGCAAAACAGTTCAGATCATATAAAAAAATTTTAAATCATGTGAAAAAATTTAAAACAATGCAAGTTATTTATTTAAAATAATGCATATTCATTTCATATCTTAAACTACTCCTAAACCTAGTCTTACACCTGGACACAAACCTAGTCGCTTTGATACCATAAGATGATGGACCACATTTTTGGAGCCCAACATCGGAGTCGTAAGAACCTGAGCATGGAGGAAGACTTGGGATTGAAGTTAAAAACCCTTCGAAAGTAAGGCAGGTTTGACACGACGAACATATGAGAAAATCCCCTAGACCCTTCTGGTAATTTACACCGCAGCAAGCGATTGAACTTCGTTACGGTGAACCTGAGAATTTATCTTCACCGCGGCGAAGTCGCCACATGAACAAAAAATATAGCTTCGGGTCCATTGCGCCGCGACGAACTCTTGGCTTCGCCGCTGCGAAAACTGTGGGACAAACTCAACTTCTGATCATACTAAATGCAAATATAAATTCCTTTAACCACCATCATCAATTCCACCTAAGGAAAAAATGAACTTGGATATAAACACAAGCAAATTTTCAAATTCTTAATCTCATTGTAAAATGATTGTAAAGCGAAACATTTGAAAACTAAAAGCAACATCAACAATATTTCATTAATGTCTAAAATAAGAGTTTTACACAGATTTAATGGACATTTCAAGCCAAATTACAACATGATCCTAAACATATAGTTTACAAAAATTATGATTTCTTAAAATGTGAATAAAGCCTTGTTTTACAAAAACTAACTTCGAAAGAAAAACAAGCCTAATTGGAGTGATGCCTTGACTCTTGACTACTCGATCTGTTACTACTCACCTGAATATGGGAAAAAATAGGAGGGGTGAGCTTAAAGGTCATCGGTAATAATTTTATAACTAGCAATAAGCAAAACCATTGAAATACTTGTTTCCATTGTAAAAAAAATTCACATTGAATCATAAAGCACATATTTATCAAATTCTCAATCAAATTCCCAATAATGCTAATTAGGTAGGCATCAATTTTGTCAATATATCATGAGCACATAAGCACATCAAAATGGTTTGGAAGGTCTGTAAATAGAACGAGCTAACACATTTCCATATAATGGTCCTGTGTAGTCATGAACAGAATGAACTAACATAATTTCACATAGTGGTTATGTGTAGTCGTAAACATGAGGGAGTACATAAAGGAGCTCTATGCCACTAGCGGGCACGTGGGAGAAGCCTTTAGTTGAAGTGCACTTGACATACAGAATGGACCAAACCAAACCTATATAACATTTATCTCATAACTTGTAAATTTGTTTCCTTAAATGACACATTTTCGAAACTTGATTTTTTACAAACATAGTATCTTTTTAAAAACCATTTTCACATTCTTTTCATAATTCATCAGCACAATATGCTCATACCAAACACATAACACTTTCTCAAAGCATTCAAAGAGTTACATTCATAAAATAGTTGAAATCATTTATTTCGATTGTTTGAACGAAAACATTAATGGCCTATGACTTAATTATAAAACTATAACCCACTTTGAAATCATTGCTTATAAAATTGGCTTAAGGATGTCTTTCCTCTTGCTAGTCTTGCCTCTTTTGATCCCCTTCTTGATTTCCTTTAACAATAACAAAATCCCAATTCAATAGGAATTCTAATTTGAGAACCCTAAGAAATACATTCACTAAAATGATTTTAGAGTACTTAAAACCATGCATTTGTAAACTTCATGAACCAAAACCCTTTCCATAAATCCAAACCTTCGGGTCAATTTTCCATGATCATTCTGATCAAGTAAGTGAGAAAATTTGATAACACTTTCTTCTAGAAGAATTTTCCCCTTTGTCTTAAGTTTCTAATGACACCAAAATAATTCAATTTGGTTAAGTACTCGAAAAGTTATGCCCCAAACATTTTCGGGCTGTTCTTGTACTAAAATAACATTTTGTGTTCAACTTCCATTGAAAACTTGAAATCCTTACATACTGAATTAAAACTCAATTTCATCAGACAAATTATATTTCTATGGCTCTAGTTTAATCCAAATAAAAAATCATCACATTTGGATAACTACATAAAAAGTTATGCCTAACATACCAAAACATATTTGTGAAGGAAAGTTGAGTTTGCCGCGGCGAAGTCAGGAGTTCGCCACGGTGAACTTGTCTAGAAACCTATTCCAAGAACACATTTTGCTACATTTTCCATCTTTTTACTTCCCACATTTCACATATAACCCATATTAAGCCAAAACCATCTCTTCTACTTCATTTTTTAACTTCATTTCAACCCTATAACATTTACAAATACATCATGATCTATCTTTGATCATTAACCCTAAAAGAGATCATTTGCCTATATCATTCACCAACAACTTTCTACCCATTTTCAACTTCATTTGAGTTTCATTTAACCAAACCCATGAAATTTAAAGCATAACTTACTTGTTGAAGCTTCAAATTCTTCAATATCTTCAAGAATCTCCAAAACCCTAGCTTTCCTCTTCTTTCTCTCCAATTCTCGTGCTTCTCGCTTCTCAGACAAGACAACAATATTTCTTCTTCTAATTTCTACTCTTAATAATCATAAAATGTCCCTTTTGCCCTCCAATATAAGCTTTATGTCCTTAAGTGACTTGCCAATTTTGCCCTTGATACATTCTTATAACATTTATACTTTAATTCCATCAATCCATGCAATATATCCTCCCAACATTGACATAATAATTAAAGTCCAAATAAAATGATTTTTCTAGTAAAACAATAAAATTTATTCAAATCATGCTTAGTAAAATAAAAAAAATTCAGGGCCCAACAAGTAGCTACTTTACGTGGACTATAGGGATAGTTGCCCAAATGTGATTCCTTGTTGGGATGGTGTAGGATATTGCCATTGTTGAGAAGATATTGCATTCTTTGACACCAAAATTGAATATATTGTCTACTTGATAGAAATTCTCAAAGGAATTAATGTGTGTTCTCTTTATGAACACTAGAGTTTTTGTTAGTCCACAAACAAAAGATGAATAAGAGATTAAATACATGTGAGCAACCTTTAATGGCTTTTATACTTCTCATTCCTCAAACTCCAGAGGAAGAGCTAGAGGCAAAGGAAGGAGTGGTTGAGGAAATATAGATGATAGTAGGTATCTCAAATCTGATAATCAATTTGAAAAGTCCAAAATTTGGTGCTTTAAATGTCATAAATTTAGTCACTATATTTTTGCATAATGTCCTAAGTTGTTTATTCAGAAAAAAATTGGAGATAAATTAAATTTTATAGAAAAGAAAAAAAGAAGGAAGTAGAAACCTTGTTGATGATGGTCCAAGTCCATAAAGAACACAACAAATGTGTGGTATTATATATTGCAGCAAACACATATGTGGAAATAAGTCTTTTCTCTTACTTAAATAAAGAATTTCTTTCTATTATAAGTTTTGGAGATTTTTCTACTATGGATATAATGGGACAGACTGATATTGATATAAAAACAAAGAATGATTATGTAGAAATAATTTTTAATGTTTTTAATGCAATTTAATTGAAAAGCAGTTTATTAAGTGTTCATCAATTACTAATAAAGGGCTATATAAAAATTTTAATATAGTGCTTATAAGATGTACAATCTTTTGAGAGGAGTTATTTTTATCCAAATAAGTTAAATAGGTTGTTTCCATTAAAAATCGATAGCGCTCAACCTTACTTACTGGATGATGTGAAAGACCCTTTATGGCTTTGACATTTTCGCTCTAAACATTTGAAATTTGATGGATTAAAGACTCTATAATAGAAAAATACAGTGATTGATTTGCTTTAAATTATTATTCCTTCATATATTTATGGAGAATGTGTTGTTAATAAACAACACTATAAAAAGAAAATGTATTTTGAAGCTCATTCCTTTAAACATATATGGTCTAATAAGACCATTATTATCATTAATGATTATAATTGAAAAACTTGCATTTACTTTACAGAACAAATAAGCTTTTAGAGCATTTAAAAGCTTCACGACACGTGTTGAGAATGAAAAGGAAAAAAATTGTTAAGATTCTCTGTGCACATTATAGTGAAGGATATTCCCACATCAAAATTGTGCATTAGAGAGGAAACTAGGTCTATTCTCATCAAAATCTAAAGCTTGATAGGAAAAGGAAGAACTTCAAAGAACTTTGGCTTGAAGCAATAAATTGAAGCAACCATATATTAAGTCGAATTCCTACCTTCACTATTCAAAACATGATCTTATAAGAGGCTTAAAGTAGGTAAAAATCATAAGTAGATTATTTTATAATAAGGGCAAGAAGTGTGTCTTTATCAATGTAAGTAAAGCATTTAAAGCATATAATTTGTTTAATCCATTGATGAAGTAGATTATGATTAGCAAAAATATTAAATTTTTTATATGGAAAGCAATTGGAATCGGAATAAATAGCAACTTGCACCAATCATCCTTTATAGCAAAGTAAAAGAAAAAAGAAAAAGACAGCAACTCCTACACTAATAGATTCCAGCTACCATAACACTTGAAAATTCATCAAATATTTTATAAAACAATACCAAATAACATTCATGTAAAAGTTGAGTCTCACTTTCATTGTGTTCATAAGAGGCCTTCTTAGATGAAAGACTGTGAGGTAACCGATATTGTTCACACAAAAGACCTAATCACTAACTTTACTTTATTCTCAAAAATTGGCCTTATAACTTTTGAAAGTGCTATAAAAGAATCAAATGGAGGAAGGTAATGGATGAATAAATTAAAGCCTTTACAAGAAATGAAACTTAAAAGTAAGGGTGGCAGGTAAGCCCAAGCTGAGTCAGGCCTAAACCAGTCTGTTCTGAAATCAACAAGCTTGACTAATTTAACCGAGCTTCAAGTTGGGCTCAACCTTTTTTTTTGAAAATTTCAAGCTCGAGCATGAGCTCGGCCTAACCCAAAACTCAAAAATTCTATAAAAATGACATTGTTTTAAATAAAATGATATTTTTATTTTAATTTTTTTAAAAGATAAATCATGTCGGATTGAACTTCGGGCTACCTAGGCCCGATTAGGTTTGAGGACGTGTCCTGGGCCAAATTGACATTTGAGTTGGGCCTAATCAAGGTAAATTTCATGAATATCGAACATCTTACATTTGTGAGTAACATTCAGAAACAATGATGCATTCAATGAGGACAAGGAACAAGAACTTTCAGATTAAGTTCCTATCCCATGAAAGTCCAAGGCATAAGGGTCATTCATTTAGATGTAGGTTACACAAACTATTGTAGAGAAGCACTAAAGAATTGGGACTAAAAGATTTCGAGGCTGATGAAAATTCTAAAGTTGAGGACTAATAAACGTGTAGGAAGAATCTATTATCTCATCATAAGCTTTAAAAGTGAAAACTCGCATTCTAATATCTTAATTTTTAGGTCTAAAATGAAACTCTGTATACAAATTTTGAGGAGTCGCAATTGTTTATACATACGTAGCTGTCTAGGCATTAACTAAAACAAAGCTTACTCATCTATAAGCCATGTCAATATAGAAAACCAGAGACAAAGAGGACAGTGGGCCTGTAAAGAGAGTGCTACGTGCGGCTGCGAGGAAGTGAGGGTGATGAGAGAAGTGAAAAGGAATTGCTGAGGTGAGGTTTTATTATATTTGAAAGGATGCCATGGCAAATTAAGTGAGAATAATATAAAAAAGGTAGAAGTTAAAGTTTTAAGTCAAATCAGATCATTGAGAATGACTTTAAATTTTGAATTAAAAAAAGGGATCACATCTGGCTTAAAATTCAGTCAAGTAACTTGATTTGAAGTCAGCTACATCAAATCTGAAATAAATTGTAATTCCTAACTTTCACAAGTTTACCATATTTTAAATAGGAGTTTAACATTAAAAAGTTAATGAATGAAATAGTGGTCAATAAATACTTTTTGATAATTAAAATAAAATATGTAAAAAGACAAAAAGTTACATACAAAAATAAATAAATATTCAATTTGATTTATTAAAAATTAAAATTTTTACTCTATAGCATTCAGAACCTTTTATTATTTATGTAGATAGTATTATAATAGTGTTAGTATTAAAAGTAAGAGCAAAAATAATCTCTTTTAGTAAAAAAAAGTCAAAATAATATCAGTAATTAACCTTATCAATAAATAAAAACTGAAAAGATAAAGACAAATTATTATCAACAATTCATGTCTAAAATTAAAGATTATCAAACTTTAGTTTATTCGTGAAGAAACTTAATCATTAGTCTCCAATTTACACACTCCTTTAACCTTTTGAAATTTTAGGAGGAAAAAGAAAAGAAAGATTTAGTAGTTACTTATTTATGTCTTGTTATACTTTAAATAAATTGTTCCATTGTTACTATGATCTCTTAAAAAAAGGTATTTCATATTAATATACTTCCTTCTTCTATATAATATAAGATTTATGGAGAGTTTTGATAGTTGAGTTATTATCAATAAAAAATTATATTAGCTATCACTTATTTAAAATGTAATTCTTTGAGAATTTTCTCACTCAGAGAGCTTGCTAAGCACAATTGTTGCAACAACAAATTCAACTTATTAATTAATAAAATGACAATTAGTTATTTCCTGGAAGACCTTAAAACAACCCTTGTGCCTATCATAAAAATACAATTCAAAGTGATCTTTCTATTATCTTAATCTCTTGTAAAATCATTATTAGTGAATTCAAATAAGTATGACCTTTTACCCTACTCATATAACAACTCAAAATCTTTAGTTCCTTGTAAGTAGTAAGGGATTCTCTTCGCAACTAATAATTGCATTTATGTTAAATTCTCCATATATCTACTTATGAGTAGGAATGAAAATAGGTTGAATTGGACTAAGGTTTCTTATGGTCAAAGTTCAATGTAAAAATTTTTAGAAGCTTGTGCCTAGCCCAAAACCTGATTAAGCTTGAGAGGTTTACCTAAGTTTGAGCAAATTGAACTTCAAGCTGCCTAAAGTTTGATTAGGCCCAAGAAATTATGCTTAAAACTAAATAGCCCAATTGGTAGGGATAGCAATGAGATGACCCATGTGTATAGATTTAGGTATTTTTAATAGACCAACCTGAGGTTCAATTTTTCTATATAAGAAGAGTTGGGCCTCCGGTAGGCTCAGGCCTGGATTAAAAAAAACATGTCTTTATACTTTTAATTTTGCAAATTTTTTTTTAAAAAAATTGTTAGGGTCGACCTATGGGCTTTCCCATTGCCATCCCTACTAATTGGGTCAAGTTAGGCTGAAAAACTTATCCTTTTTAAAGAAATATTAAATAGTCTAAAGCCCACTTAAGTCAATTAAAACCTAAATATCAAATCCATTTAAAAGAATTAAAACTTTTAAAGCTCAATTAGGGCAAATCAAACCTAAAAGTCCAACCCTTTAAAAGATTTATGAGAAAGGCAAAAACCTAAATACTTTATTTATATAATCACCTTCCTCTTCAATGTTTTTTCATTTTCAATATGGGAATTGAGAACTATAAAGCAATATGGAAATTAGAAACCAACCTTGATTCTTAATTCTCTTATTGAAAGTGTAAAGATAAGAAAGAGGAAGGTGTTTATAAATAAAGCATTTTAAACTTTGTCTCTCATATAATTTTCATAGGATTAGGTTTTTGGACTTAACTTTACCTTATTGGATTAGACTCCTTGTCTTAAATATCTTTGATATTTAAAAATGATGTAATTTTGTTTAAAAATAAAATGAATCATTTTAAATATTTTTAGATTTGAACTTTGGTTTAGGTTGGGTTGTGGAGCCTATGCTCAATTTGGAATTTAAAAATTTTTATAAGTAAAAATTTGAACCATTTCAAAGTCCTATTAACTTGGGTGGAGTCTGTTGACTTCAAATCAGACCAGTACCATTCTTCCATCCCTACTTTCAAGGCTTATAGAATGTGATATATATCGTTTTACGATAGTTAAATACATCAGACTATGTACAATTTATTTATAAAGTATGTTATTCACCTTCTTTTAGTCATGATCTTTGTTAAGTTGTAAGTCAAACTTAGCTGGAGTGTTCATCGGGTTATAGTCATTTAACTGAAATTTGTCTAAAATTTCATAGTATACTTCTTTTGAAAAATAAAGATTCCACCATTGGACTATAATACTTCTATCCCAAGAAAGTAATGTATCATACATAGATATTACATATCAAATTCAACCATAATAGAATTCTTGAATCATTCAAACATGACATCATCACTTTGAATAAATATAAGATCATCTACATATAAGCAAACAATGAGAATCTTTCCTCCATATTTAACTTACAAAAAGTGTATGCTCATACTGACATTTTTAGAAACCTTGTTTTAAGAAAAAGACTTTTAGACAACTATACCAAGCTTGTTAAATTTGTTTTAATCAATAAATAACTTTTATAATATGTATACTTTATGCTCATCCCTAATCTTAAAATAACAAATTGTTTAATTAAAAAATACCTATTCCTCTAAGTTTCCATTAAAAAAAGGTATATTTGACATCTAATTGAAAGATAGACTATGAATTTTATACTATTAATCGACCTAATCATATCATATCTTACAACTAAAGAAAAAACTTCTTTATAGTCTACTTCGTATTCTTGTTTATAGCCTTTAGTTACTAACTATGCTTTATAATTGTCAACTTCATCATATTTTTTTTAGTTTTGCTTTAAATACCCATTTTACATATATGGTTTTATGTCCCTTTGAAAGATTGCACAACTTTTAAGTTGGTTTGGCAATGGCTTTTGTTCTGTTGGACCCACCCAAGCTCGAAAATTTTTGCTCAATCCTAGGTTCATCTCATCAGGCTCTTCCATGACTCCTCTCTATATTGATATAATATTTCTTGAGTTATTTAATTAACGGCTTCTGCATCTTAACTCAAATTCTGATTATATTATTTTTCCAATCGCAAACTCCAAATCCAATAGGACAATATGATGGGTTTGGTAACTGCCCAAAATTTTGGATCGAGCCAATGACATTCCAAGTGAAAGTAGATATTTATAAATAATAATGTTAATATTTATTAGTTTGACTGATTTCTCTTTATAAATTTGGATAATCATTTATTTAAATATGCAAGTGAAGGATTTCTATCCATCTTTCGGTAGCTTTGTACAAGAAGAATATGGTTTTGACAATCTAAATTTTTACTTTTAATAAAATTTTAATATAAATCATATATTTAAAGTAAGTTACTTTACAAACTTAAATTAAAATCTTTTAGAGTTTCAAAATCTTAAGAATGAATAAATTCAAGCATTTATTACTTAGATGATTTATGTGTCTCAAACTCAAGATGTAATAGAAGGTTTGTGTTACAAGGTTGAATTTGAGGTTAGCAAACTCTCACATAAATGCCCTATAATGCGACCAATTTTCCATAATTGATCCAACCAAAAACACTCCTTTAAGAAGTAACGAAAGTAACATTACTATGGTTTGTAAGGAAAAATGAATTAATTCCCCATTATATAGAAGCGAAAAGCAATGCTCGAAATGTTGTTATTGTGGACAATATTGTATGAAAACACCAAAAGAGAGATGAAATAACATTAATCATGTTACTAGATAAAATTAATAGGATATTGCAAAATTTTTGAAGTGAAACATGTAACATAACATCACAATGGTTTGCAGGGATTACGTATATAGATTTCCCAACAAACTTTAATGATAAAATGATAAGGTCCCCAATAGTTGGGACAGTTACAACCAATGAAACAGTTTGTATATTAACTGTCTAAGAAATAAAACGATAAACCCACATCACTTTCGACCACACCAAGTAAAACACAAAGTCCAAGTGTCCTTCTCACTATGCCTTACTTCATGTAACCAACCATGTCACACCACATCACTAAGGTAAGGAGCCATTTAACCAATTCCCATTCAACGTATAAGGGATGTCACCAATGTAGCTTCACTTTCCATCTTGTATTAATTTTTTCTGGCAGTAATAACATATGGTTTGATTATTACATAGCATCAAATGAATAAAGGGACCGAAGGGACTTTATGAACCTTCCACGCCAATGGGAGCCGACATCCTCGTTGGAAGATCATCTAAGTATTTCTTAATCACATCTTCAAATTGCCATAAAGAAGCGTCCTTTTACCATATTGCATCAGTTGCATCTTTGCCCTTCCATTTCGTAAGAAATTCAGTCCGTCAATTTTTCTTGTGTTGTCCCAATCGTTGATGATTAAGAATCCTTTCAACTTGACCACATCACAATCATTCATGTTGAGCCATGATTATGACCCATGTTTAGAATCCATACCTCCAATTGTTCCTTATTTTCCATATATCAAATGTTCAAATTAGGTTTTGAAGTCTTTTAGACATTTGTTCCTTTTTGTATCTAGTTTACATAGCATTAAAAATCTTTCCATTTAAACTTATAAATCATGAAATATGTACTAAATATCACAAGCTGCTTCAATGCAAGGATAATCAATCTCAATTTTCAATATCATTCAGCTACAATTAGGTCTATGTTTCTTCTAGATATTGTTATTACTATGTATAAGGTTTCATCTCCAGTTGGAATCACCCAATTTGAAGATCTATAGGCTGAGTTATGGTCAAAACAATAAGACTAGTTCAAGTGAACCAAAAACCAACGACGAAATTTCAATAAACATAACTCTTTCTTTTGTCATATTCAACCCTTAAATGCTTCCAAACCTATTCTATGCCCTATGGCAAGTTACAAAATAATCCTTTATATTACATGAATCTATCCCACTCAAAAGCATTAAAACTAGAAATTTACGTTAGGAAAACTTAATAATTTATCTTCCAATCTCTTGGGTATTTGATGAGTACCTATACTTGATCAAGATCTCTCTAATTTATGCTCCAAAATCACAAAAAATGGTAGCTGAACTCTTCTTTTCCCTCTTTGGATGAATGTCCCCCCTTGTCTTCTCTTTTCTCCCTTTTGTTTGGTCTTTTATGTTTATGTTGAAAGAATGAAGCAAATTGTCTTACTTTGGCCCTTTTATACCCTGTAGTGCATTACACGTTTCACTATCCAATTGTTTGTCTTTTAATGACTCATTAATCCACTCACCTCTTGTAAAAAGACCAAATTACCCTTAATGACATGTAAAAAGACCAAATTGCCCTTTGTTGAATTTAATTCAACAACTAACTGAATTAAATTCTTAAAATATTTCACAACCGTCTTACCATTAAATTGACGTTGAAATACTCTAATTAGGGTCAATATTAATTGATTGGATGCTTTTAAAACAATTTGAATAGGTTTAAAATCATTAATACCTATAATTTTCCAAAAAGGGCATTTTAACCCTAAACTTTCAGAACTCCTAAAATTCATCCGTTTGGGCTTATTTTCAGTCTATTTTAGTATCATTAAACTCTAATACCTATTTTTGGTATTTTTCAAATTTCAGGATTAGGTTCCCAAAATTGATAGGTGTGAAATGCATCGTATTTTAGGGTATAGTTTGATATGTATTTAGTTGTTTTTTCGATTGTTTAGTATGTGTTTAGGGTAGAATTGTGCTAGTTTGTGATCTATTTGTATTTCAAGTGTTTTATAGGTTAGAACAATCCTTTGAGCTTAAATATAATGTTTTCAAGGTATCTTGATGTGTTTGGTGGCATTTTAGGGTAAAGATTGAAGGACGAACGAGTTTTGGAGCAAATTGGTGCCAATTGTATGGCCTATAGGCCATGATCGTGATAGAAAGGCCTGACATAGGCCACGATAGTGGCCGTAGGGCCATAGTTATGGCCTGCATCGGGCAGATGCGCAACCACTTCCAAACTTTGTGTTTTGAGGGATGTTTTGGACCTTTCGGACCCTGGAAAAACCCTAGTTTAACCCTGAACACAAAAGAACATCAATATAACAACAAGAACAAAAAAGAAGGAGATTTACATTAAACCACTCTTGGAAAACCTAAAGAGGGAGAAAAAGAAGAGAGAGAGAAAAAGAGGAAGAAGGAGTGGATCCCGACGCTACAATTTACCAGAATAAGGGATCTCTCGATGCCGCTGCTCTCTCGAATCATCCAACCTGAGTTTCATTTCCTCCCTATTTACCTTTTTTATTCATTTAATGTGTAAGATTAAGACGGGTTGTATGGATATAGATTTTGAGTTGTTCATGATGTTCTAACTTTACCTTCGAGATTTTTCTTATCTTTAATGTTAATCTAGTTGATTTGTGTTTACTTAAGTTGGGTGTTGTGATTGATTGATGTATTTGCATATTTCGATAATAAACCGAAAGGGTGAGCTGGATAAAAATGATTAGATCAGATTAATAAGAGTTAGATGACGATCTAATTGACTACTTAATCAATCTAGTTGGTAATTACATAGAGAGAGATTGATAAGCCCCATTTTCGAAGCCCAAAATTCGGAGTAATAAAACGTGATCTTCATTACCTCCTATTTCTGGAGTCCAACTCTTGCTCTGATACCAGAAAAATGTTGGAACCCGTTTCTAGAGTCCAACTATCGTTTTTGATACCAAAAGATGTTTGACTCGGGTCTCGAGATGAATTTCGAGGTGACCATTTTGGGCGGTCGTTTGAGGGTGGGGCAAATGAAAAATGAAAAGCATTGCATTTACAATAAATCTTAGCGTGATAGCAAAGGAGAGTTTACTGCGGTGAGTGGAGTTATCTCCATGGACCGTCCGGGAAAATTTAGCTGCGGCAAACTCTTGACTTGGCTGCGGTGAAGTCGCCTTCAAAAAGGTTCACCACTGTAAACTTTGGCTTCGCCGCGGCGAAACCATTAAAATCCGAAACCCTAACTCCAACATTCAAACATTCGAAACAAACACATACATTCAAATCTAACCATCCAAACTTAACTACAAGATAAACATAATCATACACAAAAGAAACTTCAATTCTTTAAATCATTACTAATTCCAAAGAGTTTGAACATCTTTACTTACACAGCATTAGACATACCAAAAATTAATACAAATACAAAATGATGCTTAATGTTGATATGCCTATAAAGCTATCCGATAAGTCACTAACTTTGCACAAAGTCTCTAACTATCTTGGAGCTTTCGATGCCTTGCAAGGATCAACTATCATCTTGCTCCGCACCTAAGGAGGGAAAATAATGGGTTGGGCTACACAGCTTAGTGGCTAATATATTTACAGTCACCACTAATGAGCCACACATGCAAGCATATGTATACATATATCCAGCAATTCATTACTCAACAATTCAAACTCACACATAACACTTAGAACATAACAAAATGTCTTTATCTAGAACACATCATGTAATTGTTCATCACACATAACACTTAATTATGCATCATGTTTAACAAATCAACAATGAAATGCATAATAAATGGCTCGAGAGTTCTATGGAATGAAACAGATAAACCAAAGTTTATACCGTGAACAAAATGAGTACGGTTTCTTATGATCTCGTGGCCTTAAGCGGGCTGTCGAGAGAAGGCCACAGGTCAATGTGCACGTGACTAACGAAACGTTCCTCTCTTGCCCAAACAAAATCAAATTTCAATGCTTAACTCATTTCACACATATTCATACTTTTCATGCTCATCATGCTTTTTCCTCTTTTCATTTATACAAAATTCCGTGACATTTTTCAAGGCATAACATAATCCTAATCACAATGCATATTAAAAAATTTCCATAATTCCAAACAAGCAATCTAACACACAATAAACAAGCAAGACAATTTGCCCATATTACACAACAACTATAAATATATTACCAACATAATTTCACTTGATAATCTAAGTTCAATGTTGTCTTTTCTCTTGCTCTTCGATAGGGTTTGCTTGGTTTCCTATAACAAACCAAGTTCTCATTCAAACAACATTTAAAGGAAATTCATAAGGCTTCAATAATAAAAAAATGCTAAAGTTGAACTACAACCCTTTCAAAATCCATACTTTTGAGTCAATTTTCCATGATCATTCTAATAAGGTAATTGAAGAAATTTAGTAACACTTCCTTCTAAAAAACTTTAGCTCATTGTCTTAAGTTTCTAATGCCCCCAAAATCATTCAATTTGGTTCAAAAATATGAAAGTGATACCCCAAAAATGTTGGGACTATCCTTATGTGAAAAAATATTTTGTACTCAACTTCCATCCAAAAATGGAGATTCTTAGAGATTGAATTAAAGCTTTATTGCTTTTGACAATTTCTATCCCTATGTCTCTAGTTTACTAAAAATAAAAAATCACTCCATTTTGATAACTACAAAAAAGGTTATGCTCAAAATACCAAAGCATGTTCGGTGTAGGAAATTGATTTCACTGCAACGAACTTGTCTAGAAGCCTACGAATTTTTCAGCTTTCATCCCATTTTCCAAAATTTTCACATCCAACCTCTACACCTAACACATCTTATACAAAATCATCCCTTTCTACTTCATTTAGACTTCATTCTCTACTCTATTTCAACTCAATAACATCCATAAACAAATTCCCAACACAAACCCTAGTCTCTATTTAATCCCCTTTTTGAATCTAAGCAAGAAGAAAGATAATAACTTACCTCTAGCAAGTTGATTTCTCTTATTTTTCTTATTCTTTCTTCTTCCTTCAAAGCCTCCCACAATTTTCCTCCTTCTTCCCTAACTTGTTCGATTTTTCTTCTCTTCTTTTCCTTTATCTCCTCTCACAATGCTTCTCTCTTATTCTTCTAATTCAATATCTTTTTGTTTTCTCTTCCTTCCCATTTTTCCCTTCATTAAACTAGGCTTTCCATATCTACCCTTTTTTCTTTTAACATAAGCCTACTAACTACTTAAGCTAACTTAATTCTAACACTTCATTCTAATTTCTAATTTCTATTCATACTTGCTAAATTTAATGAACCAATTCTAAAAATAAATAAATAAACAACAATCAAAACATAAATAATTAATTAAACAAATAAATCAATAATAATTGAAAAATTTTGGGGTTCAACAATTCTCCCCTCTTAAAAGAATTTCGTCCTCGAAATTCTTACCTGAGTTCACAAAGAGGTGTGGATACTTCTCCTTCATTGCTTGCAAAGGCTCTCATGTAGCCTCCTCCATCGAGTGGTTCTTCTATAAGACTTTAACCAGCTTCACAACCTTGTTTCTCAAAACTTTTTCCTTCGAGTCCAAAATCTCCACTGCTTGCTCCTTATAAGTCAAATCCCCTTTAATTGAACCTCTGAAGGTTGAACTACGTGCGAATGATTGGATCGATACCTTCTCAATATTGATACATGGAAGACATTGTGAATCTTAGACAATTCCAGTGGCGAAGCTAACTTATAGGCCAAAGGCCCAATCTTCTGAATGATCTTATAACGACGTATATATCTCAGACTAAGATTGCCTTTCTTACCAAACCTTAAAACTCCCCTCTGTAGAGAAGCTCTAAGAAACACTTTATCTCCAACTTCAAATTCCATCTCTTTTCTATGTGCATCCCTATAGCTTTTCATTTTATCTTGAGCTGTTTTAAGTCTCTATTTCACCAATTTAATCTTATCAACTATGACTTGTACCAAATCAGGTCTTACAAGTCTCCTTTCAACTTCCTCATCCCAATAAATAGGAGTTTTGCACCTCCTACTATACGAAGCTTCATAAGGTGCCATCCAAATTCCCGAGTGACATAAATTATTGTAAGCAAATTAAATTAAAGGCAAATGATCATCCTATGAGCCTTTGAATTACATGACATAAGCCTTTAAAATTGCCTCCAAAGTCTGTATTGCCCTCTCCAATTGTTTATCAGAATGTAGATGGAAAGCTGTACTAAAGTGCAACTTAGTTCCCAAAGCCTCCTTTAAGCTTTCCCAAAATCCGGAGGTGAACTTGGGATCTCTATCCGAAACTATAGAGCTTGGAATCCCATGTAGTCTGATTATTTCATCTACATATTTCTTGGCCAAAGCATTTAAAGAATTTGTCTACTTAATTGGCAAGAAATGTGATGACTTGGTTTGCCTATCCACAATCACCTATATTGCATCATGTTTCTTGTTGTTTCTTGGCAATGCCATGAAGAAATCCGGCGTAATGTTTTCCCACTTCCATTCTAGAATAGGAAAAGGTTTAAGTTTACTTGAAGGTGCTTGGTGTTTACATTCCTTTCCACCAAAAGTGTTCTTTTAAATCTCTATACATTCTCGTACTCTTTGGGTGTATCGCATAGGGAGCATTGTGCGCCTCATCAAATATCTCATCTTTCAACTCTAATATGTCCAGGACATAATTTGTTACCTACCACCATTAGTCCATCTTCTCTTATCTCTATTTCTAAAGGTTTACCATTTTTAATCTCCTCTCTGAGTCTGCTCAAATACTCATCCTGTTCCTGCAACTCTTTAATCTTTTCATTCAATATTGACCTTACTCTAAAGTTAGCCACTATACACCCAAATTCATCTTACTTCAATGTCACTCTAAGTTTTTCCAATTCCTTTAACAAAGGAAAATACATCGTCTCTATATGTACCATAGTAGATTTCCTACTCAATGCATCCGCTACTACATTAGCTTTTCTTAGATGATATTCTATCATCATGTTATAATCCTTTAATAGTTCTAACCACCTTCTCTCTCTCAAATTCAACTCTTTCTGGCTCATCAAATACTTAAGACTCTTGTCGTCTATAAACACCCTAGTAGTGACTCCATAGAAGTAATGTCTCCATATCTTTAATGTAAAAATTATGGAAGCTAACTCCAAATCATGCGTAGGATAATTCGTCTCATAAGGTTTCAATTGCCTAGAAGCATAGGCAATCACTTTATCTTCTTGCATTAACACACAACCCAATCCCTTCCTTGAGGCATCACTACACTACATATCCATCATTACTCGAAGGCAAAGTCAAAATCGGTGTCGTTGTAAGCCTATTCTTCAATTCCTTAAAACTGTTCTAGTGCTCCTCTATCCACACAAATTTATGATTCTTCCTTGTCAATTTGGAAAGTGGAGTTGCTATAATACAAAAACCCTCCACAAACCTCCTGTAATACCTAGCTAAACCCAAGAAACTTCTCACTTTAGCTACATTCTTAGGTGCTTCCCATTTCATAACTGCTTCTATCTTCCTCGGATCCATATGCACTCCTTGCTCTGAAATCATATGTCCAAAAAATGCCACTTCCCTTAGCCAAAATTCACATTTTTCGAATTTGACATACAACTCATTCTTCTTTAATGTCTCTAAAGCAATTCTTAAATATTCTTCATGATCCTTATCACTCTTGGAATAAACTAATATATCATTAATAAAGACAATGATAAACTAGTTTAAGAAAGACCTAAAGACTCTATTCATCAAGTCCATGAAAGCTGTAGGAGCATTCATCAATCCAAAGGGCATAACTAAAAATTCAAAATGCCCATACCGTGCTCCGAAAGCAATCTTTGACAAATTAGACTCCTTTATCCTCAACTGGTGATAATCTGATCTTAAGTCTATCTTGGAAAAGACTTTTTCCCTTGTAATTGATCAAGCAAATTATCTATGTGTGGGAGCAGATATCTATTCTTGATGGTGACATGGTTAAGCTTCCTATAACCCACAAACATTCTTAATGACCGAAGCTCCCCAAGACTAATATAACCTTTCCCTAACAACTCTTCCAATTGTTCCTTAAGCTCCTTTAATTTCACCGGAGCCATTTGATAAGGCAGAATTGAGATTGGTGTAGTACCTGGAAGAAGTTCAATGGAAAACTCAATTTTCCTTGGTGGAGGTAGTCCTGGCAATTCCTCCGGAAAGACATCTAGGAATTCCGTGACCACAGGAATTTCTTCTAACTTCCCTTCATTTGCTTTTGTGTCTACCATATAAGCCAAAAATGCTTCACACTCTTTCCTCATCATTTTCTCTACTAACGGAGCCTAAAAACCTCTGGACGGGTTTGACTTTCTAAATCCCATAAATACCACTTTTCTACCATCATCTAACTTAAACTCTACTATTTTTCGTTTGCAATCCAAATTAGCATTATACTTCTCTAATATGTCCATGCCCTAAATCATATTTAATCCTACCATCTTCAATGGCATTAGATTCATCACTAATCGTTCTCCTCCAATACACACTCACAGTCTCTATAAACTTGACTAATCACAATATACTGGCCGATTGGAGTACTCACCATGAAAGGAGTATCCAATGGGCTCAGTTCTCTACCATGCACCGTTCAACTTGATGACACAAACAAATGGGTAGAACCTGGATCAATCAAGATAACAACATTATCATCAAATAATTTAATCATACTAGTCACTACTTCTGGAGCTACCTCTACGTCCTCCCGTGTCATTACAAACACCCTAGCTGGTGCTCACCCCTTGGTCTCCCCGAAAGACTCACCCTCTTGGCTGCATCAGAATTACCCACTTTTGTTGTAGTCTTGTGTCCCACAGTCTCAGCTCTCTTTGAAGCTTGCATCTGAGTTTTCTCCTGTCTTACATGCTGAGGGCACTCTCTAGCCATATGCCCTTTTTTACCATAATTAAACCAAGCTACTGTCAATTGGTAACACTCCCATCTATGGAGTTTCCTGCAGTGATCACATTTGGGGATGGATGACTTATCTGCCTCTCCCCTTCTACTTCCTCCAGCCATTAAGACCTGCTGAGAAATGGTTCTCATCTGTCTCGATCTACTTGCACCATTGCTCCTCTCCTCAGACTGCATGGGGAACGTCCTAACAGTCCTTTCAAATATAGAAGTACCACCTCCCCTCCTGAACTGCTCTCTCCCCTTTCTCTTTTTGTTCACGACGCTCTTTATATTCTTAATATTTTCAACCCTCAGTGCCGCTTCAACTAGCTATTGAAAATCACAAAAATTCTGCAGCACTCTGATAGCTAGATGCAACGATTCAAACCTACGGTAGTTAGCCACCTCACTCATTATCATCTGTTTTGCACACTAGGATAGTTGTGTAAACTGACGCTCATACTCACTCATCGTCATTTCTCTCTAGGTGAGATTCCAAAACTCTCTCTGCTTCTACTGAATATACACCTAAGATAGGTACTTCTTCTTATAAGCAGTTAAGAAGTCCTTCCATGCTAACACTGACAGTCTCATTTGGCTTCCTGTCATACTCTCCCACCAATGTAGAGCATCTCCCTATAGCAAACTTGCAGCGTACACAACCTTCTCATCATCCTGAAAATCAATCTGATCCAATATCCTCTTGATCTTCCTCAACCTAGTCTCGGCTTCTTTTGGATCCATTGTCCCATAGAAATCCACTACCCCTACTTCATGAGCTTATTAAATTGTTTCCCTTTCTTAGTTGAGGCTAAAGTAGAAGATTGCGGCATCTAACCTATGGCCTAAGCAAATGCCTGAGTAAAGGCTTGGAACATTCTCGAATCTAATGGAGGCATTTGCTCCTGCAAAACAGACAACTCCTGCGTCTATGATTGAACGGGCTCACTATCTCACCTTACAAAAGCCTCAGCATTTTTTGGGGCTACAGACTCATCAATACTCTTCTATCTTGTTAGAGAGTTAGGTGCAACTGATCCTTGTAGAACTTCTCGTGTCCTTCTATGAGGTGGCATGTTACTCCTTCAATTGAAACACTAATGATTAGCTTACATTTCATTTTAATCTTAATTCCTACATGTATGTGTGATATGCATGTCAGTTAATGCAGTTAATCAATTCACAATGCAACTAGAAATCATATAGCGTAACAATTCGTATTACTATACATCCTAATCCTAGAAAAAACCTAAGCTCTAATACCAAAAAGATGTTAGGCCCTATTTTCAGAGCCCAACATTCAAAGTCACAAAATGTGATCTTCATTACCTCGTATTTATGGAGTCCAACTTTTGCTCTGATACTAAAAATATGTTAGGCTCCATTTTTAGAGTCCAACTATCATTTCTGATGCAAAAAGGTGTTTGACCCAAGTCTCGAGACAAATTCCGAGGTGACCATTCGGGGTGGTCGCGTGAGGGTGGTGCAAATGAAAAATGGAAAGTATTGTATTTATAATAAATCTCAGCGTGGCAGCAAATGAGAGTTCGCTGCGGTGAACCCGTGGAGTTATCTCCATGGACCCTTAGGGAAAACTTTGCCATGACAAACTCTTGGATTTGCCACGATGAAGTTGCCTTCAGAAAGGCTCGCTGCGGGGAAACCTTTAAAATCTGAAAGCCAGACTCCAACATTCAAACATTTGAAACAAACACATACATTCAAATCTAACCATCCAAACATAACCACAAGCTAAACATAATCATACACAAAAGAAACTTCAATCCTTCAGTTCATTACTAATTCCAAAGAGTTTGATCAACTTTACTTAAACAACATCATATTTATCAAAACTTAATACAAATACAAAATGATGCTCAATGTTGATATGCCTATAAAGCTATCCGATAAGTCACTAACTTAGCACAAA
>JANSVA010000006.1:9874962-9886543 GCA_025504915.1 Erythroxylum reticulatum
TCCTGATCTTGTTTATTTTTATTATCCTTATACCATATCATGTATGGATTAGCATGATGATTTGGATTTGTTGCTTCTGATGCAAGTAATGATTTCTTAAAGGTTTTGAAATCTACCGTTTCTCCAAATATAGCATGCTTTGTTTTTTCGATCCAACACATATATCAGTTTTTAAGTATTAATAATCATATTATATGAATAAAGCAAGCATACTCGAGAAGGTCATTGAGCATGCATTGTACATAATCCATATATACATATGTACATAAATGAGTACTTATATAATTGTGCAAAGTTGTGATACGTGTAAATGTATGTTACATGATATAGAGGAGCAATTAGAGCGTCAACATCCAGACGTTACCGAGACTTGGAGACAATAGCTATATAGAACAAACTGTAAGTAACCTAGATGGTCTCACTCTATTAATTGTTTATTTTAAATTTTATATTAAATTATTATGTGAATGTAATTGTGATGATTCCGGACATTGAATGTTCGAGACGTTTGATGCATGGATTATATATATATTGGAAGTGCTCCTTGTATGTGAATCTAACATAAATAAGTGTACTCAACATAACATGTGTAAGTAAATTTGTAAAGTCAAATGAAGTGATTGATTGATCTTATATGAATTGATGCATTTCATTACATGAATTCATGAACAGATAATGGTAGTTATGACCTGAGTAACCACCAAAAAATAGCTTAAAACTCAGAATGAGATTAAGAGCCAAAGGCTCACTATGTATAATGAGCCCTATATCCCTAACGGATAAGGGATGGTTATAAATGAACCCAGTATCCCCAACGGATAAGGGATAGTTGTAGGCACTAAGTCACAACAACGTAATAATCGACAATGAGTCTGATAAGCATTGCATATACGTTTAATATGTATATTTCGAATGATTTAAATTGATTGTTAAACTGTGTTGAATGAGAAATGTGGAAATTTTGAATAAATTATAATGCTACATGATGACATTTATTATCATATAAACTATGTGATCGCACAGATTGTGTGTTATGTGATATGAGTCAACCATCAAAGATGGTTAACTCACTAAGTTCACAAAACTCACCATAATTGCAAAGTTGACATTTCAGCTTCAAGAGAGGATACTAGTGACAGAAAAACTCTAAAAGAAGCATAGTTTTTATACTTTTGGATAGAAGAAATAACTCAAAGGACAATCAATTAAGACTGCAGTATCTAGGTAAAAGTTTTGTATAATTCCACATATATGTAGCGTGTTAGCTATAAAGAGATGTAAACTTTGATTAGTTTTGGTAATGTACATATATGGATGTTTTGTAAAGCTACAATGTATATTCGGTTTTTATGAAATGAAATGAAATGAGGAAATATGGGTTTTAAAATATTGTGACATTTACGCTTTGAATGGTGATGCCATGATTAAGTTAGAGACGTGACTGCTCTAGCATGTCACCCTTGCAGGGTACATACTCAGATACCCTTCAAGATGTCGGGTATGTGTCCAGTGAGAGCGGATTGCTAAAACTCTTAGTATCAGAGCATGGTTGGCATATATAGGGATATATAGGAATATTAGACATGAAATATCATGAGAAATGCAAATAGTAATTGAAGTTATTGTCTATTATATGTCATCCACCATAGGTGACTAAATAGGACAATCAGCTAATCTAGAATCAGTGGGAGCCAGTAGAGAGTCTCCTATACCTCGACTTAAGAGAATACCTTTGATAATTCTCGAGAGAAGGGTTTAGAGGTACGATAAGTTGATAAAGTAGGGGGTTGTAGACTTCTACAGAAGTACAAACCCTGCAGAGGTCGAAGGATGGCTAGAGAGAACGGAGTGAATTTTGATCAGATAGATTGCGAGCTGGACGAGAAGTTCAACTATGCAGTTTCCTTACTACAAGGCTCAGCTTACCAATGGTGGAAAACTATTCCAGGAAGTACCACCAAGCTTTGTAACTTGAAGTGAGAAGACTTTTTGAAGGTTTCAGAGAGAACTACATGCCCAAGATCTACCTGGATAAAAAGATGAAGGAATTTTTAGATTTGAAGCAGGGCAATGTATTTATGGTTGAATATGAGATAAAGTTTAACAAACTGATGGGCTATGCTACTGCTTTGATTCCTACTGAGGAAGACAAGTGTAGAAGATTTGAAGATGGGTAATAGAACAAGGCTGGCAATCACCAACTTGAGCAGTTTCACTAAGTTGAGAGCTACCTCGATTAGAGCTAAGCAACTATTTAGAGAGGGACAACCAAAGTATAGGCAAGGTCTAGAATAAAAAGTCCCAGTGAATCTTAGGGTAGTTCTGGCAGAAGTTTTAGTAAGTGTAAGAACATATCTTTTCGACCACCCGCTAGCTCAAGATAGTTGAGATTTAGACAGAGAGGTACAGTCTAGCAGTGGAAGTTGTGTAGTAGCGAGTTAGTTACCCAATTGTGAGCATTGTGGGAAGAAGCACAGTGGTAAGTTTTGGAAATTGATTGAAGCTTACGTTAGATGCCGCTCTTTTGATCATTAGATCAAAGATTGTTCCATTATGTATGGAACAAAGTTTGGAAGCAGAGGAAGAGTTATAACTGAGACAATTGTCTAGTATAGCCGAGGTAGTGGGTCTGGACAGAGAGGTCATAGTATAGGTAGGATTAGCTCTGAGAGTCCTACTGTCAGAATTGAGGCGCGGAGCATCCAACTGCAGTCTCAGGCCTGGGTGTATGCAATGACTAAATAGGAGGCTCAGGATTCTTCGAATGTCGTTACAGGTGTGTTGCTTACTTTTATGTATAAAGCTTTTATATTACTAGATCCTGGATTTACGTATTCTTTTATCGCACCACATCTAGCATCTAGGTTGCATTGTGATAGATAACTGTTGAAACATGGATTAGAGGTGAGTACACCGATAAGTAGTAATACAGTAATAAGAGAAGTTTGCAAGAGGTGATTGATTCAAATTGATTAGGTAGAATTGGAGGTAGATTTATTTGTACTACAGTCAAGGGAGATAGATATTATCCTAGGCATAGATTAACTCACTACTCATAGGGCTATCATGAACTTCTATACCAAGAAGGTGATATTAAAATCTCCCAATCAACCGAGACCAGTTTTTTGAGGCATTAATCAAGCAGTACTAGCCACTGATCTCAATTATGAGTGCTTTGAGGTTGATGCAAGGGAGATGTGAGACTTATTTGGCCCACTTCATCGATACTCGAATTGAGTAGAATGTGAAGGACATTCTTATTGTTAGGGAATTCCTAGATGTTTTTTCCGTTGAGATATATAGCTTACCTCCAAATTGGGAAACAAAGTTCACAATTGATCTGGTTTCAGGTGCTACCCCTATATCTATTCCTCCATATAGGACGACACTTGTGGAACTAAAGAAATTGAAGATTCAGTTACTACAGATGTTGAAAAAGGGTTTCATTAAACCCAATGTATCACCATGGGGAGCTCCAGTATTATTTGTGAAGAAGAAAGATGGAACTTTGTGACTGTGCATCGATTATAGGCAACTGAATCAAGTAACAGTGAAGAACAAGTACCCATTGCCTAGAATTGATGATTTGCTTGATAATTTGCAGGGAGCTCGGGTGTTCACTAAGTTGGACTTGAGATTTGGGAACTATTAATTGAAGATAGCAGAGGCTGATGTACTGAAAAGTGAGTTCAAAAGTAAGTATGGGCACTTTGAGTTTTTAGTAATATCGTTTGGGTTAACTAATGCTCCAGTTGCATTTATCGCTTTAATGAATAAGGTGTTTCAGCCCTACCTGGACCATTTTGTAATTATGTTTATCGATGATGTCTTAGTATACTCAAAGAGCATGGTGAGCATTTGACAGTAATCTTACATATTATGAGGGGGAAACAACTATATGCCAAATTCAGTTAATGTGATTTTTGGCTAGATCAAGTAGTGTTTCTAGGTCACATGGTAACTGGACAAGGCATATAAGTGGATCAAAAAAAAGATAAAAGCAGTAATGAAGTGGAGGGCTCCAAAGAATGTAATAGAAATCCAGAGTTTCTGAGAATTAGACGGATATTATTGGAGGTTTGTCGAGGGTTTCTCATTGATATCAACCCCTCTAACTAAACTTCTAAAGAAGAATATAGTTTTTATATGGAATCATGATTGTCAAAAAAGCTTTGATGAATTGAAACATCAGTTGATTACAACACCGGTGTTAACTATTCCATCAAAAACTAGAGAATATGTAGTATACAGTGATGCTTCCCATCAAGGATTGGGATGTGTGTTGATGCAGCATGACAAGGTGATAGCCTATACATCAAGACAATTAAGGTCTCACGAGATAAATTATCCGGTACATGATTTAGAGCTTGTTGTAGTGGTTTTTTCTCTAAAGATATGGAAACACTATCTGTATGGAGAGACATTCCAGATATATACTGATCAAAAGAACTTAAGATATCTATTGAGTTAGAAGGAATTAAATATGAGACAGAGGATATGGATAGAGTTATTGAAAGACTATGACTGTACAATTAAGTATCATCTATGAAAAGCTAATATGGTGGCAGATGCATCGAGTAGAAAGTTAAATACTAGTGTAGCTCAAATTCAGTTATCGAGGTTACTGAGCTTAATTAAATTGAGAGATCTAAACGTAGAGTTGAATATAGAGTAGAATGAGGTATTGATTGCTACATTGAAGCTGAAACCAATGTTGCATGATAGGATTCGAAAAGTTCATAATAAAGATCCTAAAATGGTGAAGCTTATTGAGAGTTTGAAAATGAAAACGAATTCTGAGTTGAAACTGAGAGATTAGACACTGTGGCTGAAGTAAAGGCTGTGTGTGCCTAATGTGGATGAATTAAAAAAGGAAATTCTAAAGGAAACTCATGTAGCTGCTTATGCTATGCATCCTGGTACCACCAAGATGTATAATACACTAAAGCAACATTTTTGGTGGCCATGGATGAAGAAGCAAGTAACAGAGTATATTTCTAAATGTTTAACATGCCAGCAGATTAAAGCTAAGCATCAGGCTCTAGTTGGGAAGCTACATTTGTTACTTATTCCAGAATGAAAATGGGAACGAATTACCATGGATTTCTTATTGCGATTGCCAAAGACTCTGAGGCAAAACGACGCTCTATAGGTTATGGTGGACCGATTGACTAAGTCAGCCCATTTCTTACCAATGAGAGAGAATAACTCACTAGACCAGTTAGCCCGGAGGTATGTAAATAAGGTGGTTAGACTACATTAGGTTCTAGTGTCTATTATATCAGACAGGGATCCCAAATTTACTTCGAGATTTGGAGGAGCATACAGTCAGCTATGGGTACAAAGTTAAACTTTAGTACTACATTTCATCCTCAAACAAATGGACATAGTGAGAAGATAATCAAAACTGTTAAGGATATGCTTAGGGCATATGCATTGGAGTTTCAAGAAGCATGGGATCAGTACATAGCTTTAATTGAGTTTACATATAACAATCACCATAACAGTAGTATTAGAATGGCACCGTATGAGGTATTGTATGGCAGGAAATGTCGATCGCCTCTATATTGGGATGAAGAGGGCTTGAGAATAGTAGAAGGCCCATAATTAATTCAGAATACTATGGATAAGGTGAAATTGATCCAAAGTATAATTAAAGCAGCTCAAGATAGACAAAAGAGCTATATGGATCAGCGCTGCAGGGATAAGGATACAGTGTAGGAGATAAAGTGTTTCTGAGAGTATCACCTTGGCGAGGATTGCTGAGGTTCAGTAAAAAAGGTAAACTGAGCCCTAGGTACATTGGTCCCTATGAGATCATTGAGAAAATAGGACCTTTGGCATACAAGTTAGCTTTACCGAATAAGATGTCTCAGTTACACAATGTATTTCATATGAGTATGGTCAAAAGATACCAATCTGATTCGATGCATGTGTTAGCAGCTCAAGAGATAGAAGTTGCTAATAATTTGAGTTATATTAAGGAAGTGATCAGGATATTAGGGTATCAAACAAAACAGACAAGAAATAGAGTAATTCTACTAGTGAAAGTCCTTTGGAAAAATCTCTCAAGTGAGGAAACAACTTAAGAAAGGGAGGAGCACATGAGGAGACAATACCCCCACCTGTTCAAACAATCAAGTAAGAATTTTGAGGACAAAATTTCTTTAAGAAGGGAGAATTGTAACATCCTGTTATCCTATGTTAAGGGATAGAATCCTAGAATAGTGTATATGAGAGTTATTGAGAAGTTATAAAGTTCATTTCATGCTCATGCATAATATAACATAGACACATATTTGATTATTACTCATTGCACATGTTAAAATAATTGTACATGCATTTATTGACATTTTTCAGGTATAATTGATTTATAAATGTGATTATGATGTGGCTAGAAAATATTTTGTCTTAAAATTTTATTTGGTGATAATAATTATTGATATAGAAATTTATTGAAATTTAGGAAATTTCCAAAATTATGAGTACTTATGGGCCAGGAAAAATGTCAAGTGGAAAGACACTTGATTTATGGTAATAGAAATAAGTGTCAAACGATAATTGAAATAATTGGCTAATGGTTTTAGGATTTGTTGAGAATATGATGTTAAAAATTGGTTGACAATTGGAGTAGAAAATGGAGAACAAATTAACTAGTTAAATAAGAGAACCAAATGAGACCATAGGAAGTGGACATGTGGCAAGTGACAAGTGTCACTTGCCAAACCATGCATCCACTCCCTACGACACTCTCTCCTAAGTGAAAGCCATCTTCATTTTTATTTGTCTTTCACTATGTTCTTTTTTTCTCACTTCTTTTTAATTTCTCTTCTCATTTTCCTCAGTCTTCTTCATCTATGATACTCATTTCTTACCCTCTCAATGTAAGTCTTGCTCTCACCTTTCACTTGCTACTTTCATTTTATTATCTTCGTCATTGTCAATAAAAGACCAAACCCTACAACTTTCGATTGGTGATGATCGTGCGATATTGGAAAGCTGGGGTTCACGTGATTTTGAAGAGTTTGGAGTTTTATTAAGTAAGTAACATGTTAATTCTTATGGGTTGTATGGATATGAAACAAATATGTTGATTAGCTGATATTAAATGAAAATGTGACCAGTGGTCATAATACCTGTGCATCACAGATGAAGAATGAGAATTCTAGTATCTTGTTTTTATGTTTTTGATGATCAATATTTTATAAGTTATTGTTGAGAAGATTTTTTTGGTAGAAAGATCATTAAGATGATGTAAAAAGAGTGCAGAAATTTCATGAAAAGATGATATGGTTATGTTTTGTTTTCATTGTTTATTTACGTGGACCTCTTTAGGTGTTATAGAGGTGTACTAAAATGAGTCTAGAGTGAAAGAAAAGGAGTAGCGTGAAATGGGAAGAATTAAAATGATAAGTTAGAGATTAAATGAAGGCGTTAACAAAGATGAACATGTGCAGAAAATATGATGCATGTGCATATATGAGATGTTCAATTTTTTATGATTATGATCAATCATAGATTTTGTTTTGGGTGTAAATGATTTGAGCTGAAATGGAAGTAGGAATGAAGAAAGAAAACATTAGATAGTGCATGATCGTTCACAAGCAAGATCGTGATAGAGAGAATAACTATTAATTAGTTCACGATCTAGCATGATCATGATAGAGAGGAAACTTTAGGGGAGTTGCACGATCGTGCTTAAGCACAATCATGACAGGGAGGAGAAATCGAGCAATGCACGATCGTGCACAACAATAATCGTGACAAAGAGGAAGCATCACGCAGTGCATAATCATGCACAAGCATGATTGTGACAGAGAAGAATCAACAGGAAGTGCACGACCGTGTATAAGCACGATCGTGACAGTGAAGATGCTATACTTTTTGATACCCTTTGCTCTTTTGACCATAACTTTTACTCCAGACCTCCGATTAACTTGAAATTTGAAACACAAACTCCTCACATATTGTACTTCCAATCCACAAAATTTCATGGCCACATAAATCCATAATGAAAGGATTGATAATGGTTGATTGATGAGTTTAGGATGAAAAAGATGAAGTGTGTTGGAATTTGTTAAATGGAGTGTTTTCATTGAATAGGAATCTACATTTTGGCCATATATTGATCTGTAGACATACAAATGGAATGATTTTGAGTTTATATTAAACTAGAGACAAATGTATACAAATTTCATGAGGAAATTAAATTTTAATTCTGTCTTTAAGAGTTTCAAAATTTGGCATGAAGTTGATTACTAAGTGTTGTTGTAGTTTGAGTACAGTCTGAAGTATTTTGTGTATAACTTGCAGAATACTGAACCAAATTGTGTGAACTTGGTGTCCTTAGAAACTTAATACATATAGGAACATTTTTTTAGAATAATGTATTGCCTAAATACTTCATTTTTCTTATTATAATGGCCATGAAAAATTGACCTTAAAAGCTGGAATGATCAATTGAGTGATGAACTTAGAATAAATTTGTTTTATTAAGCTGTAAACCTAAGTTTAAATTAGACATATATGAATTTTTAAGAATGAATAATCAAGTGATGTGAATAAAGGAGACATACCCGAGATTGTCATTGATCATGCATTGTACATAATGCATATGTAAGCATTGTACATAATCCATATATACATATGCATATAAATGAGTACTTATATAATTATGCAAAGTTGTGATATGTTTAAATGTATGTTGCATGATATAGAGGAGCAATTAGAGTGTCAACATCTAGATGTTTCCAGGACTTTGAGGTATTAGCTATCTGGAGCAAACTGTGAGTAACCTAGATGGTGTCACTCGATTAATTATTTGTTTTAAATTCTATATTGAATTATTATATGAATGTGATTGTGTTGTTTTCGGACATTTAATGCCTGAGTCGTTTGATGCATGAATTATATATTAGAAGTGCTCCTTGTATGTGAATCTGACATAAATAAGTGTACTCAACATACCTATTAAATTTTGGACTAAGGTCCGATGATAAGTAAAAGTGAATATGTGAAGTGAAATGAAGTGACTGATTGATCTTATATGATTTGATGCATTTCATTACATGAATGCATAAACAAAAAATGGCAGTTGTGACCCGAGTAGTCGCCAAAAAAGCACTTAAAGCTCATAATGTGATAAAAGTCAAAGGCTCACTATGTATAGTGAGCCTTGTATCCCCAACGGATAAGAGACAGTTATCAATGAGCCCGGTATCTATAATAGACATGGGATAGTTATAGGACACTCAATTATAACAACGTAATAATTAGAAATGATTCTCATAAGCATTACATATACATTTAATATATATGTTTCGAATGATTTAAATTGATTGTTGAATTGTGTCAAATGAGAAATGTGGAAATTTTGAACGAAGAGTTTTTATGATGCTATATGATGATATTTGCTATCATATGAACTATATGATTGCATGGATTGTGTGTTATGTGATATGAGTGAACCATCGAGGATGGTTAACTCGCTGAGTTTGCAAAACTCACCAAAATTGCAACGGTGACATTTCAATTTCAAGAAAGGATATTAATGAGAAAGAAACTTTAGAAGAAACATAGTTTTTGCTTTTTGATAGAACAAATGGCTCAAAGGTCGGTAAGTTGAGACTGAAGGATCTAGATAAAAGTTTTGTATAATTCCTCATGTATGTAGCGTGTTACCTATATAGAGATGTAAACTCTAATTAGTTTTTGATAATGTACATATATGGATGTTTTGTAAAGCTACAATGTATATTCAGTTTTTATGAAATGAAATGAGGAATTTTGGGTTTTTAAATATTGTGACATTTACGCTTTAAATGATGATGCCATGATTAAGATAGAGACGTGACTGTTCTAGTATGCCACCCTTGTGGGGTATATACTTAGAAACCCTTCAGGATGTCTGGTATGTATCCTGTGAGAGTGAGGTGCCACAGTGATGCTATGTTCAAATTGTCACATAAGTGTGTCCTCGTAAAAGTTTCAACTTTTTACAACTATTTTTGTATTCCTTTCCAAAGGAGAATGTTGGACCCCGATTCTCAGAACCCAACTCTTGATCTGATACTACAACTATTGGACACTAATTTTGGAACCCAACATTCGGAGTCATAAAACGTGAGCATATGATCCTATAGGGTTATTCCCTCATTAGCCATCATCCCATAAGTGTGGCATGCCCACACCAGTCAAACATCAAAACAAATTCATTTCTCCTATTTCAGAACAGGTTTTGGGAAACCTCAAACTGAAATTACAATTTAAATTCTTTAAAACATTTTTCCTCCATTGTCTTAAGTTTTTTATGACATCAAAATCATTCAATTTGGTTCAGAATCTGAAAGTTATACCTCAAACATTTTCGGGCTGTTATTAAACTGAGACAATAGACTATACTCAAATTCCATCAAGAACTTAAAGGTCTTAGAGACTTAATTAAAGTTCTACTTCTTCATACAATCTGTAGACCTATGTCTCTAGTTTATTTTGATATAAGAATCATCTCATTCAAAGCTCTACCGATCAAGATATGATTAAAATACCGAAGTATGTTCAGTAATATATCCAAATCATACTCTTCCAATTGATACCCTTAATTTGATTCAATCAATATTTTTAAAATCAATACCAAAAGCTATAAATTTTTATGTAGAGATAGAAAAATGTTTTAGGAATCTATTGGTTCAAAATCAGGTCATTTAAAGGTCAAATGATAAAGTTATGGCCGAAAGAATCAAACATGATTTTGTCCTCAATCATATTGAACCTATTTAGGGACAATTAGTATAAATTTCACTAGAGATATTGGATTAAGGTTGTATTTAGATAGTTTCGAAGAGGACTTCTAGACCCACAACTTTGATGCAGACCTTGAAGAGAGATTCTACAATCTAGAGGTTCAAAGATCAAACTACAGCTTGGTAATTGGTCAAAGATGGATCAGGCGAAAGCTAGTCAATGATAAATCAGATGAAGGCTTGGTCAATGATGCATCAGACGAAGGCTTGGTCAATGATGCATCAGACGATGGCTTGGTCAAGAATTAGACGATGACTAGGTCAAAGATGCATCAAAAGATGGCTAGGTCAAAGATATATCAAAAGATGGCTTGGTCAAAGATGCATTAGACGATGGCTTGGTCAAAGATGCATCAGACAATGGCTAGGTCAAAAATGCATCAGACGGCATGGCCAAAGATGCATCAAACGATGGATAGGTCAAAGATGAATCAAAAGAAGGGGTTCTCCAGGGTCTTCTTCACATCACCAAAAGTTCTAAATCACTAACTACACTCTCCAGAGCATCTCACTTATAAAGATCATAACTTTCGACTCCGATGTCCAAAAATTTCATACTATATATTGTTGGAAAGCTAGAAAGATAAGCTACAATTTATAGAAGAAAACTTTGTCTAATTTAGCCTAGATTAATATAAATTTTTCCCAGAAGTCAGAACACAAATTTACCCTTACGAAAAACTTGAAAATTTTCCCAAATTTACTTCCTCTAATGCAACATCATTCTTATCCATTCAACTACATCTCATCATTCATAATTCCTATTTTCTTTTCCATAA
>JANSVA010000006.1:9886643-9901680 GCA_025504915.1 Erythroxylum reticulatum
ATACAAAATGCCATGACATTTTTCAAGGCATAACATAAAATGTTTCAATGCATTTCCATCTTTATTTCGAAATTCATAAATAAAATTCATATAGCAACACATAAAGATTTCTCAAATCATTCAAATAGCAATCATGCAACATTTATTAAAATAATTGAAATCATTTAATTCTCCTAATTTAAAAAAAAAAACATTAGTGGCTCATACTATATTATAAACATGGAACCTACCTTGAATTCCTTGCTTAAGAAATTCGCTTAAGGATGTCTTTCCTCTTGCTCCTCTTACCTGTCTTGATCCCCTTCTACAATAACAAAAATCTCACTTAATAGGGTTTTCAATTGAAAATCCCACAAAGCATAATCACTAAATTTGGTTTAAGAATACCTAAACTCATGCATTTACTAAGCTTCATGAACCAAAATCCTTTCAAAAATTCAAAAGATTAACAATGATCTTACCTTGAATCTTCACCAAATGAAATGATTATTGGATCAAATGGAAGCTCTTCTCTTCCTCTTCCTTTTTCCCTTTTGAACAACCTCAAAATCTCTCTTGACAGCTAAGAAAATTTAAACCCTATCTTGTTTTCTCTTCTTTCTCTCCTTCTCTTCTTCTCTTCGTATTTCTCTCTCTTCTTCATGACACTCTCTCTTTTTCTCTTCAATTTTCATTCTTCTCTCTTATTAAAATGCAAGACCACAATTTCTTCTTCCAATTCTAACCTTAATGAGTGTGGAATGCCCAATTTGCGCTTCCTTCCATGGCTTACATCTTTTATACTTAAGTGACTTGCCAAAATTACCCTTGAACATTCTTATAACCTTAACACTTTAATTCCATTGACCCATGCAATAAATCCTACTAACTTTGAAATAATTAATAATTTCAAAATGATTAATTTCTCAAAACCTCAACAATTATTAAAATCATGCATAATAAAAAAAGTTTAGGGGCCAATAGATTAGGCAAAACCATGTCATTTTATGAAATTGAAAGCCCAAGTACCCAAAGATATGGCATAAATTGTTTGGATAGAGCTTGCAAACAATTAGGGGCCCAAAATAGGGCCCATTTTTGCAAGTAATAGACATTCTATAAAGTTCCATTAAGATTTACATCAATGATCTGGATGAACTGGCATTTAATTAGAAATACAATTAATGTCACCCCCAAAACCTACTCTTGCCTCTCTTCACCTTCAACAAGTAGCATTAGTAGCAGCAGTAACAACTTAGGCCTTATCCAAACACCCACCCTTCACTCTCCGTCATCTTCTTCTTCATCTGCTTCCTTTTCTAAGTAATTCCTCAACTTTGTTTACTTCTCTAGTTTCTGCTTCTACTTGATCTTATGAGGATTGAATTAAATGTTAAAGCTTTTTCCTTTAATACTACAGTTGTTGGTGATGATGCCGTAGATTCGTATTCTTTTTTAGAGGCTCATTAAGATTTTTTTTTAGTCACATCACTTTTATCGTATGAGGTTGTCTTAGTTAATAGATCACAGAATTAACATTATTATATTGTTGAAACAAATTTGTGGGAAGTGGGATATTTATGTGCGTGAATGATTATCCAATATATCCAACTTCATTTTCTCAGTGTTTCTTCTTATTTACAATGTTTTTATTATTTTTTCTAAGTTCAAGTTTAATATGTTCTCTCTTGTTGATGTTTTTGGTCAAAAATAATGCATTACATTTATTCTCATTTTCAAATTTAATGTTTGGATTAACCACAGCTACAAAGATAAGTAGTGAACTTTGTCTTGATTGATGAGCATCTTTGTTTTAGATTTGATGATAGAAGACTTATAAAAGTTATATGACATATATTGTATAATTTGGTTATGTATTTATATAGGATGTGACTTATGTTTGGAATAGACAATGTATAATACAAACTTTCTTTTCTTATGTTAATAGGTTATAAACTTAACTTCAACCAGTTATACTATCATATTGATGTTCATTAATAATCTTAAAAGTGTGTCAAATGTCAAAAAAAATTCAAATAAGAAGTCTTCTGTTGTTAAAGATGTTAGATCAGTTATTAATATATCGCATGTACTCTGAGTTTTATTAATCTTTAAGGGTGAGTGGAAAACTTAGAATGTGCTTGAGCAGGGGATATTAGACTGGTTAAAAAATTAAGTTCCAGTGATCTTTGCTTCTTCTGTGAATATTTTGTTAATTGCATATAATTTCATATCATTTTTCATTTCTTTATTTAATTTACACTCTACTTCTATGATAATTATATCAATGACTTGTTTTTGTTTCTATTGACTTTTTAGAATAAAAATGTTATCATAAATTGATCGCAAAATGTCGACATGGTAGATAGTTTTCGATAGTCGACATGGTAGATAGTTTTCGATAGTGGTAACAAGCTCCGACAAGAGGTATATGACAAAACTCCTTGTTGAATAACAAATCATAGCACAATAAATCTACACACCAAATTCTAATCACTGCTTGCCTTTAATGGCTGATCTTTTTCTTCTTCAAGGTGTTTAGGATCATTCGACTTAATTCTCTTGCTTTATTATTTGTATCTCATTTTCTGTTAGGAAATTATTATATGAACTTATGATTGTATATACTATGTGTTGTGTAAAGTGTCCTAAAATCTTCAAGAGAACATAGATGAAAATAGAGGCAATAGCAATGTCCCGATGGTCCATACAAGATTAGACAAATCAATTGTTTTGGAACAGTCGCCAATAGCGAAAAGTATGTCTAGTCATTATGACAAGGATGGAGTCATTCAATCAGGTATGTATGCGTTCGAATTTAGGCTCCTTGTACCGTTTGATTTAGTTTTTTAAGTTTTCAGGATTTAATTTTTCTAAGGATTATGAAGAAATTAACATGATTGTTCTAGTAGTTTAGTTAAATTCAAGAAGTTGTTGGAAGAAGTTGTCAATAGTCAATAAATCAACTATTAAGGGAAGATCTTTATCTGTTTCAATTGATGCCTTCAAATGTGCAAGGAGCCTTCTTAGGAATCCAGATATAGGGAACTACTTTACCTTATCTACTGAATCTCATGTCACTTAGAATCTAGAAAAATAATATTTTTCTTTCAATGGAATAGACGTGTAATTCATTATTTTTTTCATTTATTTATTATTATTTTGTAAGAATTGCTAAAGTTCTAATTAAAATCTTATATTACTTACTATATATCATTATTTATTGTTTTTTTTGTAAGAATCATATATCATTATATTACAAACTTCATTTTAAAACTATGTGAAAATTTTGCGTCATCATATAAAATTGTCAAATCATACAATTTAAAAGAGAAAATTAAAAGTATAAATCTATATAATGTTAATTAATTTTAAGTTTATAGTATCATAAACTACATAAATGATTTGACATTATTGTTAGCTAAATTTATTTTAAACTTAAAATCATTGTCAATAATATTAAATTTGATTTTTATAAATATGATGTTCAGTTACAAAATGATCATGTCAAAGTTAGTAAATTCATATTTATAAACAAGAGAGTTATTTTGTTCTTTAAACATTTGGTGACGATTTCTAAAATCATCGTCGCTATCAAAAGGCTTACTTTTAGTTACAATTTTAAAATGGTCACCAAAAAAATGTGACCAAAAGGTTACCTTATTATGGTGTTCCTAGCTGCATTTTTATCTCATTCTTAATTTCTTTAAATTCAACATGTTACCCTCACAGATAGAGTTGAAAGATAAAGGGAACATATCCAAAATGAGTAAATGATTATTATTGATACTGATTTTGACAATATCACAAATGATTCTATTTCCTTCTATTACTAATTTTCACTACATTGATAGAGATTTAGATTACTTGTTTTTTACCTTATTCTATAAGCATCATTTTCTGTAAGCTTTATTTATTAAATTGGTGCATATTCATGGAAAAGTATCAGGTGATATGCTCCCCGTTGATACACTTAGGTCCCAACATGATCTTCGTTGGCACACATACCGATGATGGTTGATGATTTGGCCTTTGAAGAAACAAGCAGGTCGTCGATCATTTTCTCCAAGCTTACGTAAGATGACGCACTTTGATTAGCCGTTGCTTCGTCTGCTATTCTCTTCCATTCCATGATTTTCTTTTTCATTTCTTTTCCTTTCTCTCCCTCCATCAACTCATGCACAAGGTTTCTAATTTCATCTCTTTTAACATCACTGTTTATTTCTAATCCTATGCTCCACTTATTACAACAAAACCAACAGTTCGTCTGTTGGTCTGCGAAGAAAGGCCAACAAATCATGGGAACTCCGCCACACAAGCCCTCTATTGTGGAGTTCCATCCACAATGTGTCAAGAACCCTCCAATTGATGGGTGCTTTAGTACTTGCTGTTGTGGACACCAATTTGCCAATAGTCCCCTTTCTTTGGTCTCTGCCACGAACTCTGGAGGTACAATTGCAGCGTCACCAATGAGAAGATCAGGTCTGATGATCCATAAGAAGTTGCACTTACTGTTGGCTATGCCCCAAGCAAATTCGACCAGTTGTTGAGGAGTCATGACTGTGACACTGCCGAAGTTCACGTAAACAATTGTCCCTGGTTCTTTCGAGTCCAGCCACTTAAGACAATCAGATTGTTCTTTCCATAGACTTGTTTCTATAGACCTTAAAGAACTATCCTGGACTTGATTTTCGAGTAACTGAAGAGGACCAATGGAATAAGTTGGAGGGAAGGTGGAAGAAAGACTCTCTAGAACATCATGCTCCAAGTCATATAATGTGTTGAATATAAGAGCTGAAGCGTCACGGGCGCTCTCAACTTGTTCGATGGCAAAATGGACCATAAGATCATTGGGGTCGGTAGTTCTTACAAAACTTGGCAAATATTTGAGGCCGATGCCTTCCATGCCTGGTATCCAATCAATAACCGTGTCCAAGTACCCGTTATTTAGGTAACTAGGATCTGTGTGTCATGTAAAAGGGTAAAATGATTATCACAAACTAAGATTAAAATTACCACAGTTAAGTTGTTAGATAAACTGAAAGCATCCTAGAACAAGCATATGGGAACAATGTGAAACTGCACCTTTTAGAGGCACCAATCCCTTTTCGAGTAACTGACGATAGTGAAAGTAAGCCATGAAGCTGCAAGCACTGGCAGTCCAGAAAAACACGTTAGGAATGCCCAGTTCCTTGGAAGCTTTGAGCGTGAAGTTCATAATGCAATCAGAGACTATGCACGTGACAGATGGAACATGTGACGAAGCTGTGTCATTGAGTCTGAAAAGAAGATCTTTGAAAGGACCTAAACAAGTTGCCCTGGTGGAATCGCACAGAGATGGCACGTCTTGGGTGGAGTCTGCATCGGACGGTGGGAGGCCATCGGGAATAGTTTCAAATCTAAAGGTAGGGAGGCCAAGGAGAGTGTTAGAACCCTTGGACTTTAAGAGACGTCTATGGTTGAATTCGGTGTTAACAAAGGTGATATGGAAGCCTTTATGGTGAAGAAGCTTAGCTAGCTTTAGCATTGGGTTTATGTGCCCTTGAGCTGGAAATGGGACGCATACCGCGTGAGGAGGACAATTTTCTGCGATTAAAGATCCCATATCTCTAATGTTCGCTTCACTGCTTGAGGATCCGAACATGTGCATTATATACTAATGAACTTGTCAATTTTCTTTTGTTTCTCTCGATTTGAACAACAGCACTCTTATCCTTTTAGCTCATCAAGAATCTTTAGCTTCAAAAGCAAAAATATGCTTATCTGAGGTTTTGTACTCATTAGCTCCAAAAGCAAAAATAAGCATATCTGAGGTGTTTGTACTTTACTTCCCTCTCCCTGCGATTTGTCCATGGCACTAAAAGCCAGTCGATAAAGTAATGGTTTAATATATGACATAACTTAAATACTATTTTTCAGTGATTATTAGTAAGAAAAATATTATCATGCCATATTTATACTTATTGTTAAATAAAAATTATCATTTAAAATATTAATACTTATTAAATTGTCGCTCACCAAAATTTTTGTTCATATATTAAACATAATTCATTTATATGTTTTGTTTGCTAAAAATTTTTTATTATAAATAATTGTTAAAATAATAAATAACAAAATGCATTATTTTATAAAATAAAATTACTATTTAATGATAACAATTAATAAAGGGAAATTTTTTTTAAAAAACTCTTTATTAACCGGTGCATTGACATCATATATGAACCTGAAAGTAATTCAAGTTTTAGTTTATATTATTTAAATTTGAATTTAATAAAGATTTGGATAGTATAAATTTAAATCACCCAATTTTAATTTCGGTCCAATTCATTAAATTTTCTGCTTTAACATCTGACCCTATATTATGATGATGCCAATAAAAATAACAATTTTTATATCGAAATCTTTAATAGATTACAAATCTTAGAAAACTTAATTAATACAGTAATCCAAAAGAATTTTTTGGATTGGAAATGATATAACCCAAACTTTTGGATAAAAATTGAATACCAACACAATGAAGCTTCTTAAGAAATTTAGAGTATTTACAAATAGAAAACTTAAAATCTATTGAAAGAAAAAGAAAAAATAAAAGCAAAGCCACAATCTAGCATTCGAATATGGAAAGATAATCATAGAGATTAGATGGCACTTAAACTCAAATCAAAGCTGGTGTAAAAGGTGAAACCTACAAGGAGGAAAGGGTCATTTTGTGTATGTAAAGTTTAAGTTTCAAATCGATTTAGACTTGGATTAAATAAAGTTTAAATTTAATTTAAATTTTGGTCACTTCATACTAAACTTATTGACTTCATATTAGATTACATCGAGTCAAATCAACCTTGAACTTCGTTCTTATTCCTAATCGTCTATCAAATTTTAAAATTTTTTAAAAATAAATAATTCAATGAACTCTTAATAATTTTATTAAATATAATGATAATTTAAATCAAAATTCATCTTCTAATTTTATGATATTAAAATTTTTAATTTAATATCTTAAATTATTAATTCATATTATATTACAAAAGAAACATCAAATTTTAGAAATTTATTTTACATTTTGACCTAGTATGCCTCTTATATTAGACATTTTGTTTTTACGTAAAGTTCTCTTAATTTATAATTATAAAGTGGAAAGTATGAGAAGTTGGACGTAAAAATTAACAAGATTAGAAAAGGAAAAGGATTGGAGTTAAAGTGAAGTATCAACTAATCTAGATGAATAAAATGGTGCAATGAGTTTATCCACATTCCAATATCAATTTAATTATAAATATTTATGTGACGCCCTAATATTCCATTGGAGGATATTGCGAGTACCACACCCACAGAACATACTGAACGTAAGGCATTTTGAAACATACAAAACACTTTATACATGTATTACTAGAATCTCAACAAACAAACATACATCATATATCATAATTTCAAATAGCAGCCTGAATTAAGGTTATTAGAAACCTTCAAACAAAAATCCAAAGTCATATACAGGTCCAAAACAAACTCAAAAATACATTTTGAGCAAAACAAAACTTAGACTCCTTTGGCCATTGCGGTTGACTTATCCTTGTCCCTACGTCCTTCTCTCTAAACCTACACAGGACAAATCTACCGTGCTAAGCATATAGCTTAGTCAGTAATAACTAAACTATGTTTAACCACAACAAATACTAAACCATGATAGCATAAGAATCTCAACACAAAGAAATTTAGTATAGAATATCATTATTAACAAAAATACTTCGCATGCTAAAGTCAATCATTTCAATAGCAAAACAAAACATTCAAAACACAGAAATGATTTTCAGAATAGGGTGTTAACCCATCAGATCAAAATATGATTTATTTCGTATTAAAACTTATCAGATATTAAAGTGCAAAACGAGTTAGACTGAAAATCCCTGAATAGAAGTTGGTAACGGGATTCATACAAGAGATACCATAAATGGCATCATATATTAGGAGAGACTTAAGTCCCGATACAGGAGACTCCGAAGTGTCAATAACAGAAGACATCGAAGTGTCACAGAAGCAGCTGCAGACCCTACTAAGTATGTCTATTTACCCACAACTAGGACTTAACAGAATCAAAACAGAAATGTCTGAAATTCAATTAACATATCAATCCAACAACTTTGCAAATCATTCAATAGACCGAAAGCAGTAGCAAACAAAACAGTCAAAGCAAAACTATCAAATTTGACCATCTAAATTACTTACAAAATTTACCTTATAAAATTACTTACAAATATTCATCAAGACTTACTTACAGATAAGACCAAATAAATTACTTACTAATTTTACCGTCTAAATTACTTACTGATGCTTCCTTACTGCTGGCAATATCTGGAATCGGTCACTCGATGCATTCCTTTATAGCATTTAATACAAACACACATCATTATTGTGCACAATTATAAATTCAATTATGCACATGCATGTATACTGAATATGTATGGTGCATATTTATGACAAATTCTGGGTTTCTTATCTTTAATCTAGTCACATTCTCAATCATGTGAAATCATGCTCAATTCCTCAATCCAGATTTGTTTCACAACCAACTTTTGAGTCCACTTTGTTCAATTATTCTCATCATGTAGGTAACTAGGTAATACTTCCTTTTAGAAAGTTGTCCCTTTTTGTCTTAGGTTTCCAATAATACTAAGTTCATCCAATTTGGGTCAATATACTAAAAGTTATTCCCAAAAGATTTCAGATTGTTCTTAAGCTTCAATATAATTCTTATCTCAACTTCCAATCAGACTCTGAAATTCCCAGAGGCAGAATTAGAATTCTCTCCCTTCAAACAATTTGTATACTTATGGCTTTAGTTTAATTCAAAATAAGAATCACTCCATTTATAAATCCACAGATCCAGATATAAGTAAATTACCGAAGTATGTTCACTAAAAGCATCCTAGTTATTGTACTTCAGCACAGTCACAATTTCATCTTAAATTCTTCAATCAATCTAATTTAGAAAATTCTAATTTTTGGTGGAGATAAATATATATCTTATGAATCCATTGGTTTAAGAATCAAGTCATTTGGATATCGGATGAAGAAGTTATAGACAAAAGAAACAAAGGTATTCAGGTGAGTAAATCCTTTGGTCATAGCATCAATGTCACCGTCATGGTTAAGCACAAGGGTGATATCCGACCAACTTTCAGCAATGTCACCCTCATACTTTAGCACGAGGGTGACTTCTCAATTTCATGCTTAAGCACAAGGGTTACTTCCACTTAACCCAGCAAAGTTACCGTCATGCATTTGCATGAGGGTGACTTCTCCAACTTATCCTCCAAAGTCACCGTTGTGCATTTGCACGAGGGTGACTTTCAGATTTTTAAGGCAAAGTCACCGTCTTGCATATGCACGAGGGTGACTTCTTGCTACAAAATGCCATCTTCTACAATTTTTTTGCAGAATCTATTCCTTTTATTTCCAAACTTTCTCTCCTTACACTTTCTAATCAATACGCTTGATGCATTAATCATCCTTCCCACTTCCATTACAGCTCCACAACACACAACAAAAACCAAAATTCCAGATTGACATAAACATCAAAATAAAGCACTATTCACGTAACTCTTTCAGATTTTTTGCATTCTTCCCATGTTTTGAATCTTTCTTCACCATATTTAACTCATTCTCACTACATATCCACTTCCATTTAACTCATCTACTCCAGAATAACTAAAAATCCAAATCCAATAACCACATCTAAAATATGAAACTACCCATTCACTTTCTCTCACTACTATGTATTTCCCATTCTCACTACTGTAAATTATTTTCAAACCACAACCTATGCAAAACTTATAGCCATAATGTTTTATACCACATTTTTATGTACTTGACTACATCACAATGAATTTCCATTTCCTCCAATCTCAAATACGTAATCTGCATATTTTTCAAAATCACGCCAAGTTTATATTAAACATCCTGGGTATTATCGAAGCTATACTACTGAAACTTCTCATGCATGGGCTCATTCTCAACAAATAAATCAACATCCAACTTTTGCACGTATTTATTTCCAATACTAACACATCATCAGCATCATTCAAAGAACTCAGAAAGTTAAACTTTACTAACCTTGTTTTTAGAAAATCACCTAGGTTTCGGTGATGGTTGAAAGGGCAGACTAGAGAGAAAAACAAACAAACACTAGGACCATCTTATTTGTGTTGTAATGTACATTACCGACATAAAAATCCAAACTGGTGTTTCAGTGATGAAGATTCAGTGATTCAAAGAAGGCTAACTTAATTCGAAAAACAACAAGGTTCAGTGCTTTTTCGTTCTAACCCACTTATTCACTTAAGTTATTACCATGTGTGTTGCTAACAAATTGACACTTGGCTTATTACATGAGTGCCATTTGTCATGAACATGGAAATGTTACATGTCATTAAGTCATTGGTCTATTTCTCTTAATATTCCAAAATTTCTAGAAAATTCCTAAAATTCCCAAAAATTCCAAAGCAATACCAATATTCTCCAAATGAATTTTCATCACTAATGAAACACAATTATCATCTTAATCAGGAATTTTAAAACCAATTGCACCCGAAAATGTCAATAAATATATGTACAAATATTGGTATGAGTCCAAAATTGCATATGCACAAATAAACAAATATTCACATTATGCAAAGCATAAAGTGCACTGGAATTACTCAATTTTCTAACCCCTAACTTAGGGTGTTACAATTTATGGAAACTTCTATACCTCATATAGTTCTTGTTGTTAAGATAAATGTGCAAAGTGAAACGAAAATAAAAAAAATTATAAGTTAGGATGAAGAAGATTGAAATTTTTAGTATGTACTAAATTTTATAAATTTAGAAATAAGCAAGTGTTTCTATGAATGACTACTTGTTTAAGATATTTTAGGGGGAAAATCATAAAATTAATAACGTGAATTTTAACGTTTCAAATTTTTAATAAAATGATGAACTAAAGTTTCATATTGAGTGAGAAAAACATTTTAGATTACAAATAAAAACATTTAACTATTTTCTTAAGAATTTTTGTTTTAATAAAATAATTCTTGTAATTAACATAGAGCATAATAATAGATTTTATAACCATGATTTGTTAGTTTTATAAGTATTATTTCACTTTATTTTTTTATGGTTAGTTTTTGTCAACCATAAGAAACCAACGTCAAACTTGTTGGACAATTTATTTTACCTGCAATAACCTAAATAACCACTCTTTTTAAGAAATTAATTAAATTGTATTGATAATCAAAATATCATACAATGAGTACAAGGAAAATATAGGAGTCTAGATTTTAACTCCTACCACTAGTATTACAATAAATACATGTAAAGAAAAATCATAATATATAAGTTAATCATTTAGTTCTTACTAGTAGAGCAACATAATGTGCATTCTTTTTCAATAAAAGGAGTTTGGTAAAGTGCTTATAAATGTCTGATATGATACTGAAACAGTCACAGGTTCCTTTCCCTCCAAATTTCATACGCAAATCTTATAAATAAAAGCTTGAATAAGACTTGATGTTTATGGTCACTCCATCTACTTTGTAAAGTCCATTATACTATTTCCATCCAAGATGAGGCTAAGTAGGTTAAGGAGAATAAGTTAAGAAGTCTCTCCATAGATAGACTATGTACTCACAACTAAAGAAAAGATGGTCACGTATCTTAATTCATAAGTCACACAAAGTACAATATATGCAAAAGGTGAAACCAATCATTCTATCTTTAATTGATAGCTTATTACAATTACCCAACCATAGAATAAAATTTGTTTTTAGAATTGCCTAAGATACGAAACAAATTTGAAATAAGGAACAATCGAGTTCTTTTCCCTCAAGGAATCTCCAAAAAGATGTGCATATTTTAGTGGACTTTTTATCCCATTACAATCACAAAAAGTAGAGGCTCCCAATTTCCCTAATAACAGCATTATTAAGCTCTTAGTAGTATATTGTTCAAGGTTGAATTTATTATCCAAGTTCACTTGCTTTATAGTAGCATGCAATAAGATGTGCGTCCTTATCTGAATAATCCTATTATGCTCCCAAATCACTTCATAAGTCAGTCTATAATATAGTGTTAAAGCCATCATTAATCTTGATTTTAAACTAGCTCCTCACATGTGTTCTTAATCTCAAAAAATGAATCATTTTCCATGAAGCATCTTATTTTAGATCACAAGTTGATTTAAGTGGTATGAATGAATCCATCTATACACAAGGATTCTTTGTCACTTAATAATATCAAAATTCTTTTCATTACTATGCTCTATTGCTTTGCTTCAAGGGGATAACTCCCAAGCATCCTTCTATCCTTGGTTGACAAATTGTTTTCTAAGCTACTTTTACCATGTAGGGAGAGATAGAAGTGCTTGCCTATTAGAAACTTCTTAGCATATTTATACGATCTTGATCACAAAAGATGGAAGAGTAATGTGAGCTACTTAACAGATGTACAAAGAGTTCAAAACAACATTAGTTAATTAAACTCTTCATGTAAATGACAATGCCTTATTGCACCAATTATCTATTATCCACTTCACCTTATTAATTAAAGGTAAAAAATCAACAAAGGATGCCTTTTTGTGTGAAATGGGAATGCCCAAGTAAGTAAATGGGAAGTTATTTTCTTTTAAACCAGTGATGGACTAGAGTCAGTTAGTTAGATAAATAATAAACGAGGAAATAAACAAACTTTTCTCCTTTCTTTATAAACAAGCTTGAGATAATTTTAAATGTCTCTAAGCTGCTATCAATGCATTAACTAAATGAGGATCAACTTTAATAAAGGTTAGGAGGTTATCTAGTAAAGGCTAAACTGTAAACACCCTAGCTCTTACATTTCTTATAATACTTGAACTTTATTTCCAAACTAATAAATTGTATGATTAGTCTTGATAGGACTTCCTTACAAAAGGATAAGAGATAAGGGGATAGGGCATCCTTTGTATAATGCCTTTTCACCCTTGATCAATTTGGTAAGAGAGCCATTTATCAAAATGTAGTAAAACACTATGAAATACATTGATGTATTTAATAAACATATCTTAATGGAAAATTTAATGCCTATAAAATGTGGATAATGAAGGACCAATCAACAAAATCAAAAGTCTTCCTAAAGTCTACATTAATAACACAACACTTACGAGAACTTTTTCTTCTATAGTTCTTGAAAACTTTATAGACTAATATTATGTTGTCACCTATGTCTATTTGTTGAATATAAGGAACTTGTGTTTCATTATCAAAGGCTTGATGAAATTCTGTAGTCTTATAACAAGTACCATGGATATTTCCTTATAGATAAAGTTGTAATATGAGATTAGCATGAAGTCCTTTAGTGAGACAAGGATAGAGATCTTAGGAATAAGACTAACAAAAGTTTTATTAAATTCTCCTAATAGTTTGCCTTGATTGAAAAAGCTCATAATTTAATTTGTAACCATGGTTTTAATCTAATTAAAAGAATTTTAAGAAAATAATCCACTGAGGTTATTAGGTATGGGTGATTTGTTAGGTTGAACAATACTTTCTTAGCATCTGCTAAGATGAATGGAACTTTAAGATAAGTTACAGATTCATTAAACATTTTTTTTAGAAATAAAGGAATTCAATAGGGAATTTGAGGATCTTATCAGATCCACAGTTGCAAGAGCTTTAGAATAGTAATTGAAAGCATTAGTGCCTCTTGTGATGTTACTATTCATCCATTAGTAGCTTATTAAGAAGTGATTATATTAAAAATTTTCCTTACAAGGAGGACTCTATAAAAATGTGAAGTGTTAATATCTCCATCTTGAAGCCATTGCACTCTTGATCTTTGTTTTAATATTGTGAATTGGACATCTAAGTCTCAAGTACATTCAAGAATTAGTTTCTTCTCATCATCCTATAATGTATTATTTGTATGATCTAGGTAAAGGGAGTATTAAATTCTATCAGGCTGGACCTTGGAGTCTGTAACAACCTCATTGATATTTGCATATCTAGTCTGATTGAGTGATTTGAGATCCTTTTAATACATTTGAGCTTCTCATTACATAGGTATGAAGGAGAACCATGTATTGATACATTGAGACCTTTGTTAATAACATCTTGAAAACATGGATCACTATCTAAGTAATCGTTAAACCTAAAAGGAGAGCTCACTTTCACCCTAATATTCATGTTACTTACAATAATTAGAGAATGGTTTGAAAATTGGGGATTACTAAAATTTGTCTTACTATTTAAGAAATTTGAGAGCTAATTGGAGTTTAGTATCACCTGATCAAGTTTCTTTCATAGGAACCATATATGTTGTTGCTTATTACTCTAGGTATAGTAGTTTCCTTCAAATTTGTTCAGTCACCTCTATGTTTGATACACAATTTGCTAACTCATTAGTGAAGCTCCTAATTCTTGCATTATCATTTGTTTCATGTGGGTGAAGAATGTTGTCAAAATCACACATTAATAGTCATAGTAGTTAAGTAATGGTGTGGATGTCATGTAATTTTCTCTATAAAATAGAACTTTAAAGGGTGAAATTGAAATCATAGATAAAGTATGCTTGGATCCTAATATTGATGTTTAAAAGAAACATTTTCATATGAACTAGTTGATCAATTACGAAGGTGTTTAATACCTTAATTTTCCTTTGGTCATAAGGAATCACAAAGCTACCATAAAGATCCATAATGTGATTAGATAAAACAAACCATATGTTATTCAACAAACCAAGTTGCTTAAATCATTCCTTATTTATCTTAGTCTTTAAAAAAGAAAGAGCTACATTAAGAGGTTGAACCTTTAAGTTATCTCGAGCTAGAGTAAGTGAGCATTCAAGATCAATTAGGTTTAAATCTCCTACTGGTAAGTCCATGTATTTTGAAATCATATTATTTCTTTTGTTCCTTTTATGTCTAAGCCTATCAAATTCCTCCTTACTGATGTGCTTTTAGCTTTTGAAGACAAGTTGAAACAAAAGAAGATTATAAATTCTAGTGCTGGAAAAACTGAGGAGCACAGGTAAAGAAAAGCTAGACTGCCATTAG
>JANSVA010000006.1:9905604-9918172 GCA_025504915.1 Erythroxylum reticulatum
AGTCAAATTTGTCATACAAATCTTTGACTTTGTTTGGTGTAAAGAATAAGGAGGTAGCAACCTCCTTATATAGGAAAGAGCTTTGCTTCAATTGTTGTCCCCAACTAATATGAGACAACAAAGGAGCCAAATCTCAACAGATCTGACTTGTGCTTTGTGCTCATTAACAAAACTTTATGCACAAATATCGGTGGATTCCTTTGTACTTTCTGATTCACATGACTCTTAACATGTCGATCGTCGAGGAAATAAACTAGGATGGATAGAGACAGCTTGAAATATTTGGATCTCGTGATGTTTATGGAAATTGATGCTCTTTAATTTTAAAGTTTAGCGATGACAACATCATAACTATTTATATTTTTAAATCCAATCTAGATTAGAATTTGAGCTGTCGTTAAAAATGAGGTACTATCCGGAATAATTGAGACGATTGTAGATTATGACGATAAATCCAAGATTCGTTTCAATTATTTGTACTTGTTATATTTTTAATAGTATTGATGTTATTATTGTTATTATAATTGTTATATTTTTAATAGTATTGATGTTATTATTGTTATTATAATTATGGTGATGATTATTGTTACTATTTTTTTAATTGTACCTGTTGTTATTTATGATTGGATTCATTTATAACCATTTTGTGATCACGTAGTTGGTTGTGACTAAGGGCCAAAAAGAAGCATTCTACATGTTTAAAATGATGTCTGATCAAGGGTTTGAGAATCTTCATTGATGGGAAAGTAGTATGTCAAATTATGGAACAACGAATTATATTAAAACAGGAGAGATATCCATTGCCGTTTCATTAGTTGTTAAAATCGATTTATGTGTCGCATTGTCTGTGTTCTTCCTGGTGCAGGTCACATGTGCCTGAGTAACCGAAATTTGGTGTCTTGTTCTGGTTTTGGCATCCGAAAGAAAACACAGAGAGAGGACAACATTTCGAAGAAAAGCAAAAAATGAAATCGAAATTTGTGCTTTCATTCGTACTGACTAGATTGAATTAAAAAATTATGAGAATCCAAAATTTGTTTAATTAGGCTCCATTTTTTATAAATTTTGGATACCTTTTAAAACTTTTTTGAAAATTTTCTTAATATTTAAAATCTTAAAAAAATTTAATTTTTAACTTTTTAATTCTTCTCTTAAACTAGAGTTAAAAAATAACGACAAGATACATGTGATATAAATATAAGAAATGGACTAATTAAATATTATTAATATAATAATTCAACTCGACTCTTAAATCTGATTCAAACCAATTAAACTTGAATTAAATTAATAATTTAAAATAATTATAATAAATTATTAACTTAGATTTTGTTTAATTGCTTCGATTCAAGTTTAAAAATTGAGTTGGATTGTTATATATGTAGCATTTAATTGATTCATGCGTGATGTGCATCTCACATGTATTTCATTGTATCTTTTAATCGAAGAATAAGAGGAATTTTCTAAAAATTAAAAATTAAAATGATTTCTTTTCGAGAATTTAAAGATTTAAAAAATTCTTAAATTTTTTATACCATAAAAAGGTTTCATATCTTCTGCTCATAATTTCTTTTAGAAGTGGACTTAAATTTTTTATACCATAAAAGGGTTCTTCTGCCCATAATTTCTTTTAGAAATGGACAATAATAGTTGCTCATTGAAAATTAGAAATTTTAAAAATTATATTTTATATTTTTAATTTTAAGAAACAACAAATAAGTTTTAAGTTAATTATACTAATCTTTATAGTATGATTTTTTTTAATTTGAGTCCTCGAATTTTCAAAACTATTATTTCTTTCTTATGTAATATTTTTAGTTTTCATATAACTTCGTTGTTATATTTTATTAGTTCTTCTTCCATTCATAACTCTAAAATAGTGTCATATTGAAATTTCAGAATTTTAATATTAGATTATTTTGAGTAAAAATTAAGTGCTAAATAAATAATATCATAAAAGGGCAAGAAAAATTTTCAAAAATAATTTTTAGAAAATGAAATCACAAAATATCTCTATTATTAATTAAATTATTATCTATGTTATTAAAGTTCAAAATAATTTTGATTCAGATGACAAAGTGGGAAAGTATAGTTTCTAATAATATATCAATCACTTCAATGCAATCAGTCGCAAGTCAACTAGTAAGACTTATTTGTGAGAATAGCTCTTCTTTATTTCTTAAATTCATATATCATTTTTCAATAAATCCTCGGATTCTAAATGAAGGAGTTTATATTATAGAATACAAAAAACCTTTTTAATCTTAATACCATCATTAGGGATACCACAATTTCAACTTATCAGGGAAATAAGATTTTGAACTTCTAACTTTCAATATTGAAATGACTATCAAGTACTAAACAAAGTTTTTGAATATTTCTTTTTTAAGGTAAATAAAATTTGAACAAAGTATAATGTACCATGTAAAAAAAAACATGAGATTTACTTTAGTGCCTAAGCACCTACCTTAAATGGATGGTGAGAAAACACAAATCGTGCAAAAACAAGAACCTTCTAAAATTTTTCAAGTTAATTCATTTTTCATTTTTATGATTGGAATTTGAATCAATAAAATATAAGGTAAGAAAATTTAATTCCTAGTAGAGCTTTAAGTTGATTGGTAATTTGGTATACTAACTCTTTAATTTTTTCAATGAATTTGGAGTTTTTCTTAAGATAGCTTTTAATTGTCAAGTGAACTGATAAAGCTTGGAAAGGCAATCAAAAGAGTATATGGAATTGTCAATTACATTCAAGGATTTGAAATTGGAAGAAAAACTAGCTACATAGCCATCATTTGACTGTTGTCTACTCCATTTGTTCCACCATATGATTTTGATCTATAGGTTACACCTACTACAGAGCAAAGTATTGCCCTCAAATTTGTACTTGAAGAGATTAATGTATAAACTGGCTATATTGGTTGGATCCTTGTCCAATTGCTCTTTAATGTTGCTTATATTCTAGTATGCTTGTTTGTTTGTTTTTGTCATCCTAGATGGAAGTGACCGGATATGATAGAGACACGAAAATTCCATTTACTAGCTTTACTAGTATTCCTAATAGTGGAACTCCTTTCAACTATATCCTGCCATACATTTGGTGTACCTATTATGCTGCACCTGTTTAAGATCATGCTCAAACTTTACTTAGAAAATTCACATTGAAAAAATAGATGATTAACACTCTCTTCTACTTTTTTACACAAGACATGCTAGTTTGGTATTGTCATATATCTTCTTAGCCTATCAATAGTTGGTAACTTGCCTTTTATTGACGTTTATTAGGTAATGGAAGCTCAGAGTAGTAAGTGTTTACACCTAGCAATCCTGAACCACAGAATTTTGATAGTTTATCCTATGAAGAATCTCTTGCATTACCAGTTTTTGGAATTGCTAGTCTTAGAATGCTTCCAGATTATGCCATTTTCCTCATAATGATTGAGCCTTATGTTGGCAATTTCTAAACTAATGATAGTGGGGATCATAGGCCATCTAATAGCTTCTCTATGATCCAATGCCATAGCTACTGATGCATTAGGATGTATCAATGGTTTAAGAGGTGTTAGTTATCGATTCATAAATTTGTTGATTTCACATTTCTAATCCTGTTCAGGAATTTCAAGCTAACTTTATCTCTGATTTTCAAAATAAGCTTCATTATTGTGGAGCATGTGGAGTAAGTTTAAAGTGGCCTAATCTTTTTTCCTAATATAGAAATCATGTACCCATTAGTCCACAAGGCTTGCTTGTCCCTTAATAATCTCCAAATTCTTTTAGTGAGCATTACCAAATTATGGATTTTAAGGGAATGATGTTATACCGCCTTCATCTTTAGGAGAGCTGATCTTAGACCATTTTATTTTAGCCTTATTTTTTTCTTCCTTCCTACTTGATCATAGGAAATTCTTCAGAACTCTATCAATGGCCTTGATAACAAATTTGGTACGCGGCAAATGAACTACCCAGTAAACATTAATGGAATTTAGGGCAGATATGATGAGTTGGGCCCTATTAATAAAAGATAGTCTCTGACCACACCAACTAACTATTATGGCATACACTTTATCAATTAGAGGTGTGAAGTCTCTGAAGGACATCCTTGATGCTAACACAGGAATTCTAAGATAGGTCATTGGGAGATGTTGTGTAGAGAAACTAGTAATTGCTGCTAGAGTTTACTCTTTGTTTATTACACTTTTGTGAATTCCATTCTTGGCACAATTGAATTCAAGTTTAGATTGTCTATGAAACATCTTAAATATATTTAAGATAGTAGCAACTACATTGGAGCATACAATTTTGCTGCTCCTCTTTCTGGAATAACTCATCATAAGCTATTGCATAATAAGAATGTTGTCTCCTATTATTCTATAAAGGATGTATGCTCCTTGTGTTTGATCTATATAATTTTGAATGAATTTATTAAAACTCTTTGATAGGATTTTAGATAATGTTTTATAAATTCAATTGCAATATACAATAGGTCGAAAGTCATTAAAGGAATTTTTCTCCCCACCTTTAGGAATAAGAGTGCTGAAAGTCCTATTGATTTTTTTCATAAGTGATCTACTTTTGAAGAATTCCAGGATGAAATCATTTACCATCTCCTTTTTATGGACTAAGACTTAATGAAAATTTTGATGTTGAAGCCATCAGGGTGAGATGCCTATAATGGATTTAATGATTTGAATCCTTTTCAGTCTTTTGTATTGTTACTATTTTTCTTAAAACTTCAACCTCCTCAGGTGATAAACAATCTTGAATGATTTCCTTAAGTAGGGAAATAAATGCATGAGCATTAAGGGGAGCTCCCATTATATTAGCAAAATATTCAAAAGCACCATCTAATAATTGATCTTTGGGATGTAAGGGAGTGATTGCCAACTTCCACCGATATGATCTTATTGGCCTATCTTTTAGCTATAATTGCTTTATGAAATAAAGACGAGTTCTTATCTCCACCTAAGATAATTTATTATGGATCTTTGCTTCATAAGAGAATGATCGAAGGTCAGTGCCTTGCACAAATTATGCATTGCTTTATTTTCGAGCTCCTAAATATTTAGAGAAGTAGGATCATAGTATAGCTCATTTTGAACTTTCTCCAAATCACCCATGGCAGTGTTAAGTAGGTAATGAGTATTGCCTACATTTTTCTTAAATAAAGTTGTCATCTCCTATCAAATTATGCCAATTTTCCTAGTACAAATGAATTGTCTTGTTCCCCTTATGCTTGTACTCACTCCTTTCCATAAGGCTTCATCAAATCTTGCTAAATTAGTTAGAGAATTCTTGAATGTGGAAGGGGTTTTATACCTTACCAAGTCAGCCAGAGTGAAGATAAGAATGATGTTAAATAGCTAGGAAATACTTGGAACCATTCATGATTAGCTAAATTATGATCAAGTTTTTTCCTGATGAAGTTATCACCAAAATGATTATTGCTCTAGAAATAAAAGTTTCCTTTAAAAAGTAAATCAGTCATATTAAATTCAAACAAAAACATTGAGCTCTAGTCAAAGAAATCCAGTTGACCTGCATCATTTAGCTTATTTAGAATGTACAATGAAGTTGAACCCACCAGTTATAAGCCATGGAATAGATACGTTATGGACCAACTCTTTGAGTTTATTCTAAAGAAATACTCTTTGATAAGCACTATTATGAGCATATACAAACAAGATGAAAGTAATATAATTAGATTTTCTATATTTCACCTCTAGAGGAACAACTTGATTAATTATACATCAAATAGTGGCTTCTATAGCAAAGTTATCATAATAGACAGGAATTCTTCCACTAGGGTGACGATCATAGTATGTGATCTCTTTGTAATCAACATGTAAATACTTTAGGAGGTTACAATTCTCTTTTTTTGATTCGAGATTCCAAAATGCCCATAATCTTCGATTTATCTTGCAAAAGGATGTTTTCGAGCAAATGTGTCTTTAGAGGAGCAACAGCTCTTCTTATATTCCATGCCAAGATCTTCATATGTTTGACTATACTAAACGAGGCTTCTTTTTCATGTTAGGCTTACTCCTAGTCACAGGTTTAAATTCAAATTTAGTATTACAGTCTATAGCACTTAGTGCATCATTTCCTAGTTCAATAGTTATGGTGCATGCATCTTGCTACCTTGTATCAGTTATAGGTGGTTGTACTAGACCATTTTGTTCATGCTTTTTAGATTATCCAATTATGATCATTAGAGATTGATCACCTTCTGGTTCCATAACAATTTCTTGATTACCATTAACTTGGTTTTTAACAAGTATTATTGATCCACTAGGAATTTTGTGTTGCTCATTTCCTTCATTCATCTCCATCAATTCATGATATTATGTTATTTTGAAAATGCTACCAATAGATTGCCATAGTTTCTTTACATAGGTTTTGGCTTCCATGCATAACTGAATTTTAGAGTTTCTTCTACTAGTTCAAAATTATCATTTAATCTAACAAATGGTATCTCCTTAGATAAATTTTCTATTGAACTTACTATGATGCGAATTCTTATAAAGTTTATCCTTATAGTTTCAGTAGTTGCTTGGTTAATACAAATTGGCCTACCAATGAAGCTAAGTGACTCAATCTGTAGGTTATCCAATACTCTAATTACACCTCATTAATGCATATCCAAATTGGAATGTGACCTAGTTTAACTTCTCCATCTTCAACCGATGTCATCAAGCTTACAAAAAGAGTGGTTTATTGTAAACGTGCTAGGGTATAACTTCAAATTTTTTTAGTAAATTAAGGACAGGAAAACTTGAATAAAAACACATCATCATATTTCAGTAGGATATCTTGCAATCCATATTGTTTCCAGTTGTTGAAATCTCGTTCCTTCACACAGGGAATGTATCTCTCTTGTCGAGGAAGAAGGTTAAGAGAGTAGAACTCCATCTTTGAGCTTTTGCTTTCAATAGTTCTAAAGGAAGAGAGACAATTCTCTGATTTGCACTTCCATTAGAACGGTAGAAGCTCAGATTTAACTCTATTCTAAAATCACCTGCCACTTGCATTTATAACCTTTTAACAAAATTCATCATAGGCTTAGTTTTTAGAATAGTTTGAGAAAGAGATGTTATGCTGGGGCCATGTGAGGAAGATGGAGTGGAATGGGTAAGTTGCAATGGAGATAAAGGCATAAAGCTTTATGTGGAAATGCTAGGTGTTTAATGACCAACAGTTAAAAGGTGTGAGCTAGTCGATCTGTAAAAGGGGGAAAGATAAAGAAGAATGTGATATATTGTGCATTAAGACCTTGCAATGGTTTAGAGAAGATATTAAAGAATGAAGATATGAGTGGGAAAATCACAAAAAAGAAAAGTAGTTTAAGATCATGAATATAAATAAATAAAAAGGAGGTAGTCTGCGAAGGAGAGAAAAGGACAATGAATAAAAAGTAAGAAGGAGTTTAGAGAGGGAATGGACGTAACAACTTAAGGTTCCCATTGAAGAGACTCCAAACGCAAGAAGCAGGCGACCTCTATTACAAGATCAACTCAATTATTGTTTAAGCACATAATTCATATACTATTTCGTGGAGATTTAGGGATACGTGTAAGAAAATTTTTACTTTAAAAGAGAGATAAGAAAAACCAAATTTAAGCAAAAAAGAAAATTCATTTTTTCAATTCTGTACAAGAATTTTTAAATAGAAATTTTGCAATATATAATCTGAACTATTTAACTATTAGATCAACTTGATTTTCGACATTGAATATTACACTTTATACTAAATTATAAATGATTAGTTTTTATTTATTAAAGTAAGAGTTACGAGTGATGTCATTTCTCTCTGGAATAAAAATATTCTATTTTTATGCTCTTAGAGATTTATGGAGTTTATTCTCATTGGTGTTGAGATTAGGCATATTTATACCTTGTACTTGTTGAATTTTTTTGATATAATGAAATTTGTTAGGCCATTTAAGATTTCTAACTCATAGTTTTGATAATAACATAACATATTATTGCTAATGTTTTTGTCTTTGATATTATGAAACTAATATATGAAGATCAAGTTCAATATAAGAATAAAGTACGCAAAGGTACTAATTAAATCAATTGAGCAATCAAATGATAAAGAAAATAGGTAAAATAGAGCACATATGCAACTTAAGAAAACTTTGGAATTAAAGTGAAGAACAAAGGAGAAGGAGGAATCAAGCATATTAAAATTTAAGGAAATTATTATAATTCTTTTTATAACCTTATCTTATCATTTCAATGAATTAAGAGCTCAATCATTACATGATAATTTACATATAAGTTATAATATATATATATATATATATCCTTTTATAATCAATAAAAGTTTATTTTGATCTTTAAACAAAATTTTGGGAAATTTTGAAATGGTTTTAAGTTCTTGATCAATGTATAATGACTAGTTTTTATTTATAACAACTATTTAAAGTTTTTTTTAGTATAAATAGATCATATATGAGTTGTGAAAGGTATCTTATACATATTATTAGAGAGTTGATAAGAGCTTTAAGAGGCTCAAGATTGCATGTGTGCATGACCTAACTAAGTCTTTGTTCATTAGTGTGAGCAAGAGAGAGATGTTTTAACTTGTATTCTTGTATAATTGTTAAATTGGTGAACTTACTTGATATATAACAATGAGAGTTTGTCTTAAGCTTGAATAAGATTTGCAAAGTGTTACTCTTCACTTTTGGAAAAAAAGACATATGAATAAATTCTCTTCACTTACTGAAAGAAAAAGATAATAAATTCTGAAGTGCCACTTAAAAAGTGGACATAGGCCGAAGATTATTTAGTTAACCACTATAACTCAATTTACGTCTTTCCCTTACTCTATTTAACTATTACTTATTTTTATGATTATCTTATATAAAATTACCAAAATTATTTATTAAAATAGACAATTCATTCATTAGGTTTAAATAAGATAAAAGCAAACACACACAACTTAGCGTCCTCTTGTGTGCCATCTAATAACCAATAATCGATGACAAAGTATATTTCATTCATTTATAGACTTCTGGAAAAATTTAAGGAAAGATTATTATACCATAATTTGATTCACTTTTTAGCCAAGATAGTCAATGTATATCCTTTCTTTGAAGATGTCAATTATATTTATTTTAAAACTAACATTAAATACTTTATTTTATCCAAAGGGATTGATTGTTGGAAAATTTTAGAAAATGCTTCTTTTGTTCCATTGAGAGCTATAGTTGTAGATAAAGTAAAGACTAAGTTATCAAAGGATAAAAGTAAATAGAGCAATAATAATAAGGGACTCATTGCTTTAAATAGAAAATTGGTGCATATTTTATTTTATGCTCTTAGTATAAATGAATACAATAGGGTGCTTATATATGAAATTGCCCATGATATATGACACACACTTGAAAATAGACATGATGTCACTACTTAAGTAAAATAGACTAAATTGAGCTTATTAGTGTATCAATATGAGCTATTTCATATAGCGAAAAATATTTCATTTATAATAAACTCACTTCATTTATATGAGAAAATTGCTTAGGTCTTTACCAAAGTTTTGTGAGGAAAGATAAAAACTATATAATAAGCTAAAGGTTTAAGCACTTTGCCATTGGAAGAGCTATTTGGATCACTACTCGCCTATGAGATGCAAACAAATGAATTATATAAAGAGGAAGTAACTCAAATAAGAAGAGATGTGGTATTTAAAGTCTATAATGATAAGAATATAACTCATAAAAAAGGAATTTAAGAATTTCTTAAAAAGGAAAAGGGATAAGCAATAAAAGAAGAAGAAAGAACTCAAGATCACATGGGATGACACTACTAGTTTGAAGTGTGAGGAATCCAAAAAAATGGTAACAAGTATGTACTTACGACCAATATTAATTAGATACCCTCTTCCATAAATTTTTGTGATGATAATAATGATTATGATGTTGATCTTTCATATGATGAGTTAGTTGGATATTTAGGGACCATGTGCATGAAAAGGAAGAAAGTATTTGCTAAGTATAAAAAGGTTCATAAACTCTTAGATGTTTGCATGATTGATAATGAAAAAGTGAATGGTGATATATATGAAATGATAAAATCTAAAAATGCGACAATTTCCAATAATAAAGTGGATAATTTATTTGATGATAATGAGGTATTAAAAAAGAAGATCAATGTCCTTAAATATCATTTTATAAGTTCACTATAGGAAACAAAAAATTGATTAGCATGCTTAGAGCCTAGAAGAGCTCTAGTAATATCTTTTAAATTGGTTTCACTTATGAAAGTGCACCATCTAATGTTAAATTATAGAGTTGTAGACTTGTATGGTATTTATATATAATTCAATTCCTTTATAAATTGTCTAAGGCAAGTGCACTTATCATTTTATAGTATAGGACTCTAAGTACCAAGTTTCAATCTAACATAGATTATGAGTACTAATAATGACTCTTTTTCTATTATTTAACCTATAATAAAGATGATGGTAATAATTCATATTTAAAATAAAGTAAATAAATTAAAAATAAGTCAACATATTTAAAAACTAAAATAACAAAAGAGTGAAAATTAACCCAAAAAAAAGTTGTACTTGGAATTTGTCCAATCCCCCTTTACACTACTATCCATTTTCTTGATCATGATTCCATTAATCAATTTATTCTCAAGTTCACTGGACTGTGAAAATTCACTAATTACGCTAATGTCTTTCTTAAGACTATTAACACCTAACTCTAAGTTGGTTAATTAAATCCTAATTAAACCCATAAATTTGCATTAATGATTTATGAATTTTACTATTAGGTTTGATCCTAATTTAAAAGATTTTTGTTAACCTGTCTCTGGTTTTGCATACAAATCCTTTCAATCGTTCTAAATTTATTTATGCATTGGATTTCTTAATCCCAATTGCATAAAATGAGCCATAAATCAACATGCTAATATTATTAATTCAAGAATAAATAAGAACACCTAATTGAATCTCAATAAAATTAAAAATAAATAAAATTAAAATAAGGCTCATCTTAGAGTTCATCTAATCTAGGTATCACAAAGAATTTAACTCATAATCATAGTTAAAAAATTAAAACTAAAGGAAAATCTAAGCATCAAGGATAACATGATTGAAATCCCTAAAATCCTTAAAAACTTTACTTGAATTCACGAAAATTCACTCCAAAAGGGGTTTTCCTAGCTGTTTTTCTTACTTTTTGTCATTTCAGGGTTTCTCTTCTTCTTCTTTTATTACTCAATCTTTATCTTTTTAAATTTGAAATTTAAATCCAACGTGATAAAGAGGTATCATCACGGTCATACATTATCCTTAGTTTACACAATAAGTCAGAGAAAAGAATAGGAAATCTTTAATAGAGAGAAGGTAAAGTAAATTGATACTTCCCTAGATTATTATTTAGAAGTTTTATTCAAGAAGTGATATTCATCCATATTTTTCCTTGCAAAAATAGAATAGAATAGAATAGAATGTTAGACAAGATATATGAAACATAAATCAATTATATTTATAAATAGAAAATGTGACTTAGTATATTCACAATAAAAAAATAAGAAATATATAACAAAATACAACTTTAGTAGGCTAATTTGTTGCTAACTATTAAACAAAATAAAATAGAAAAATAAAAGACAAAATAAATAAAGATGCTTTGTCAAAAACTCTAGGACTCTTAGACAATCTAAGTGACCATACTAGACAAAGAATATGTGGCCCTCTGTGTAGATATCCGTCGGTGTAATGGGAATAATTGGTTGTTAAGTGTCATAAGGTGCTGCCTTTGTAGTTGCTGGAACATCCGGTTGCTAAGAAGTTGGTGATGTTGTAGTGGCCCTTATTTATGGAGGAGATACCACAACTCGTAGGTGTCATGCAATCCTAACAAGCATCTACTCCCTCTATTGATCATACGCCTCTAACAATGTCACGCACTCCTTTGGATCCTTCTCAAATAGTACGTTACACTCCTAGGATCTGACCTATGTATTTCTCTAATTAGGCATAAGTCTCAATGTGAAGGGGTCGATGCCCTGCTAGGTATGCTTATGCTATTAGAGGGTTCGTCCTGACAGTCTAGCGCCACTGTAAGCTGCTCTAGGGGGATCTTACCTCTACTACTGTTGTGGATCGACACGTTTGTCTAAGCCCCAACTGCAGCTGTAAGCTTCTAGGCTCTGAATAGAATGTAGACCACCCTTTCCTAACCTGGCCTCCCCCGAACTGTCCCTATTGCCTATTATCTCGACAGTGACAAGCACCATTTATCACGCCAGTTTCATCCTAGGTAAACACTCCAATAGTCCGATGCCTCAAACCAGTCTGGTAATGTATGGTCCCACATATATAGCTCCCACTTTGGATTCAAAGGCTTGATGCTTATAAAACCTGGGTGGGGCCTTCTCCACCATGTTGTTAAGATAGAACAATTCCAAATTTCCCACTCTGGCCACGTATAAGTCAAGGCGTACGTGAGGTGGATAGGGACCTTCTCTACCATACTATAAAGATAGAATATTTTTAACTTCACCACCACTCTGGTTGTCTCCTCTCTGATTGCGTGACTAATTAATG
>JANSVA010000006.1:9921657-9938517 GCA_025504915.1 Erythroxylum reticulatum
TTGGGATGATAAAACTTGAAAATTTACCAAAATAAGACATGCCAGGATCAAGAAGTTTAAGGGTGTTATAAATATATTGTTTGATATTCGATATGTATTAGATTTGAGGAAGAACTTAATTTTTTTTAGCAATCTTAATTTTTTTGAGCACCTTTGATATAAATAGTTTTAGCTATAAAACTAATGAAGATAATATAAAGGTGGTATAGGGTGCATTGATTATAATAAAGAGCTTAAAATTGACAAAAGGCATCTATAAATTGATAGAGAGTATAATTATAGGTGGAAAGGCTACTACAGTAAAACCAAATGACGATAATATTGCATCATAGTACATATTCTTGAGTCATCTCAATGAGAAAGGAAGGATAAAATTTCATAAGAGGAGCCTATTGAGAAGTGTCAAACATAAGTTAGATTTTTGAAAACTTTGTGCTTACTAAATAGTCTAAAGTGATATTCAAAACTAGGGAGCACAACATAAAAAGAATTCTAGGATATATGCATACTTACATATAAGGTCCTATTATAGAGTTGTCAATGGGTAGATCTCAAAATTTTTCACCTTTGTCATGAATTTTTTAAGACAAGTTTGGGTATACTTCATAAAGCAAAAATATGAAGTCTTGATAAGGCTCAAGGAGTGTAAGGTTGAGGTGAAAATTACACAAATAGAAAATTTAAGTACTCGGTATTAGACAACAGTATCAAGTACTAATAATTGAAATTTTAGAAAATACGATTTAGAGAAATTATACAATTCAAAAAATACCAAAAAAATAACAATTTTGAGAGGATAAACATATCCACAACTGTAATGGCCACGTGTTTCAGGTTGAGCGTAGGGCTCCCTAAATTTTTTTGGACAACATATGTGAACATGACATATTAACTTACTAATACACCATTATGGACATTATTGGATGAGATAGTGGTAGAGGAAGTGTGAACATAAAATAAGATAAAGTTTTCTAGGTTGAAAAACTTTGGCAATTTTAATTATATACATATTAACAGTGATGAGAAGTCTAAGCTTGATCAAAATTTGAAGAATTTATCTTCATTGGCTACCTTAACAATATGGAAGAATACAAGTTTTGGGACCTAACATCAAAGAAGATGGTGATTAGTAAGGATGCAATGTTTGATGAGTAGCATATGGTGAAGCAAACATATGGAGAGGCTGTGTTAAGATCAAAATAAGGCAATGTAAAGGAGGTACAAGTGGAACTAATTCAGCCTATAACAGACTTTAAAGAGGCTAAAAATTATATTTTGAAAAATAAACCAATGTCAAGAGAGAGCATCTCATATTATAGTCATAGATAAGGCTAGATGTAACATCAGGCCATCAAATAGATATGGTTAGGAAGACTTGGTATCCTTAGCACTCGTCATAAAAAATAGAGATCTAATTAACTTTTAACATGTTATGAATAATCATGGGAAGGATAGTTGGATTTGAGTTATGGTTGAAGATGTAGAGATTTTGAATAAGAGTCAAACATGGGAGTTAGTGTAGCTTCCTAAAGGGAAGAAGCCCACAGGGTACATAAGGATATATAAGAGGAAACATACAATAGTAAAAGGAATATAGAAAAAAGTTCAAGGGTTGACTAGTGACTAAAGGATATACACTTCAAAAGGAACTGATTATAATGAAATCTTTTCCTCAATAGTTCATCATACTTTCATTAAGAATTTAATGGCATTGGTAACATGTTTGGATATAAATTTAGAGCAAATGGATATGAAGGCAACTTTTTTTTCATAGTGACCTTTATAAGGCAATTTACATAACGCACTTTGAGGAATTTTACAACCTAGAAAGAGGCATCTGGAGTGTAAATTGAAGAAGTCACTATATAGATTGAAGTAGTCTCTATAAAGATGCTATACCAGGTTTGAATTTTATGTAACATGAATTGGCTATAGGAGATATGAGTATGATTATTGTGTATACATTAAGAACGACGATGATATATGATTTATTTTTATGCTACTATATGTGGATGATATGTCGATTTTTGCATAGAGTATGCATAATGTGAATAAATTAAAGATCTTATTAGAAAAGGAATTTAAAATAAAAGATTTAGGTATTGCAAAGAAAATACTAGGAGTAGATATTTAAAAGGATAGAAGCTCTAGAAAACTATGGTTAGACATATTTAGAATGAGCAAAGGTAAATCCATAAAAATTATCAATTCACTTCATATTTTTTCCTAGACTAGTGTCAAAACCATATGTAGAGACTAATGATGTGGCTAAAGGACCATATATTAGTGCTGCTAAATATTTAATGTATGCAATGGTTTGTGAGGAGCCAAATTTGGCTTATAATTCTACTAAAGTTAGTAAGCACATGTTGAAACATAGAATACAATATTAGGAAGTAACTAAGTGGATATTTAGGTACTTAAGGGTTATGTCAAATTATGAGATTGTGTTAATAATTACTAAGGTAATCTTTTAGTTACAAGATACATAGATTGGACTATGTAGGAGATTTATATAACATAAGGTCCACTACATGGTATGTTTTGACTCTTATATGAGGGTCTATTTGTTAGAAATAAATTTTGCAATTTATGGTTACATTGTCTACAATGAAGCATAATATATGATAATGGATATAACTTAACTTATTAAGGGTATATGCACCACAGTGGATATTATTGTATTTAGATCACATACATGACATATAATTTTAGAGTTTTGAAATGAAAATGAACATTTTTAAAAGCCTTTTTCGTAGGAATAACTTAAGAAAATGGCATAACCTAGGGTGTCACCCTTTTTGGAAATTAGAGGTGAAAGAACAAGCTAAAGACATAGTGTCACGACCTAGAACTACATCGGGCACATGACTCACGGTACCCTTAACCTAACTATATAAAGCTAACTGAATATCCTTTAAAAACATTTGGACAACACAACGATTGTATTCTGAAAATCTGAAAACTCAATTAAAACACCTATAAATCAATTTTAAACGCACTTCTATATTCACATTAGAACTTTGCCGCAACTTCTAGACTTTTAAGTCCACTCAAGAGCAATCTCAACAATAGTACAAAAGGTTCATACATAAGGTCATTTACAAACCACAAGACAGTCAAGAGTTAATTTACAAAATCATAAAGCATATCTATATAATCACAAGCCACTATACAATAAAAGTACAAAAAAAAGACTACCCACGTGCAGTAATGTCGCGAAAATGTCAAAAGACCACACAATCTACTGAGAGCTTCAAGCTCACTAAATTAACCTGCATAGTTGGAAAGCGAAGGAGTGGGTACACTATGTACTCAATGAGCAGGAAAAACTTATATCGTAAACACAACCTAATACACACCAAGATGTCTAGAAAACCTAAGGACGGTTTTTTTCACGCGTCTAGCATGCATATAACCACCTATGAACATACTGACATAGAAACACATAGGCCTAGCCTATGACTCAATCTATACTGGTTATGAACCATATAGGCCTAGCCTATTAATCACTCATCCAGTAAACATAAGTTCCAGGTCTAGTATACAAGGGCAGAAAAGCATCACATATATAAATTAAATCTTGTCGGGAAGCCAAATCTCATAATAGGCCCAAATAGTTATGTGTGTCGCCACTAGTCGGCCAAACTAGTGTGCATACCTATCGATTCCCGATGTTGGCTCGATTTTCATCTGTGCTAAGTTTGGACTACGGTCGACAATAGTGTCAAGACCTTAAGTGATGACTCTTTGGTGATAAGACCTTTAGGTGTGCAATCACCTGCAAGTCTCGTACAAAGGTGTTGATATAAAGACTTGACTTTTATGTACTAGCATTAAGGGTATAGGGGTCGCTTAATCTGTTATGCCTAGCACATGAATGGCCAATTGTTACCTCACTAATCACAAAAACCATATACAAATATTAAGTACTAAAATCAAGTAAGGCACCATGCCTTTATTTATTGGTCCAACCGATAAAATAGAACCTTATAATTGCTTTAAGCCAAAAGAGAACACATACATGCAGCATATATGACTCAGTTATGCATATGTAAGCTCTAAAACATTATTTCATGCAATAAAAGTCATCTTTTGCACTCCAAGTGCAAAATTGTTCAAAAATGTAGTTTCAGAAAATAAAATGTTGTCTTTTGTACTTCAAGTGCAGGTTTGTTCAAAACAATATCATTTCTCAAAATACATAATAAAATCATCAGTTTCACTCCAAGTGCAAAGAGTTATTCAAAACAATGTCATTTATTAAATGCATAAGTATACTAGCATCTATTTGAGATTCAATTCTACTATGTATTACCTAGGTTCAAAATTTACATATAAGTCATCGTGCATGTCTTGGGATGTCTTGATCCCATTTGAGAGATATGGTTTCCCCAACTCATCTCAAAAGAAAGTGTACACTCCCTTGACTTCAACAATCTTCAGTACAAGCTCCTTGATCCATAACTCCCGAGCCTTTATACATACAAATATACAATGTATTTACTACTCAAACATGTATCTTATATTTATACACCACTAAAAAAGTGTATAAAACACAATATCACAATCTTTAAGCTATAGGATTCGACCATTAAGCTTCTCACATGGTTACTTCCCTTATTATTCACATAAGCTTTCTTTGCATTTTCCAAGGCATTTAATGCCTTTGATCCAATACTTACACATTTCAAAACATAAATAAGCATATTTTTATCCAAGCACATTAGGCCACTACTCATCAATCTAAACAAAAATTCTAGTTTACTCTAAATATGAAAGCCTCTTTCTAATGCACACCATTATAATCCTTAAATCTTAAGCCAAGTTTACTTAGGCATTTTATTAAACACCTAATGTGCATGACTTTCAAGTCATATTTTCAAGACATTATCATAGTAATTCATGCTCCTATCTTGTTATATAACAAGCACTTCCAAAAACAACACATTTCACCACTCCATTCAATCGAATTCCCTTCATTTAAGTCGTATTCATCTTAACTATACAAATCATTACATTAGTTCATTTCTTCACCTATTGTTTCAGCCAAGTCTTATCCAATATACATCTTCTTCATTTTTCATCATCAATTCACATTATACATACACAATTAACACCATAAAACTCATTTAAACCATCAATTTTAAAAGATGTTCAAATTTTCACAAACTTTCACCAAAGAAAGGGCATCTCGATTTTGGCTTAAAGAGACTTCTCCATGACTCATTTCATTCATCTAAACCATGTTTCATGGATATTTAAGCATGGAGAACAACATATCTTAACACCAAACTCAAAATCATAATGTAGAGGCAAATTTTACCTAAACTTTCCTTTGATGATATCTTAAAATCCTTTGAGAATTTCTTAAATCTAATGATATATTTGAGTTCCTTGATCCCAAATTAACTTAAAACACCTTGGTTTCGATTGGATAATAAAAAAAAATGGTGGAAATTTGGTGATGGTCGAATGGTGTTCTTCTCCTCCTCTCTTCTCCTCCTCTCTTCTCCTTTCTTTCAATTTAAACAAAGTGTTTTTAATATTTAATGATGAGGTCCACAACCACACAAGGAAGAAGGGTCTAGAATGTTGACTCTTATTTGACTAAACATGGTGAAAATAACTTTTTCCCCTTAGCTTATGTGAAATTACCATTATACCCTCCAAATTTTTCCTAAATTTACAATTAAGCCCAAAATTTGGGAATGACCAGAATTTTTATTTTCATTTTGGTCCCTGAACTTTTGAAAATTATAGTTAAGCCCTTAACTTTATAAAATTACATATTGGTCCTCCAAGAATTGAAAATTACATTTAAGTCCCTTAACTTTTAACAATTTGCAAATAAGCTCTTACGTACATCAACTTTTCAAATTAAGCTTTCTAAGTGTCCAATAAGTCTATAAATCATGTCTAATCACCTCTAAGGCATTAGAACACATTGAAATTGGCAACCATGGCTATATCCATCGAATCAACTCAGTTTTACATACTTAGAAGCTTATATGTCAGAAATCTCCATGATTTCGCATGCCGATAAACTCTAAGTTCATGTAAGGACATATAACATTATATATCACTGGCATATATACCGAAAGGATTCAAATACATTTTTAACTCATATACAATCATGTATATATCAATATATGGTAGTATCTCCAAGTACAGATCAATACAAAAGGGCTTAGAGAGTTCGGCGTTACACATAGGCATGTCAATGTAGTGAAGATGTTTTTAAAGGAAGATACAGTCTAGGACATGACATGGTGAAGTCAGCAAAATCTATTGTTTAGGACAAAGTTATATCTCAATGTGTAAAGAAGAAAGAGAATCTATAATTTAAGAAGGCAAACATGTTAATGACTGTGTCATCTTCTGAAGAAAGACAATGAGATCTATAGCTTGGGATACGCCTTGTCTTAGGTCATAGCTGTAATAATTAACCTTATCTAAAAACATTAATATATTTTAAACTTTATAAGGATTCTAAGACTCACTATAGGCATAGCTAAATTAGTTTGGACTTATTATATGGGCTATTTAAGTAAAATTGTATTAACTATAGTTTAAACATAAACATACTATTCTAAACCTAGTTTGATGTAACTATAATCATAATTATTCAATAATGAAATCAACAACTATTGAATTTTTAGGATGTGAAACATTTAATTGGTCAAAACTCGTTAAACATTTCTTCTATTTTTATTTTCCTTTCATTATTTCTATTTTTACTAACGATTTAGCAGATTTTATGCTACTATTTTCTATTACTTAGACATACTGTGAATAGTACGGAACCTGGCTTATTGTTACCGATTATCAGTACCGACAATTTCAATTGATACCAGTCGGTACTTAAAATACCTACCAAATACCAGTCAATACCGTAAACTTTAAAAAATTTAACGACCTAATTGCAAAAAAAAAAAAGTTAACATCCACCTCCACCTCTGCCAGAGTTTCTATTTCTCACATTTTTCATTTTTGTCGGTCACTCCTTGTCTTTGACTCTCGTCTTTGGTGACTCTCCCTTACATATTGTTGTCACTGGCTACCATGCACGCGGCAGTTCCTCATCGTCGTCTCTTCCTGACAGCTCACACATAACACGCCACCATCGTCTCTTCTTTTGTCCCTCACTCTTTAGCTTTGTAGTTTACTCATCTGCTCATATGTCTTGGTTTCCATATGGACTCCAGTTGTAACTTCATTTTGATGTCCATTTTTTTTAAGAAAGACCCCAGGCTAGGTTGTAGCTACTATTTTAATTGCCATGGTTTTTGCTGAGATTTGGTGTATGGTGTAATTGGGTTGCACTTACCGATGAAAAGGAAGGATAGTGGAGAAAAATAAAACAATTAAAGTTGGTTAACAAAGGATACATGGGTTAGGCATGAAGTAAAGTCAAATGGAACTCTTAAATAAAAGCTTATGCTCCATAACTTAATAAAAAAATAATTAATAAAGACAATATTTAAATATCATTAGTTTTAAAATTTTAATTATTAAATTAAGATTTCGATTATGCAATATATTGAAAATTTTAAAATAAATATTGTTTAACTTATCATCTCTTTTTATTATTAAAAAATAACTGTAATTCATTATTAATAATAATTACATATTAACATAAAAATATAATAAATTGAAAATTAAATATTAAGATAGAAATTATATTTTATTAATAATAATAATAATTCTTTTTATTTGATTTTTTGATGTCATTATTATTTATTATAAGATAAAATTGTTATATTTTAAATACTTTGTATTATTCTTAATTTTATATTTGTATGATGATAAAATGATATTTTTATATTATTTGTAGTTATTATTTATATGTGGAATATGTGAAAATAATATTAAGAAAAATATATAAATTTTTGTCATTTTAAATTTCTATTATTATGATTTTTAGAGACAAGGTTGGTTTAAATTATACAGTAGAATATTGAAGGACTATTTTACAATTTTAAAAAAAGTTTAGGAATTATTTTATAAATTTAAAAAATTACTTGAAACGATACTCAGTATTGAGTAGACATTGCTTTAAATTTTTAAATTCAATCCATTTAAGAAATTATTGAAAAATCATTTAATTGAAAATTTTGCTTTACTACTTAATATTTAATTACTTGGTTAGATTGGTTATTTTATTGTGAATGTTGTATATTTTTGTCAACTATAAGTATCAACAGAGATGGGAAATGGATGGTTTGATGAGTGGCTTATGACTAATTTCAAATCAACCCAATATAGGCCAGTTGAGAGTTTCAAAATCCATCCCTAGTTATGAAAGTGTTTAATTATAGTTAATATGTCAAATTCTGGCTTAATTAGATATGATCATGTAAAAAGAAAGATTTTTGTAACCATGGGTGGCGTCCTGGAGGGAATAGATACCCTATTTTATTAAAAAGAAAAGTGATGAGTACAAAACAGTAGGCATGAATGTGTCCTGCTTGAAACAAATGGAGTTGACATTAATAAATAATCTAACACTAGATGCCAACCACCAAAGGTGTGATAGTTGAACGAAATTACAAATTTCAATATCTCTAATACTATTACAAATAAACAGTTCTTAATCTTAATGAAGGCAAGCCCGACCTATCTAAAGTCAATATACCCTTCAAGGGATGAGGCATCAGTGATTGAGTGTTACAAGTGGACAAACCCTCCAACGAACATCCCAAGTTTGCCAAGAAATCTGCTGCTTGATTTACCCCTCTATAATAATGAAAAAAACCATCCACAAAAGAAAAAAAATCTCAGAACCTCAGCTAACCAATCCAGCATCCATGGAATCTGAGCTTGACCAAGGCACATATCAATCAAAATTTTAGAGTCTAACTCGATTACTACCCAAGAATTGGGTAATAATTCAGCACAAAGCTTTAATCCTTACAAAAGAGCTTATGTTTTTGCTTCTAGACTTGTAACATGCTGCGTACGGAACGCAAATGCCAGTACACACCTTCCCAACTCATCTCAAATAATCCCACCACCTCTACCTGGCCCTAGGTTTCCTTTCGACGATCCGTCAATATTTAGCTTCAGAAATCCTAGGGACGGCTTACACCAACTCACTAGTGAAACCATGCGGGGCCGAATATACCTTTCAATAGTCTCCACCACTTCTTCCCACTATTTACCTAAAATGGTTAAAGAAAGAGAATCATGTAAAACATAAGAGATAGAATCAATAATCTCTGAGATCACCAAAGATATAAGAGGAGGTGATCCATCAAATTTTATCGAGGAACACATCTTCCAAATACTCTAGCTAATAAAGGATGGTAACACACGAAAAACTAGTCTCATAATTGGATTGCCTCCAGCTAAACACCATCGAATTAACATATCTCTATACCGAAAATATGGATCTACTAAACCAAAAGGCATACCGAAAAACTCCAAAGGTGCCTAGCCAAATCACCAAAAAGGAAAACGTGGTCCAGAGATTCTTTGCAACCATTTAGACAATAGTTGCATCTCGAAGGCCCAAGAATCCCTAGCTTGTAAGGCCACAAATTACACCCTAGTTGAACTGTTACATGTTTATGAAGGTATTTATGATAGGTGTTAAATTGTGACACGATTGTAAGTTGTAAATGTTTTGAATTTTGGTTTAATGGATCATACTTAGTGATTTGACTTAATTGATACCATTAGAAAATTGATGTATTAAAATGTTCATTAGGACTAGGAAAAACTGTCATGTGGCAAAACAAGTTGGTACATGAAAATTTGGATGATTAAGCCTATGAGTTAGTGACATTTGATATGATATTTGATATGAAAATTAAGTGACAAATGGCATAGCTAATTAATTGACATATGGAAACGTTGGTTGAGTGACAAATGGACCAAAAGAATTATGAAATTTGGTAGCTTAAATGTAGGGCAAATGGACTCCATGCTTTGGTGTTAAATGTCATATTGAGATAGTAATACCTAGCGGCATATATGTTAAGTCATTGCAGGGAAATTTCTACACCCTTCATTCTTGCCTTACTCTCTACCAAAACTCTCTCACTTACTCTCAAACTTCCAGATTTTTGCTTCAATTTGGATTATCAAAATTTAAAATCCTTGCCAGATACTACATCAAGGAAGTAGATTATGTTATCTTCTATGTTGTTTTCTTGGTGCTAAGATTTGTGCCTTAATCTTGGATGTGTGCTGGTTACATGAAAGGCTAGTTTTGCTTGTTCTTTGAAGTAGGGCTTTGAAGTTAAATAGGTAAGGCAATTCTAAACTTGATAGCATATTGTGTTATGAATTATGTGATGTTTGAAATGGATAAAACATGTATTGAATTGATGATGAATTGAGGTCTGGAATATGATAGTTGTTGATAACTTTTGATTTGGATTTTTATGCATGAAAGATCATGAATTTGATAAGGTATTGAAGTATGTATAAGGTATAATTGAAGTAAAATTGATGGACTTTGATGGCGGTATGTCGAATGGAAGTGAAGAAGTCAAATTTTGGAAACAAATTGGAGGCTGTGGGTAAGTGAACCTTCGATTCACTCATCCCAGGATCATGGGATTTATAAGGCTTATTCCCACGGTCGTGGGAAGTACTTAGGAAGGAGAAATGTTGGTTTTAGACAATTGTCAGACTATATAAGGTTAAGGTACTTAATAATGGTTTAATTGGACTTAATTGAGGTTGAAAATGAACTAGATGATGTTAGATTAGTTGAGTAATAGTTAATTTAGTTGTGGATTGTTAATTAAGGTAATTACTTAAAGAATGTATGGGTAAAAAATAATGTGTCTGATGTTAAAATGTATGGTTTGTTCAATGATGAATTTGTCCTTATGAATATAAGTGTGTTTCAAAGGGTTTATGTGATGTGAATTGAATATGATTGTTTATGAATTGGAAATTTGCGTGATTATATGTAATGTGTAAATACATAATGCATTTAATGGTACATTATTGCAAATGTTTATGCTCATAAGGTATGTTAAGTTTGTTTGGATGTGCATGTATATGTTCAATTTCAGAAAAATGGAATAAAGACATATGTTATGAACTACATCTTTTACAAGTGATTCTGAAACCTGAAATGGTTGGTTTTAAAACTGCTAAGCCCTAGTCATGGGTAAATAAGCATGCCTAGAGGTCTGCAGTTGCTCTTGTGACACTAACGTGTCTCCTAATATTTACACTTCGGTGTCTCCTGTTACTGAGACATAAATCTCTCCTATTCTTTGATACCAATCATAGGTATCTTCTATTCTAGTCTACCTACTTCTATAAAAAAGGATTAGCATGCTAACATGTTTTGTATTCTAATATATGTTCAGTTTTGATATAAATAAGTTATGATTTGATACAAGATAAGCTCTGATTAGATACAAGTCATATTTTGATCTAAAAGGATTATATCCTGTTCTAATATTCAATTCTGATACTTGTACATTCTGTTCTGATATTTATGAGTATTGTTCTGATGCAAGAATGTTTTGTATTGATGAATCATATTTTGTTTTGAGACATAATGTTTAGATTACTTTGTAATATGAACAATTAAAGATTGTTGTGATATGATTTGCATCTGTATATATGAATGTTAGATGACAGTTAGAAACACTCGGCATTATTCGTTATGTTTAGTAGTTCCCCATTAGGCTTTATGCTTAGCATGATGGTTTTGCCTTCGTGTAGGTTCTGATAAGAAGATTTAAGGACTGGGACAAAGATAATCGCAGTAGACAAGAAGAATGTGTTCTATTTTGGAAGTTGTTTTGTTTGAGTTTTTGAGTTATTTTTTAGTTGTATTAAATGTATGAGACATTGTATTTTGATGTAAATGGTTTGTAATAATATTAATACAGGTTGACTTTTAAATTTATGGCATGTATTATGATAAGCACAATATGTCTGATATGTTTTGTTTATTAAATAACGTCTAATGATATGTAATGTATGTTTGCTTGAGTTTATGGAAGTGCTTTGAAATGTTTGGTATGTTTTAGTTCTGTTTTATATGACATTTACATATCCTTCTAGGGAGTATGAGGGCGTTAGATAGCCTTCGGAAGGAAATATCCAAAGGAAACCTGTTTTTCCATAAATGCAACATAAAAAATGATACTTTTAGAGGAATCTCTTTATGCCAAATACTACAACCAACTATAGTTTATGTACCTATATCTCGAACATGGTTATAGGCAGAAGTCATCGAGAAGTCTCCAGTGGTGGTGTCCTTCCAGATGAATTTATTTACAAACCTAAATTTGTGCACGAATATCTAGCATTCTTTTCCAAGTCTAAGAGTCTGTCAATCTAGGATAAATCACCTCTAGTTCCATACTTAGCCACTAAGAAGGATGCCCATAAAGCATTACTCACTAGATATCTCCACCACAACTTAGTCGAGAATGCTATGCATATGTCAGATAAAATCTGCAAACCAATACCATCTTCCTCCACTAGGCAACACATTGATTTCCATGTTATCTAATGGTGCTTAGGCCTTTCTTCAACTACTCCCTAAAAAAAATCTGAAAATATTTTTCCAATTTAGTTAAAATCCCTTGTGGGAGATAGCTACAGCTAAGACATGCAGTGGAAAAGATTGTAAAGCTTATCGAAGCATAGTCAATCTTCTTCCCATTGAAAGTAGATTGCTTGCCTAGTGAGATATTTTTTGAGTGACTTTATTTACCAATCCATTGAAAAACTCATACCTTTTTCTTCCCTAATAAATGGGGCATCCAAGATACGTGAACAGGGACTGGCAATACTAGAACCCAATGACATGCACATTCAAATTTTATCTTGTCTGAGAGCATTTACCCATATAAAAACCACTTTTATTAGTGTCAACTAGTTGGACATAACATCTTTCATATTCTCCCAATGCCTACTTAACTGTTGTGAGGGACAATCTTAGTCCATTCATAAAAATCAATACATCATCATCATAGGAGAGATGTGTCACCCTAAGGCAACCTCTAAGAATAGCAAACATGGTCATCTGTGGAAGATTATTCAACACTCTTGACAAAACTTCAGCTCCAATAATATAAAGTGCTAGAGATAACAGGTCACCCTGCCTTAGACCTCGCGATGAGTGAAAATATCCTGAAGGTACTCCATTTACTAATACAAAAAATCGACACTTAGAAATAAGCCTCCAAACCTAGTTTATAAATTGCTCCCCAAACCTAAAGTGTCGTAATACCTTAATCAAGAAAAGTCAAGACATTCTATTATATGCCTTAGCCATATCTAACTTGAGCAATACATTTTCACCTCTAATCTTTCTGCTCATATCGAAACATATTTCTTGAGCCAACAAAATCTTATCAAAGATGAATCCCCATGTAAGAAAACAGCTTGTTAAGGAGAAATTTTTTTTGGCAAAATCAAATGCAGCCTATTAACAATCAACTTAGATACTTGAGTCTCCGTTATAAAAGAAGCTCCAAACAAAATCGCTATAATGTGAGTAAATCCCATAGGTCCTTTTCAATACCTAATTAACTTATCATCATTTGATTTATTTGGTAACTATTAATATTATTAAATAAAAATATAATTTATTAAAATAATATTGTTTGATATTTACCATTATTATTATTATTATTAGTAGTAGTAGTAGTAGTAGTATTAGTATTAAAAATCAAATAAGAATCACTATTTTTTTTTCTTTGATCAAATATTAAGCGGTTGTTTTATATTCCCCAAATCCATATCCTTATAAAAATAGGATATATTACTGTTTGGAATTTTAAATTGTAGTTCTCAAACAAATTCAATAAAACAAAACACTGTTATTAAGAAAAAAGACAATCCTTGTGCTCAATAGGTGTAGGTTTCGAAATGATAAAGTATACCAAAACTGTGGCCCATTAACCAATTTTCCTGTCAAGGATCATCAAAGCATGGTAGTTCTGTTGCGATCCAACTGTGGGGCTATATGCTTTGCCGAAATCATAGAGGCATGCTTTGATCAAATAATGCACCTCGTTTCAGCGTGGTACACTTGTCCCTTTCAGAGTGGTAAGCTCGTCCTCCACTGTTCCCGTATTAGACACAACAACGACATTCAACGATACTCGTTGAGAGGAAGATCTGAAGAGTTACATTAAAAAATATAATTGAAGTTCAAAATTTTATTGGATTATTAAATTATATATTTGATAAAGGATTTTTTGTTCTGTAGAAAAATTTTTGTATCTTATTATCTTTATCTAAATCGATTTAATTCTTCTTGTTCAACTGTAATTTCAATGATATTTTAATTGATTTTCTCTTTTTAGTTTTTTTTTTCCATTTTGGCTAGTTTCGGGTTGTTCAACAGGTCTTGGTTTTTCCATATATACTTCTTGATCTAATTCATAACTATAAATTACTTCGTCTTGATCAGAAATAAGTTTTATAAGTTCATATTTTACATAACTTGCTTAAATTATCTAATGTTAATTTATTAACTAATTGAGGGATTTCTTCTAATTAAATTTTCATATCATTTTCTATATCTTCCATGGTTTTACTAGAGTTATCTTTAGCTTAGATGAGCAGGTTGGCTCAATTCTTTATAAATTTCATTGGTTACTATTTAAAAAGCTTTTATAGGTTCAATAGCATTAAGAAATTTAGTGGTATTCTTTGTTTGTATTTCATTATCGAATAAAAAATTTAATACTATACCTGCTGTTTTATAGGTTATAAAATTCCATAAATACTTATATTAATTAATCCTTCAAAATATTTTTCGAATTAAATAACTAGTACTAATCTATTAGACCATTCAAGTAAAAAAAAGTTCTGGAGATATAACACAATCTAAACTAAGAATTCTGTCTGGTCCTAATGTGACATGTTTTGGTATGTATTCTGCATGAAATTTTTGTATCTTATTATCTTTTCTATAGTATCCAAGTCAATTTAATACTTCTTGTTCAACTGGTCTATAATTCCAATCATATTTTGATTGTTTCTCTTTTTTTTTCTCCATTGCGGCTAGTTTCGAGTTGTTCAATGGGTTTTGGTTGTTCCATATATACTTATTGATCTGATTCATATCCATAAATTACTTCGTCTTGATCCTTAGTAGGTTTTATAAGTTTATATTTTAAAGAACTGTTTAAATTATCTAATGCTAATTTATTAACTAATTGGGTAATTTCTTCTAATTAAATTTTTATATCTTTTCCTATATCTTCCGTAGTTTTACTAGAGTTATGTTTGTCTTAGATAAGTGGATTGACTTCGACACCACTTTTGATTTTTCTAATTTTTTCTAATTTTGTATCTATTTGGTTTAATCAAGGGATTATTCATAATAAAAAAAGTCAACACCTATATAAGTACTGGCGCTATTATTTGTATAGCATTTAAAACCCTTTTACAAAATTGGAAATCTTAAATAATTACAAATTAGAATAGCAGATGGAAGTATAAAGTCTATATGATATGTAAGCTATTATAATAATATTATTGTTGAAAATTATACTTTTATTATACCTTCGATTTATCAACAAGAATTAGAATTACTACTAATTTTAGGAAATAATTTTCTTAAATTATACAAACCATTTTCTCAATATCTACACTATATAACCTTAAGAACATGAATAATAAAATCTTTAAATTAGAAATCAATAATCCTTAAAATTCCTATAGACCATACAACTTATTATAAAAATCTACGACTTATAATGAAAAAATTAAATCGGTTACAATTTTATCTTCTTAATAATCTTACCTTACAAAATGAAATTGAAAATTTAATAGAACAAATCTGTAGTGAAAATATTTAAATCCTTAAAAAATACTAATAATCAATTAATTGAAATAAAACTAAAAGATCTTTCATAGGAAATCAATATTAAAAATAATATCCCATATACACAACAAGATGTTCAAGAATTTATCAGTGAATGTTCGGAATTATTATGTAAACAAATAATAGCACCAAGTACAAGTAAACATTCGGCTCTAACCTTCTATGTTAACAACCATTCAGATAAAAAATGTGGTAAAAGGAGAATGGTAATTATAAAGAACTAAATAGAGCTACTATAGGTGATGCATACAAGTTAGCTGGAAAAGATTATATTATTAATAGATTAAAAGGACGTCATTGGTTTACCACACTAGATGTCAAATATGGTTATTGGCAATTGAGATTACATGAAGAAAGAAAACCACTTTTGATTTTTTCTAATTTTTCTAATTTTGTATCTATGGTCTAGTTTTTTAAATAATTTTTCATAGCATGTATAGTCAGTGTTTATTATTCTATTATCAATTTTAGTAATTAAAGATTCTAGTATCTTGTGAATTTTGTTGACTTCATTACGTTTTATGTGATTGATAATTTTGATTTTTATTAAGTAATGGTTGTATTACAGTAATTAATTCCTTTAATTGACCTTCAATATTAATTTGTTTATCTAGTTCAGATAATTGCTTAGTAACACTTATAATGTATTCTTAAGATGACTTGATAATTCTTGAAGTTGTCTTTTAATATTAAGTAATTCATTAACTAATTGTTCTGTATTATTGTCTACTTTTTCATTTGATATTCCAAGTTTAATAAACCTAATAGGTTTTTCTAATCTTACAAATTGTGATCGTAAAAGATCAGGTTCTTGTTTAAGTATTTTATTTTTCACACAAGGATAAGCAATGCATATCATTAAAACTTGTTATGTTTTGTAATTTTATAAGATAATTGATATTTCTTAAATCTCTTAAACTAGTTCTTAAATTTATTCCAACTTTTGCTACGTCATTAAATAATTGATCGATATATATTCGATCTATATTTTTAAATTCAATACTATGATGAGCATTAGTTAAAGTATAACT